>VYZX01017285.1:60945-77479 GCA_013401335.1 Brachypteracias leptosomus | reverse complement strand
GGGGGGGCAGCGGCCACGTGGTGCCCGGTCCCGGCAGGGTTTAAACCACCACAAGGTGCAAGTAGGTTAGGTGAGATACATTAGGTTCCTCAGAGGATATTTCACATAGAATTTACTTGTGCCTTACTTTCTTTATGCAACTGATTTTTCCAATTGTAATGATGAGAGTTACTTATCCTAGGAGGAGAAAGATTTGTTTTTCACATTATTTATTAGAAATTCTTAATTATCATACACAAAAAACTCTGTATGTATTCCTCAGTAACTTTAGGAAAAGACCGTATTAGATAGTTTAACTTGCATCTAGCACTGTGCTAACTCTCAGTAAATGCTCAATCAGTCTCTCTCTAAGGCCCTCTGTATTGCTCTTCAGAAATCTCTTCAAAGGACTTTTCTATTGCCTTTAGTCTCTAAATGCTTTGAAAAGCCTGGTCACAGATATATTCTTAGAAATAGAGATATCAGCATGCAGGGTAAAAAGAATTTTGTGCTACACTGAGAAATCTCAGTGTAGTACAGTGGAAATCCAGAGATGAAGTCACTCATCCCATTAAGGAAGTTCTCAAGGTGTATTATGTTTCAGAGGCATCATAAAACTACAGCCACTGATACTGTTCTATGTGGTATTTGACTTTTCTAAGCTATTGTTTATAGTTTTAAGTGTATGCAAATTCTTTTCCAAAGTTATTGTTGCTTTAAAAATATTTTTTTAAAAGTTTTGCTCATTTTTAAAGATTTTTTCATTAAGAAAAGAATAATCTTATGGGTTTGGGGTTTTTGGTTGTGTTTTGTGTTTGTTTCTTTGTTTTTATGGATTCATGATTGGTGCACGTGTTAGATTTGATAAGTCATAATATCCACCTGATAGATCCAGTACTAAAAAATGCCTGTGGAATATTTTTTAAATTTTTGTCTAAGTAATTTCCTAGTTCTGAGGTCTGAAAGTATTTCCAATCATTGGGTCCAGCACACTGTTCTATGTAGGCAGAGGATTCCATGCCCCTGAAAGAAGCAAAACAATTACTATAAAATATACTGAGAAACTACACCTGCGTACTATCTTCACTGCATACCCATAAGAAAATATGGTGAAACGCAAATATTCGTGTAGTGTCAGAAGATGCAGAAAGAAATTGTGAAAGGGATTGCCATGACTGTAGCTTGAAGCATTCCAAATACAAATGTAAACTATTAATCATAATAGAAAGGAACACATAAAAAACAGGTTGCTAGTAAGAGACTGACAAAAGACTAAATAAAGACTTTCAGGCTGAATGTTCCTTCCAGGCAGTATAGTGAAAACTATAAAATACCAAGCATAATATGACAAAAATAATCTTTCACTACAAACACTAAGGTCTAATCTTGGAAATGTGAAAGTGGATGAAGAATAGTTTAAATATCTTAAAATAAAAATCATCCTTTCAATCTCAATTGAGAAAAGTGTGTTCTTAGTGCTTCCAGGTACTACTCTGTGTTCCATGATTAACTTCACTTAGAACCGTAGGTGTTGATCAACTCTAAAATCAAAGCACAAGTGTTTCAGCTTTGGCACATCAAGATGGAGGTGTATAAAATTGCTTTGCATCATTTCCTCTATCTGTAAAATATGGGTTAAAACTTTTCTTCACCTCACAAGAAGTTTTGTGGCGGTTAAATCATTATTGGTTTTAATAATATCTACAATATCTGGAAAGTTCTACTTCTATTCTTAAGCTACTGAGTAAACATTGGTTTATATTTGAGTCATCCTTTCACTGTAAGTGTCATTTTACCATTTCATTCATCTGTGGTTTTCCTATTGTCATTTTTATTGTCATTAAGATGTTATTTCATAATAGGGACTGTTTTCTGTGCTGTTTGATTGACCAGATATTTACAGAGGCAATAAAATTAATAAAACATTAAGAATCAATAATTAGAACCTGAAAATTAGTGGCAATGAAAGCTATAAGCAGATGTTCTATATGCAGATGTTCTGTTTGAGAGTAGGAAGGCTCTACAAAGGGATCTGGACATGGTCTGAGGTCAATTGTATGAGGTTTAACAAGGCTAAGTGCTAGGTACATCTTTGGTCACAAAACCCCTGTGCAATGCTACAGGCTTGGGGAAGTGTGGCTGGAAAGTTTCCTGGCAGAAAAGGACCTGGGGGTGCTGGTGGGCAGCCAGCTGAACATGAGCTAGCAATGTGCCCAGGTGGCCAAGAAAGCCAACAGTATCCTGGCCTGTATCAGAAATTATGTGACCCGCAGGAGTAGGGAGATAATCATGCTCCTGTACTCGGCACTCGTGAGACTGTACCTTGAATACTGTGTTCAGTTTTGGGCGTCACAGTATAAGAAGGACATTGAGGTGCTGGAGCGGGTGCAGAGAAGGGCGACAAAGCTGGTGAGAGGTCTGGAAGATATGCCTTATGAGGAACACCTGAGGGAACAGACTGTTTAGCTTGGAGAAGAGGAGACTGAGAGGAGACCTCATTGCTTTCTACAACTACCTAAAAGAAAGTTGTGGTGAGGCTCGTGATGGTCATTTCTCCCAAGTAACTAATGACAGGGCAAGGGTTAACGGCCTCAAGTTGCACCAGGGGAGGTTTAGATTGGATATCAGGAAGAAATTATTTACTGAAAGAGTAGTTAGACATTGGAACAGGCTGCCCGGGGAGGTGGTGGAGTCACCATCCCTGGAGATGTTAAAAAAACGAGTAGATGTAGCACTTGAGGCTATGGTGTAGTGGTCAGGGGGATGTTGGGATGAAGGTTGGACTTGGTGAACCTAGAGGTCTTTTCCAACCTTAATGATTCTATGATTCTGTGTTGAATTAAGCTTTTGGTGTGAATTAGATCTACAATATTCATACTGTTTTTAGAAAATACCGGTGGTTACATATCATCTTTGGTGCAAATAAACATGATCCCTGTATTTTTGACCTTCTTCTTACTTAAAAACTTCTATGTAGAGCTGTGTGTCATTGCTTCTTATACTCATTACTCTGATAGATCCAAAAGCCATTGGCAATTCTCAATCAATCCTCCTAGTAGAGCTTAGCCTCTTAAGTCTTGTAAATTTAGCAGTGCAAGAGTCAGACTTAGTTATACAAGGATTCCATAGATTTCATCCATATCAGTCTGCCTGTAAACTATCAATGCATCACATAGTCCCTTTACAGTGCCTGCTGATGATTTCCTAGAAATGAAGTTGCATAGTTTTGGTATTATCAAACCTAGTAGAATAGACTATTGCTGACCTCTTTGTAAAACCTTAGATTTGAAAGATTGAAACTTTGATTAATCCCATCTTTGCTTTCAAAGATAGCCATTAAAAATATCAATTCTAATCAGTTTAATCATGATGTCATATGAAACTAAGAGTGAACAAGAAGAAGCAAGGAAGGGGCATCTACATTTCTGTATAACTATAATGTCTCTATCACTGTCTAATTTATTTTTAAGCATCTAAAATTTCATATCCCTACAAGCCATGCAGTAGGAAAAAGTGTGTTTCTGTATGAGTGTGTTTGTGTATGTTCATGTATGCATGTAACTGAATAGGACACATTTCTGATGCTTTGGAACCTATTGCTTTGAAATGATGTTTAGACTTGTAAGAAAGTAATTTCATGTAAATGTAAATAAAATAAATGGGACTAGCAGGCAGTTCTTGCTCAGAAGTTAAGATTCCCAGATAATTTTTCCAGAGATTTTTAGACATTACAAAACACTGCTGTCTTTCCCTAGAAGGGAAAAGAAACTAAAATTAGGGTCCTAAGTTAATAATAGGAACACATATTTTAGCCTATTGACACATTTCTCTCGTAGAGGCTTGTGAGGTGCTCAAATTGGTTCAACTTTTTCTGTTAGTTGTTGTTTCAGAGTCCACTTTGAACATTGTAAGAAAATAAGAAGTTTGCCACCAGAAAAGACTCTGTTCCTTCATATCAGTTAGACAGTGGCATTGAGTGCACTCTCAGCAAGTTTGCTGCCGATCATTGATGGTCCCTTACTACTTCTACTTGTAAAAAGACTGTTTGTGAGGTCCTAGTTTTGCACATATAGTTAGTACTGCTTCAGCTTTTTCTGCGTATCAGATAAGTTAAATACATCTAAAACTACATAGCCACAGCTTGTATGAACTTTTTCTCTGTAATATAATGGAGGGGCATTGTTTTCCTAGAAAAATCAAGAGCCATCATCTTTTGTATTTGTGGCTAATGAGTGATGTCATTTACCTGGACACTGATGTCATTTACCTGAACCTAAGCAAAGCCTTTGACACTGTCCCGCACAACATCCTGGTCTCGAAGCTGGTAAAATATGGGTTTGATGGATGGACAACTCAATGGATAAAGAACTGTCTTGACAGCTGCACCCAAAGAGTGGCTGTCAATGGGTCCATGTCCAAGTGGAAGCCAGTGACAAGCAGAGTCCCTCAGGGATCGGTACTGGGACCAGTCTTGTTTAACATCTTTGTTGGTGACATGGACAGTGGCATTGAGTGCAGCCTCAGCAAGTTTGCTGATGACACCAAGCTGTGTGGTGTGGTTGACACGCTGGAGGGAAGGGATGGCATCCAGAGGGACCTTGACAGGCTGGAGAGGTGGGCCCATGCCAACCTCATGAAGTTCAACAAGACCAAGTGCGAGTTTCTGCATCTGGGTCGGGACAATCCCAAGCACCGCTATAGGCTGGGCAGTGACTGGCTTGAAAGCAGCCTTGAAGAAAAGGACTTGGGGGTACTGGTTGACGAGAAGCTCAACATGAGTCATCAGTGTGCACTTGCAGCCCATAAAGCCAATCATATCCTGGGCTGCATCAAGAGAAGTGTGGCCAGCAGGTTGAGGGAGGTGATTCTCCCCCTCTACTCCACTCTTACGAGACCCCACCTGGAGTACTGCATCCATTTCTGGAGCCCTACTACAAGTAAGATATGGACGTGCTCGAAAGTGTCCAGAGAAGGGCCATGAGGATGATCAGAGGGCTGGAGCATCTGTCGTATGAGAAGGGACTGAGAGAGTTGGGGTTGTTCAGTCTGGAGAAGAGAAGGCTCTGAGGGAACCTTATTGTGGTCTTCCAGTATCTTAAGGGGGCCTACAAGAAATCTGGGGAGGGACTTTTTAGGATGTCCATGTGAGGAAGAAGTTCTTCACCATGAGTGTGGTGAGACACTGGAACAGGTTGCCCAGAGAGGTGGTGGAAGCCCCATCCCTGGAAATGTTTAAGGCCAGGCTGGATGGGGCTCTGAGTAACCTGATCTAGTGGGAGGTGTCCCCTGGACATGGCAGGGACGTTGGAACTAGATGATCTTTGAGGTCCCTTCCAACCCTGACAATTCTATGAATCTATATCATAGTTCCTTGTATGATAACTCCTAACAAAGAAATAGGAACTATTGTCAGAGGTAGCTGTATTTCCCAGATCTCGATCACTTACCTACAGAGGGATCTCAGAGAACTGTTTCTACTAATGACAGCTCACATATAGGGTGCATGATATTTCAGTCTCATAATGTTTCATGTTTGAAGTAATGAACAGAAATTACTTTTTAAAACCCTTTTTGATACATTCTCTGATGTGCCTCTCCAGTTCAGAGGCTAATATATACACTTATGACCTGAGAGATTCATAATCCATTGTATATTTTACTTGATTTTGAAGGAAAAATCCCTTCCAATTCCTTTTCTGTTCTAAATAATGATTGCTCAGGGCTGAACCTCTCAAGTTTCACCATTTTTTCATGTGAAAAAACCTCCTGATGAAATCTCCTCTAGACTGATGATTGGTAGGAAAAAGAACAGAAAGTTCTGTCATGTAAATCACAACTGCCTCTCCCAATGAGTATCTGTGTGCAACTTTGAGGTAAATCATAGAAGACTGGGCATTACATATGCCATCAGCCTTCTTGAGGTCATTTGGGGTCTATGTTTACCTTTTCGTTATACTTAGATTCCAGACTTTCAGTACATTTACGATATATGAATCAGAGCATGATCAGAATCGAAGGAAACTAAATGCAATTCATTTATGAAATACTTGCTGAGGTAAGAAACCTCTTGCCTGAATCTGTGTTGGCATATGTCTATCTTTCATAAGTGTGTGTTCACCTTTAACTCATTGGCTACAGAGGTCTTACTGCTACTCTTGACAGACTTGGATTTTCAGATAAGAGATAAGGTTAATAATACTTCTTATCACTTTAAGACGTAAGATGTTGCAGCTGCACCTCCTCAGGCTACATGTGAAGGCTGAAAATTTCAACATGAACAGCTATGATTTTCCTTAGTGCAAAGAAAAGACATGTTCAAATAGTCCTGGTGTGCAAACCTCTGCATTGTCTCTGTGTCACCTACTATGTGCAGAACAGTTTACTCCTGAATATCTTTAAAGCCTCAAGCAAGTTCAAAATATAACAGACTTATGCCACAAGACTGGAAGGTGACTGAAAATATTTTTGGGTAGAACAGGAGAAAAAGTAGGAAGTTTTTTCAGTCATTTATGTTATTTAGTGTTCTAGACTGTCAGCATACCCAAACTAGCTTTTAACTAATTTGGGACCTGTAAATCTTAGACCTCAGGGAATGAATCCTACTTCTCAGTTATAGTTATAGACGTTTCCAGATGATGCCTTTGCATTTCATTCTCCAGAATTTGGCTGATAAACTCTGATCAACCTCTGTTTCATTTCAGTGTGTATACAACATTTATGTGGTTAGGCTTTTGGTCAATCTTTTGAATGTAATGAAGTTCTTCCTTTTTTATGGGGAAAGGTTACTACACTAGGTAAATAGGAGGGGCCTAATCCTTAGGCAGTTATTATTGATCTTCGGTATGTTCATTTCATCACTTAATGACTAGTGTTTTATACACCTCCATAGCAAAAACACTACTTATGCAGTCAACTAACTGGCATTTTCAAAGAAATGTTATCTTATATGTTATGAAATAAATATATATAATATAAATTATAACATGTTATTGAAATATTGTACTATTATTACATGCAATATATTATACATAATTTATTATTATGTAATGATTTATCACATATAATGTGATTTATTATAGATATCGCATATTTATATTATATATTTTAAAATAGTTCTTATTTTCTTTTGATTGATTTGGCAGCAAAAAGCATTTCCAAAGTTATATTTCTATTTTAAACTTTAGTTTGCCTAGCTAGAACTTTTTCCTCAGACTCTTTCCTCAGGTCTTTTGTATGCTGTGCATTTATGCACTGATTGTTCTTCATTTTACTGGATCTAAAATAATACATTGCGTGTGAAGACAATTCATATATTTAACCTTGCACAGAAGCTGGAATATTGACTCAAGTACACAAATATCACTACTCCCTGCTAGTTCCCTGTTAGTATGGTTATTGAGCCAATGAGCTTGTTTAGAGTAATATCTTTATAGGGCAAATGGTCAACAAAAGGATACTGTTGAAGGCTTGTCTACATTACAGATTTTTTTTTTTCTACAGGTATAGTTGCACCAATGTACAGTGTATTTACTCAGTTTAAAACATGATCTGCACCCACATAGCTTTGGCTTGGTTTCTAACTGGACTGAACACAACAACAGTAGAAATTTCTATTTTTCTAACGAGGACTTCACTTAGAGACTAAAGCTTCATTGCTAATAGAAAGGGACTAGTAGAAAAACCTTTTCTGTTGGGAAAGATGGACTTAAGTGCTCTTTCTCTTCTCTCACATAAAATGTTCTGTAGCAAATGCAAACTTCTGATATAAATACTGCCACATTCTAAGGAAACTGAGAATTACATCAGAGTCTGAATTCTTTGTGTGACATCCTTCTTAGTTGTATCTATAGTGATCAGTCAGTCTGCTTTTTAAAATCTGTTTTGTATTTGTATTGAATTTATGTTGCAAGGCTTTGGTAGCTGGGCAGGGCAGGAGTTGAAGGTTCCTGAGGGGGTGGTTTCTGTGAGGAGATGCAAAAAACTCCCCCCATGTCAGACAGAGCCAATTTCATCTTGCTCCAAGATGGACCTGAAGCTGGCCAAAGCTGAGCCAATCAGCTCAGTGACAATATATTAAAGAAAGGGTGAAAAATGTTGCACAATGGCAGCTGGGAGAGAAATGAGACAATATGAGAGAAACAACTCTGCAGATACCAAGAGAAGCAACTCTCTTCATCAAGGATGAAGGAGGAGGGAGAAGAGGTGCTCCAGGTGCCAGAGCAGAGATTCCCCTGCAGCTTGAGAAGAAGACCATGGTAACTAAGGTCATGCCTCTGCAGCACNCTCTCAGTTTTGTATCATCAGCAAACCTGCTAATGGTGCATTCAACTCCTGCATCCAGATCATTGATCAATATATTGAACAGGACTGGAGCTAGAATTGAGTCCTGAGGAACATTGCTAGTGATCAGTTGCCAGCCAGATGTATCCCCATTCACTGCAAAGCTTTGAGTTCTGCTTTTCATCCAGTTCTTCACCCAGCATATTGTGAACCCCCTTATCCCTACAGTTGGACAACTTGTCCCAAAGGTTTCTGTGAGGGACAGTGTCAAAAGCCTTACTAAAATCCAGAACAACTACATCCTCTGCCTTCCTTTCATCCACTAGGCAAGTGACCTTATCATAGAAAGAAAATAAGGTGTTTATGAAGGTCTGTATCCTGTGGAAGGGACCCCATAGTGAAGCATGGGAAGAGCATGAGGAAGGAGCAACAGACACAAAATGTTATGGACTGACCACAAACCCCACCTTGCAAACATACATCTGTGTTTTTCAGAGGGAGGAGGTAGAATAGNCTCTTCTCTCACATAAAATGTTCTGTAGCAAATGCAAACTTCTGATATAAATACTGCCACATTCTAAGGAAACTGAGAATTACATCAGAGTCTGAATTCTTTGTGTGACATCCTTCTTAGTTGTATCTATAGTGATCAGTCAGTCTGCTTTTTAAAATCTGTTTTGTATTTGTATTGAATTTATGTTGCAAGGCTTTGGTAGCTGGGCAGGGCAGGAGTTGAAGGTTCCTGAGGGGGTGGTTTCTGTGAGGAGATGCAAAAAACTCCCCCCATGTCAGACAGAGCCAATTTCATCTTGCTCCAAGATGGACCTGAAGCTGGCCAAAGCTGAGCCAATCAGCTCAGTGACAATATATTAAAGAAAGGGTGAAAAATGTTGCACAATGGCAGCTGGGAGAGAAATGAGACAATATGAGAGAAACAACTCTGCAGATACCAAGAGAAGCAACTCTCTTCATCAAGGATGAAGGAGGAGGGAGAAGAGGTGCTCCAGGTGCCAGAGCAGAGATTCCCCTGCAGCTTGAGAAGAAGATCATGGTAACTAAGGTCATGCCTCTGCAGCACATGAAAGACTCTTTGCCAGAGCAGGTGGATGTGCCTTGAAGGGAGCTGTAGTCCATGGAGACCTTGTGCTGGAACAGGCTTCTGGCAGGAAGTGTGGCCAATGGGGGACTCATGATAGAGCAGTCTGTTCTAGAAGGTTGNCTTTCTCCAGGGCTGCTTTCCAACCCCTCCTCTCCCAATTTATATTTGTGCCCTGTGTTACTCCATCCCAGATGCAGAATCCAGCAGTTGTACTAGTTAAATTTCATTCCATTATTCATAACCCACTGCTCCAATCTATGTAGATTTCTCTGCAAGGCCTCTTATTCCTCCAGAGAGTCAATAGCANTACAAGGATCATCTAGTCCAACTGGCTGACCAGTTCAGGGGTGAGCAGAACCTAAAGCATGTTATTAAAGGGATTGTCCAAATGTTTCTTACACACTGACAGGCTTGGGGCATCAACCACCTCTCTAGGAAGCCTGTTCCAGGGTTTGACCACCCTCTCAGTAGAGAAATGCTTCCTAATGCCAAATCTGAATCTGCCCTGATGCAGCTTTGAACCACCATTCCCTTCTGTCCTCTTACTAGATAGAAGAAAGAAGAAGATATCAGAACCTCCCTCTCCACTTCCCCTCAACTGTGGAGAGCAATGAGGTCACCCCTCAGCCTCTTTTTCTCTGATCTAGACTAGCCCAAAGTCCTTAGCCACTCCTCACAGGACATTCCTTCCAGCCTTTTCACCAGCTTTGTTGCCCTCCTCTGGATGCATCTAAGATCCTCAATATTTTTCTTAAATTTTGGGGTCCAGAACTGCACACAGTACTCAAGGTGAGGCTGCACCAATGCTCAATATAGTGGGGTAATCATCTCTTCTGATCAACTGGTTATACTGTGTTTGATGCACCCCAGGATGAGACTTGATGCACCCCAGGATAAGGTTTGATGTATCCTCTTGGTTTCCAGGTCTCCCTGCTGACTCCTATTGAGCCTGTTGTCGACCAGCTCCCTCAGATCCCTTTCTCCAGGGCTGCTTTCCAACCCCTCCTCTCCCAATTTATATTTGTGCCCTGTGTTACTCCATCCCAGATGCAGAATCCAGCAGTTGTACTAGTTAAATTTCATTCCATTATTCATAACCCACTGCTCCAATCTATGTAGATTTCTCTGCAAGGCCTCTTATTCCTCCAGAGAGTCAATAGCACCTCTCAGTTTTGTATCATCAGCAAACCTGCTAATGGTGCATTCAACTCCTGCATCCAGATCATTGATCAATATATTGAACAGGACTGGAGCTAGAATTGAGTCCTGAGGAACATTGCTAGTGATCAGTTGCCAGCCAGATGTATCCCCATTCACTGCAAAGCTTTGAGTTCTGCTTTTCATCCAGTTCTTCACCCAGCATATTGTGAACCCCCTTATCCCTACAGTTGGACAACTTGTCCCAAAGGTTTCTGTGAGGGACAGTGTCAAAAGCCTTACTAAAATCCAGAACAACTACATCCNGTCACCCCTCAGCCTCTTTTTCTCTGATCTAGACTAGCCCAAAGTCCTTAGCCACTCCTCACAGGACATTCCTTCCAGCCTTTTCACCAGCTTTGTTGCCCTCCTCTGGATGCATCTAAGATCCTCAATATTTTTCTTAAATTTTGGGGTCCAGAACTGCACACAGTACTCAAGGTGAGGCTGCACCAATGCTCAATATAGTGGGGTAATCATCTCTTCTGATCAACTGGTTATACTGTGTTTGATGCACCCCAGGATGAGACTTGATGCACCCCAGGATAAGGTTTGATGTATCCTCTTGGTTTCCAGGACACCCTGCTGACTCCTATTGAGCCTGTTGTCGACCAGCTCCCTCAGATCCCTTTCTCCAGGGCTGCTTTCCAACCCCNATTTTCTTCCTCTGTCCTGTTGATGGATGGGGAATGATAGAGTGGTTTGGTAGGCACCTGGCAACTAGCCAAGATCAACCCATCACAATATTTTATTAAAAATATGAAAGAACAATTTTCTGATGATCTAGAGCATACTCTAATACATTTCTGCAGGTGGTTAAACTTTCCTCATAGCCATCTAGCAAAATTAATGTATCAGTGACAGTTGCATCACTTCTTGAACTTCCTGTTGATTGTCTTAGTACTCATGTCAGAATGTGGTAGTTATTCAGCACTGCATCCTATATAGTGTGAAAGGTCCTTTCTGTTGTCCTAAACTAATACCTTTTCACCTAGACTAGTTGAAATTCTGAAAATAGTGTCTGTATTTTTAACATAAGGACTGAGATATATTTGCCGTGGCATGTATTTGTTAGGAAGGTAGGCTAAACTCTTCAATGAGTCATTTGTCCCACTCATTTTAGATGCCTAGTTTATGAATTATACCTCCAAATTGTTCTCTGGAGGTGCTTATCTCTGTCCATTCCACAGAGAGAACTCTGTCTTCCTTTCTTCCCTCAGATAAGAAGAGGAGTTACTGTGACCTTTTCTTGCAAAATGAGAGAGAAGCATGAGATCATTAAGTGAGGGAGAGTTAAGTTTTTCCTTTGTGTTTTTGCACTTTGACATTAGGAAGAATGAAAGACAACACAAAAAAATGATTCCTTGAAGGTTCTTGAAGCCTGTTAAAGTGAAATTAGTTCAATCTTTAAGGGAAAATTTGAATACCACATCTGTCCCTTGTGTATGCTAATGACTTTGGCACTTATAAATAAAATGAACAGTACAGTACAGAATAATTGCTTACTTCCAAAAACTTCATAAAGAGTTTTATTATGTATAGTTACCCTATGTGCTTGGATGAGTGCTTTAAAGTCTCCCTCAGTAGGCATTGATACAGTAGACCATAGCAGCACTAAAAAAAACATTATAGTCTATTATGTCAATGAGCTGTGCATGAAGAATTTCCTTAGCAGTATTTATTGACACAATACACCATGACAACTGTAGAATGTATGATTATGTTTTTGATGGAGGAATTGTAGCAGTTACATTAAGATTTCATGGAAATTAAATATCAATGTCCCATGTACTTTAACCAAAATCTTAATAGCTTTAATGGGTCTCCTATGATCACCATGGATGAAATAGAGAATAATTGTCACTGTAATCAGACCAAGTCCTTTATTATAAGGTCTTCATTCTCTTCTACATGTTTTTTAATGTTAATGTTAAAAAATACGGAAAAATCCTTGTTAAAATGCACAACAAGTTTTCATTTAAAACTTCAAAAGCCATGAGACTCAGACTAGCTTTTTTTTCCATATTTAACTCATTTCATTGCACCTTGATGTATTATAGGGGTCTAAAAAGACTGTGTGATCTTATTGACCATGTGTGCCATAATCCTCCCTAAATACAAAAGCTGTGTAAAAATAATCCAACAAAAGCCAGGAACTACACAGTTAAGGCTTCTTATTCCATCTGTAATACGATCCACGTGTCTGGGGATTGCATTTGATGTTCTTTGGTTCTGGGCAGATTGGCTGGTAAAACACTGAGCTGATTCAGAACATAGTACTGTTATGCCTTTCCTTTTCCCCCCCTTCATGGGGAGATAGAGAATTGTGCAGACAGTTTTCACCAAGATATTGCTAATTAGCAAAGTATAAACTCACCGTAGGTTGTCAACACAAAGTCCGTCAACACATTCTGATTTTAAAAGAATTGTTGAAGTCTTAATGTTCTGTCTCTCCACAGATGCCTTACATGGAGTTTGTACAAAAACTTAGGGTTCTCAAATTTCTAGTCACCTCTGAAACTTTCTGAAATCCATACTGTTGTAGGCAAAAGCCAACAAACATAAGATGGTTATATGGTTCTTCCTCATAGCCAGAGCAAGAACCATTACAGATGTTACTCCTTTTAACAACTCTTACAGATTATGTCTGTAAAGGACAAATTCCACAGATCACTTCTGTAAAGGACAAATTCCACAGGTTTCTGACAATATGGAATTATATTCAGTGAGATTGAAATCTCAGGCTGTCACTTGCTTGAAGTTCCTCAAGGAAACAAAAATATACAAAAATAGCCCATAAAAAAATACTGTTATATTGGAGTAAACACCTGTGATTTTGCCAAAGTGAGTATTTCCTTTTCGAAGAATGGAAAAAACCCAAACTAATATAAGCCTTTGTGTGAAACAGTGAAGTAGAATTATTCTTTATTTTTTCATTGGTTTTTTGTTTGTTTGTTTTGGGGGATTTGATTTTGTTTGGTTTCTGGTTTTGTTTCTTGGGGGTTTTTTTTTTGAATGGACAGTTTATCTTTTTTTTTGTTGTTTTATTTAGGGTTTTTTTGTTTGTTTATTTTTTCACACTGAGATTTAGCTTTCCTTTGCCTTCTCCTACCTAAGATAATTTACGAATCTTAAAAGTGTGTGAAAAATAATTTCATTGGTCATAATTTGTGAGAAATGTGCACATGAATAACCAAAACCTAAGACAGTGGATACTCAGGGTGAAAATGTATTTTAAAAAATAACAATTCCCTAAATTTTAACTGGAAAAGGCTATGAAGCAGAGAAGTGTACACAAAATATTTTTCAAAATTCCCTTCTCTATTCATATTACTAAGGTTAATCTTGGAATAAATTTAGTCCTCAAATTGATACAAGTGACATTTTTCTTTGATACAAAAAAAGGTCTTTGTACGGAAACCATTGCTGGAAGTCTCTGTTGATTAACCAGAAGACAGTGCCTTGTTAAGACAGTGATATGGTTTTCCAATAGGAAGTTGAGAGCTCCCTTTAACCAACTCTGTAGAAGTTCAACCTCATTTTAACAGTGTAGGCAGGAAGCAGTGGAGGAACAAAAGCTTTTTGTAATAAGGTCCTTTTATAAAACATGCTTTTCCAGAAGTAATCTAAAATTAATCGAAGCTACCTGTCATTTGATTAAAAAATAATTAGTATTGTCATTAACATCTGTTTTGATAACAAAACTTCTAAACCAAAATAAATCTAAACTTTTTAATTAATTCCTCCTGAGCATAATCAAGTTGTATATAATTTATAGTAGTAGTCAAAATAGCATCCAGCATTTGAAAAGGTTAAATACAATCCAAAAACTGAAATAAAAAGAAAGTAAATCTTTCAGTGGTGGCATCCCCTCCATCTTCTTAATTATCAACCCTAGGTGGACTTTTCAAAGGTTGACAATAATCTTATATAACCCCTTTTGTAGAACATTAGGATCAAAATATTATATTAAAGAATGAAAAATATAAAAGTAGTTATTACAGTTTAATCCCCAGTTACACAGCTTCTCCTTGCTTATTTCCACATACTGCACTTATTGCCCACTACACCGCTGTTTCCTACACCATCATAGTAAAATTAAACACAAAATGTATGCAGTTGCCATACAGATGTGGTTTTGAAAGACTTTCAGTTTCCATGTTGTTCACAAAAGATCTAGGGGAGAAAATGGTTCTGCACTGTTTGTGACTCCTTAAGGAGTCCTTAAAGAAAATGTAATGCAAATGTTATTCTATTTTTATGTCACATACTGTGCTCATAATAAGTGAACAAATTATTGATTTTCAGTGGGGAGATTATTTAAAACTTTTTTTTTTCTTATTATGCTTTCTGGATAAATATTAACCAGAGGCATAGAGAGCACACTTATTTAAAAATTATAGCTTGTTATGTCACTGGAATAATTGCCGTTTGCATTAGCATGGCACTAGCATGTGATTTCACTGCCCTGGTCCTAATACTTAAAATATTTGAAATATTTGTAAGATATCTAAGTACAGTTTTACAATAATGTAGTTTTAAATTACTATATTTTCAGGTCATTAAGTCAATATTGTCTCACATTTAGTTGTTCTGCCTTGTTAAGGACAAAGTTGGATCACTGTTTCAAAAATTGCTGTAATTTTCTTGATGTGGTCTGCTGTGACAGACACATTCCTATGGAAAATAGAATGTCAGCCTCCCATGTTAGCCAAAAGAGGATGGGTGGTTCATGAGTACAGTCTGAATTATTATACTTCAGCTGTGGGGCTCACTGCTGCAAGAATTAAAATCACATTATCTTCAGAAATGTCAACAACTCATTCTGCAAAAGAAAAAAAACAAAAAGCCTAGCCATCAATTTGAAAATGACAATGAGATAGAAGATAAATCAGTAGTTTCTAGATTGGGTAGAGTACTTAAAGTATTACTAATAAATACAATATCAATCAGATATAACTTCACTGATGTCAGTTTGTACTATGCATGTAGATTCATAAGTGTTAATATCTCTGAAAATAGAAATGGCAGACCTAAGTTCTTCCAGTCATCTGAACGCTAAAATATATAGATTTATAGCGTACACTCAGACCACCTTACTTCTGTTCCCTGGAGTAGTAAACTAACTGTAAATAACCTAACTGTATTCAAGATTTAAATGGCAAAGTGAATCACTGGAGTGCTTTGGAAGAGCTGTGGTGGAGTCCTAGAGCAGGGAAAAGATCTTTTGCCTTCATCCCATCTTTCCATTTGACATTTTTCTCCTTGGAATTGTATACAATATGGTAAGGAAAGAATAGAGAAGGAAATTTTAGATCTTGCTGTGAAGTAGCAATTATGAGAGACATAAGTATGGCTGTAGATTTAGTGATGGGTGAGAGCATTTCTCCTGTGAAACTGAATTAAGTGATTATAAAAGCAGGTCTGAGCTTGCCAACATTATCAATGTATCTATTAATATTGTTAGACAAACATGTATTCTGCACAATCACTAGTAACCCTTGTTCAGTACAATACAGAAGAAGAATGTACATGCAGTTGTGTGGACATGTTTGGACAGAGTTTAAAAAAGCAGAGCTTGAGCTCTGCCAGTTTTTTCACCATTCTTAGTTTCATTTTTAAAAAAACTTATGAAATTACAAGATACTATAGGGAAGTTTAACCCAACTTCAAAAAAATATATCCAGTTAGTTATCCTGACATATGCCACTTAAGAATATATAAGATATACTGTCTATCCTCCAAGTGTTTCTCTAGAAAAGTCCTAAATATCCAGTGTACGCTCTCAAATGATACTTGTTACGTAGTCTGGGCTACTAAATCAAGAGTTCAAAGGTGTCATTTCAAGGTTAAGACACTTTCTCCTGCTTAGTACAATTAATGAAGTCGAGAAAAAGAGTCATTTAAAGTTACAAGAGTGAGTTTCAGAAACTTGTGTCTACTTCCAACCGAGTATGGAAGGATGTATCTTTCTTAGAT
>VYZX01017285.1:31245-43801 GCA_013401335.1 Brachypteracias leptosomus | reverse complement strand
TATATGTCAAATTATAGTTTACTCTGTGAGTGCATATGAATGTGTGTATGTATAAAAGTCTTTCTTTCTTTGTCTAAAACCATACATGCTTATATCTGCTCATTCATAATCAATTTTCTCACAGCTTCTGCAGAGAACAATTCCCAATGCATCTAGGAGATTAAAAAGGCACCTCTCTTTCTTCATTGACTGTGGTGAGGTTAGATGACTAGTTTTATCTAAATACCTAAACATTTTATAGTTCAAATTAGTTGTGAACACATAAACTGAGCTCACTCCTAACTAGGCAAAGTTGTACATCTGTATATTTATTTAATCAGTTTTGAAAGAAAGGTTCTTTCTTTATGTTCAATATCTAGAAATAATTGTTTTGGATTAAGGAATTTGCACTGGTATAAAAAATAAACATAATTCAGAAACAGAAATTAGTTTTTCCATTCTTATACTGTTCACAAATAGATGTCTTTTTGTGCATTAAAGTTGTTTTTTGTATTAAAAATGTAGATTTGTCATAGTGGTTTTTAGAATTAGTTACTGGAAATGGGATTAATTAACTTCTTTTTTCACTTCTATGTCTTTGTAATAGAGCTCTTTTTTCTTTCTACTTCTGAATACAATACAGACATCTATGTACATCTCTCCTATAATACATATGAAGAAATGAACATACAAAGAAGTCACTGTATCATAGGAAGAAGTACAGGCTATAGCTAAAACTGGGCTGTGATAATATTACTATCAATTCTATACAACACATCTGATTTTGTGATGATAGCTGTATTAGAAATCATTAACTGCTATAGATTTTCTAATGTGGACATGTATAAATTATAATTCAAAAGAAAAACTAAAATATGGAAACAGCAGAAAGAACAGGGTAAAACATCCTGCTTGAACTGACCATTGCTACTACCATCTTAAAAAAAAAAATAAATTATGGCTGATGGCAGGGATCCTGCCTCCTGTTCTTTTTATCAACTCTATTCTAGACATCTTTATGTAGGAGCTCTACAGAAAGCTGTGCCCTTTTCTGAGCACTGAGAGGGATGAAAGGAAGTGATGAGTTTTTACTGGCTCGACACAGACAACCTCTAAGTACACAGAAGAACAAAACCCCCCAAATAAATAATGCACATACTGCACATAAAGAGTCCTCCCAAAGGCATTGGGAAGACTGAAAATTCACAGATATTTTGACTTGATGCTTACCAGACAATGCTGTCCAACTGTTGACAGCATAATGCAATAGGGACGACAGTGTATTTCTGTCTAAGATTCACACATCTGGATTAGAAGTAAAGCTTTGTAGTACTTTTGTATTAAAATCTGGTAGAAGATAATGCAGTTTGGCTGTAGCACGCAGCAGAGTGCAATGCAGATTATTCCAAAGCAGCTTCCAGAGTGTCCAAAAGTCACAGAGGTGACTGCAGACAACAAGAGTTGCTGAGTTGCAGAGGTGCAGCAGACAGCAATGACAAACTGGATCTCCAAAGCAAAATAGTGATGTACCTGCAATAAGTAGCCTGGCCTCCTATGAATCAGATAGAATACCAGGAATGTGCTACATTAAATCTGGATCTGAAAACTTCAATTTTTATAATTAAAAAATACAGATATTTTGTCTGAGAAATGAAAATGATTGGTACATTGAAGTATTTCATTCAAAGATGTTTTAACATTGAACCAGAGTTTTGAGCCACTGAAATCATTCAGATATCACAAAGTTGCATTTTTCCGTTTTGGCTTGGCTCTACACCCACATTACATTCCCATGGACACTTTATTGTGGAAAGCTATGATAGCAAATGGCAAAGATGAGATGAAGCAAAACCAAAGATGCAGTAAAAATAGGAGTGAATGATGACTTAAAACACCCGTATTTCAACTGACAGCAGTTGGCCAGAAAAATGAATGCCACATCCTCACAGAAACAATGTTTTTTCTTTAGATTTTAGTATAACTCTTTTGTTTACTTTTTTAATAGCTCACCATAAAAACATAAGATACAATAAATGTGTTATGCAAAACCACAGAGAGATCAAAACAAAATGGAAGTTGTTTATATAACAACTGCAGGAAAATTGAGAATGCATGTTGAGTCAAATGTACCAGAGCAGGAGACAATTCTTTTATGTGTGCAGAAAGGCTTGAAAAATTTTTTGAGTTAAATGTTCAAGCATTTACAAAACAACAAATGATTCTAGATTTTAGAAATGTCTGAACCTATTATTCTCAGTTCTGCCCCTCAAATTACCCCAAATCTTCTCTGTTCCATATATGCGCATCAGTGCCCTGCACATTGATAGGAACAAAAATAACTTCATTTCCTAGTATTTTTTTTAGTCTTTTTAGTTTCCAGCCTCACCACAACCAGATGGGGGAAACTTAAACTCAAAGAAAATTGGGAACAGAAATTTCTGTAGAAACTTTAACTGTGACCCTTCAAGCTTATTAACCAGCTTTTCTCTCACCTGGTTACAAGCTCTTAGAGAAGTAGAAATCAGTTTTGTCGATTTGGGTGTATGCCTGTCTTTAGTTTGATAGATTCACCTTTAACTTCTGTGAAACAGAATGTTTCTGTGAAACATTTCTCAGTATCTTAACTTTCTACAGGTTGAGAAACACAGTGTAGAAGAGTTAATGCTGCATTCAGAGTCACAATGACTTAGGTAGAGGATCACTGCTAGAACGTGGAAATATTTATTTTACAAACAAGGATTCACTATATAACAGTACAGAAATGTGTCCTGTAGCAAATTTATCTGTCTATATTTGTCTTAGATCGACAAATTATCAGGAGGGCTTCCCCAAAAAAGCTCTAAAGCAAGATACAGAACTAAAAAAGCTTTTCTTAATGATAAAAAACCCCCTAAGCATGGTTCATTTAAAGTTACTTTTGCCTAGAGTTTTATTTGTATTCTATACTTTTAAAATTCCTGGGAAGAGGTTTTGTCCCATCAGCACTACTTTCATATTGATGATATAAACATACTAGTAATCTGACTAGCAATAAAAAAAAAATCCATTGATCCAGTCACACCAGTAAACATTAGAAAAGTAAAGAATAAATAATAGTAAGAGAGAAAGAGAATAATAATAGGTCTTCCATGGAAATAAAAATATAATACAAAATATCAATATGTGGAATCAGGTTGTCTTTGTCTTCTACTAGACAACTCCAGAATCAAATACAGTTGATTAGTTTTACCTTTCTTTTTGATGGCAGATTTCTGAGTAAACCATGTTTAAAGGTCCCAAAGTACTGCTGTTCACTCTGTCCGTATCTATGGCCTGGCAATTCATGGTCCTGATGTGAACTTTTTCTTAATGTTGTGGGGTAGAAAGAGATAGAGGAGCCAACTTGTGGTGTGAAAGACACCCCCACATTGAAAGGAAGACTCCCTAGTTATCCCCCAAGTGATTCTGACAGTTTCTTTTTCCTTCATGTAACAAGAGCCACAAGGACATAGAGAATCTGTATTTTTAATAAGAATTCAAGCATTGCAAAAAACCCTATTTTCTTTAATCATAATTTATTTTTTAAACAGTTTGGAAATTCTTATGTTTCAGTCAATATCTTTGGCCTAAATCTAAACTTGCAGAAGTTTTGCATGATGTTCCTTCTCACCACTTCAAGGAAAGATTCTAGCAAAAGCACATCCTAACTGCTCAACTCCAACAATTACCATTGAGATAAGGGCATTTACAAAGAACCATCTGAGTACAAAAAATGTATGACTGCTGAGAGACATGCTAAACCTGTAGATCTATTGATCAAATGCTTGGTTATTTACTTCTGGGAAAGGATGAATAAGTTGAGAAAAGTATGATAGAGAAAAAACATAACTTGCCCATCCTCATGACAGACTGATTCAGAAAAAAACCCTGTGAGGGGAATCTTTCAGAGACCCCCATCTCTAGCACAGCCATCTGTGCATCTTTTTATTTACAGATATTTCTGTTTTGTTCACTATGGTGCAGTTTCTGAGCCCATTATTTTGTCAATAACAAGGGTCTTCAAATTTTCCCAACATGAGGATCAGATTTTCAGAATGAACACTTTCCTTATTGGTTATCAATAGCAACACTAGGACAACTGTAGAAATTGCTTACAGGGATAAAGCATATTAACCAAGTTCATATGCAATTGAGCTATAAGTGTTTTGTCCTTATGGAATCAGTTAGTCATACTGTCTGATCCAGTTCATTGTTTAATCTCTCACTTCCATCTGCTCTGTTTCCTTCTCTTTCCTTGTCCCCCGTCTTCACCATCTAATCCCTGTTTCTCCTTTAACTTTTTCAATATATTTTGTTTTTTCTCTTCAGTTAAAACAGTGAAATAAAAATATATTCTTTTTTGTTTTTCCCCCTTATTAATTCTTCTTTGTTATTCCAAAGCTTCCAAAAAATAAAATAAAGAAAAAAGAAAAGGAGGCCTTCTGACCATGAAGCTCTCTGGATAAATATGTTTTAGAACACATTTTCTCTGCATAATTATTTAAAGATATTTTAGCATGTTATTAGGGAAATGAAGCCATCAAACCTGTGTTTTCTTTACTCTGTTAGTTATATACTTAGCGTTACCATAGCACTTACCTATAATCTGAACATACTGAATCCCTGAAGATATAAAATCACTAAGTAACTCGAGGTAAATACAGCAATGATTCTCTTGCAGTTGAAAATGAGCTTCTCCTGAGGAAAAATCAGAGCAGTAGTCTACCTCAGTTATTCTGGAGGAACTAGTCTCTCCTCACTGGTACTGTAGGTAGTCTTGTAAGATTAGTTCTCTAAGTTAAACACTAGGTTCATGAAACTGTTTGTGCCCAAGGCATGAATGGTCTCATGGGATAAGGCCCTGGAGCTACAGGTTGTGCACCGTATGAAAGCAGAAGTATGAAAGCAGGAAGACACATGACATGTCCTTCCACCCTAAGGAAGGGGTTATCATTTAAACTCACAAACTATTAAAATGAGGTGAGCACAAAGGATTTCATAAAGTACTACAGACCTGTGTTTCAGGAAAACTCAATGGTTTTGCTATGGATTTGTCAGAGGTTGATCATAGTAAAAGAAATTTAAACTAAGTAGGAAAGATGTCACACAAGTCCATTGCAGGAGATTAGTAAGCAACAGACAGAACACTGAAACAACTGCAACCAGAATGATGAATTTCTTCATGCACGCTCAACCCAGTTGTGTGGTGCATGCAGAGTAGGCCTGACTTGTTTTCATCATTACATCTTCTTCATGCTGGCTGTGCAATCTCTAGCCTCAGGGCCTCTCGCCATGATCTCAAACCTTAAGCAGCACACCTGTGAACATAAAGATTTTTAAAACGGTAGAGAAAGAATCAAATATATCTTATGGACAATTATAGGGAAAAAAAAGTTGAAGTAGCTATTGTGCATATATCAATATTTACAGAATCTTTGGGTTGAACAGCTAAAAAAGTACATTTATGACTATAGATGTGTCCATAATAATAAAGCTCTATCCAAATATTATGCTTCAATTCAAAATACTGCTCTTTTCTGTATAATTTAATTGTATGCAAATAGCCAGGGAACAATAAATAGTTGATCAGTTTCAATTAAAAATAAGTTTTTATCCATAGGCACTGTACCAGGTATACACAACAACACATAGCATAGGATGAGGAAAGGCAATGAGAAGAACAAAAGTGTCTATTCAGAAATAGAGTGGTAAGGGCTCAGTTCTGGTCCCACACATCATGATTCCTCTCCCAGGTACACTTCAGAAACTTCTTTTGGATAAATAGAGGAATGGAAGCACTGTATCTTGCGGTGCAGTAGTTACAAAAACTGGTGTTGAAAAATGTGAGTTGGTCTGTGATCAAGAGTGAATGCAGCATGAAGGCAGTTATGACAATGAAAACTTGAGAGAAAACAACAAAGCCCACGAACCTAGATCAGGCCCTATATCAACAGCATCCATATGGAACATCAGCTCTCTTCATATGTCCATGGACATTTCCTTTCTTAGGAAAGGGGGCCAAATCCCATGGAGGTGGTCTCATAGAGAGAATAGATGAGTACACCCAATAGTTGAACAATGTCCTTATGACCTGGATACACAAAGGAGAGAGAGACTTCACCAGCAGGAAAAATCAGCAGCTTGAGTATGTTGTTCTTACCAGACACATTGTTGCCAATGTAGAATCACAGGTGATACCTTTGACTACTGTCAATTTTCATTAATCTTTTCCAAATTTGCTTTTATTTTACCATATGCCATTTCTTCCCAGAAAAGTTTGATTTTTTGAATGCAGGACTGTTATTTCTTGTGGATAAAGAAATAGTTTCCCTCTTAAAACAAAACAAAACAAAAAAAACCCCAGACAAAACAAAAATGCTACTCTATCTTCCTACTGTCCTTGGTAAAGACTGGGGCTGTTATTACTGAGGTTTTTCTAATATAGATGCCCAGAAACAGGTTTTTTAGTATACAACATCTGGCAGAGCTGTTGAGATGTTTCGATTTTCTTTTTTTTTTCTCACCGTTATTTTGTCTAGTGATACCTTCAGGCTTTGGTTCTTGCTAAGAACTTCTCCACTAGTTTAAAGAACCTCTTGACACTTTATATTGTCTACTTATGTAGGAATTTATACAGAAGGGTGCTACTGCTTTTCAACTGGTAATACATGTGTTTCGCAACCAGGATGATCTTCCAGGTTGAAGGGCTGAGGGCAAATTTCACAGTCATTTGCAATTTAAATTACACAGAATGCTGTTATAGCAAGTCAACCTACAAAAATTAGATGAGGGAGCTTAAGGTTGCCACAGAGATCCAGGTTCTATTTCACATACATTTTCTGCTATGGTAAAGGTGGACTTAAGATTTCCCCACTTCCAGCATCTTGTTCCTGCTTTCTCACTGCTATTTACCATTCTTTCAGTCACACCAGTACCACTTTTTGTGGTACCGAAATATAATTGGAATCAATTTAATAACCTTGGTTAAAAAGAAGAGATGACCAGAGATATAAAATGAGTAATTGAGAGGAGGCAAATCTCTAAGGTTAAATTCCCAAAGTAATATTATGTTGGGTATATACCCAAAGATGTAGATTTATGCTCTATTGACACTGAAGATTCCAGGGTCACATTGCCACCTGAACACTTAAAATTTTCCTTTGTGACATTTAGCAATGAAGGTTCAAAAATAACGAAGTACGTTATCATGGATTGTATAATATACTACTGTGGTAAGTTGACATGAGTTGGCCTCCTCCTGCCCACCCAGCTGCTCTCTCACTTCCCTCCTTCAAGGGGAGAAAATAAGATTTAAAAGCTTATGGGTTAAGATGAGGACAGGGAGATCACTCACCAATTACTGGCAAAACAGACTTGACTTGGAGAAAAAGAACTTAATTTATTGCCAATTAAAAATAGAGTTGGATGGTGAGGAACAAACACAGAAATTATAACACCTCTCCCCTTCTCCCTCTCCCTTTCCTAGACTCAGCTTCAGTCCTTCGTTCCCGACTCCTCTATCTTCTTCCCCTATGAGAAGTGGAGGCAGATGAAAAATGGGTCAGTCCATTATAGTTCCTCTTTGCTGCTGCTCACACTTCTCCTCAGCTCCTGTAGGCTTCTGTAGGCTTCAGTTCCTTGAGGAAATATCCATCTGCTCTGGTATGGGGCCATCCACAGGCTGTAGGACGGATATCTGCTCCAACGTGGTTCTCTCCTTGGGCTTCAGGAGGACAACCTTGGTCACCATGGTCTCCTCCAGGAGCTGCAGGAGAATCTCTGCTTTGGTGCCTGGAGCACCTCCTCCCTGTACCTCTTTCGCCTTTGTTTCTGCAGGGTTGTTTCTCACCCTTTTTTACTCACTTGTCATACTGCTGTGCAGAGTTTTGCCCTTTCTTAAACACACTTTCCCCAAGGTACCACTTCCTTGGCTGAGGGGCTCAGTCATGTACTGCTATGGGTCCATTGAAGTCAGCTGGAACTGGCTGTGTCTGGCACAGGGCAGCTCTGACTTCTCCTCAGAGAAGCCACCCCTGCAGCCCCTCCACTGTCAACAAACTGCCACTAACACACAATACACCTATCCATAAGCTAGTGGGAAAAAAAGGTGGGGGGGGAGGAAAAATGGATTAAAAATTTGGTGTGAGGGATTTTTTTTTGTTATTGCAAATTGATGCTTAGCACTATACTGTCAAAAATAACTAAAATGGTAACAAAAAGTAAAGATATGTCAAGTTCAGAGGTCTAGGCTCACTTCACATTTTTTTTCACTCCATCTTGTCAGTAATATCATCCATTTTGTCTCTTCTGCAGTGCTAATATCACATTGATTCTTCATGAAGAGGATTCCTTTCCACATGACAAGCTTTAATGGGCTTTATGCACAATTGTAGTCTCTGTTCTATGTAATTCTGGCTTGTGCTAGCTGGTGAGCATGGGTCCTAGTGAGCCACTGCATGATCTGTTCTCTAGCAGTCATCAGTAACTCATCAATAAGATGAATAAATTTGGTTTTTGCAAATAAATTCTGCCTCTTGATTGCAATAGGCACTGTTATTTTAATGCAATGACAAGGCGGAGGAATAAGGATTATGACAGTTCCTCTGGACTTTGTAAGACAAGTTACGTATTAATTATTTACAGTAGTATACATTTAACCTCTTTCCATTATTAAGCTCCAGACATTGTAACTCTTCAAATCACCTGGGGTAAGTTGAAGACTTTAACTAAGGGACAGCAGGAAAGTGGATGCCACCTGTCATTTTGATTTTCTTAATTTTCTAGACTTTAAATATCTGTCTTAGCTTTTCAAAAACATATTCTTCCTTCTTCTGATTTCTAATGTGTTTTACATTTCTAACTCTTTTTATCATAAAAATATATTTTGCATTACACAGCTCTTATTTTTGCATTTATGAATCAATTAGGTTGTGTCTCTTCTGTGTTCTCAGACAAGTACCAGTGCAGTAATTTCCAATTGAATACAGTAGTTAAGAGTGCTTGGCGTTTTCCCCAAGTGTAGCTAAAAAGAAAAAGGCACAGAGGACCTTAATAAAGATGAAGCTGGGTTAGATCTGATCTGCCTACAATTAAACGGTTTGAAGATAATGAGGGGAGAAAACTGGTGTTAAAATTTACTATTGATTATCCCAGTGATAAATTAAGCAAACAGCATAAAAATAAGACTTTCTGTACTGTAAAATAAATCAAATAATCAAGAAAAGCCCAGGGCTGAAACAAAGATAATAACACATATGAAATTTATTCTAGTCATCTACTCCATATTCACTGAGACGAACACAAAAGAGGCCTCAGCCTGGTCCATATTTGCTACTGAGCTGGACAATTTAATACATTGGGAATATTTGTTAGACCTGAGTGGAATTTTTCAGTGAATTTTCAGAAAGATCTGTATTGCCAAAACTGTAGTTCCATTCCAATGATTATTTAATTATCCATACAGAAAGGAACAAGCTAGCATAAATGAACAGAGGATAGTGACCCCAAAATAGCTAATAAAAATCTGGCTAGGGTGTTCACTGGGCTGTGGAAAAAATGCAGGAAAAAAAATGGTTTTAACTTGAGTTTCTCTCATTGTAGATAAATGTCCAGATACTTTGATTATTTGACATTTTCTCTGTTTCACCATAAAATCCAGCCTGTACAGGAAGAGTTTAATGAATTGATATTTCCTAATGAAAGCCTTTTTCACTGTGAAGCTCCAAGTGTATTTTTCTATAGAGCATTAAGCAAGAACATGTGACCCGCAGCATCAAGGACTATTCATAAAGAATACATCAGTTGTTTCTGGAATACCTCAGCATTTACAGCACTAGCTTGGGCTTCAGATTCCTACTCCATATATTATCAGCAGTGAGTTTCTCAGAAAAGCTCTTAAGAAGTATTTACATGCCTGACTCCTAAATCCAACCTTTCTAGATCCATTTACTATACTATTCAGAGCTTCTCAGGGCAGCTTCAAGACCAAAATAACCTCAAGTTTTTACTGTCAGTGCCAGAATTCTCTCCAGGCTGCTTTGAGTTGATTCCCTGTACAAGGTCTCACTTACCCTAAGAGTATGTCCCCTATAACCAAATCTCTCTGTATTTAGCAGGGATTGACAATGCTTGCTGGACCGTCAGAAATGGTGTAGTAATAGACGTTTTAAACTTGTTCACTCCTTAGTGGGTACGAGTGATCTATACCTCCCATACTCAGAAAGTGTTTTTATCTTCAACACAGGGAAGAGAAGAACCAGTGTAAAGGGTTTGTTTCAGATGAGATTCAGAGGGTCAAGGGGGTGCAAACAGCCTGAAAGCAATCACAAGGAGGGCAGGGAAGCAGGCCAGGATTGACAAGAGTTCTTGCAGCTGTTGCAAGCCAGCATCAGGTGGATTGTCCTCAATTTTGGGGGTATTGTAAGACTGCTTGGGGGAAAGTGTGGCCTGGAATGATTATTCCTAATGCTAAGCCAGAGAAATCCTCTCTTCACGCCACTGCACTGGAGTGTCCTTAGGGGCTGCATTAAGAACAGACTGTGCCTGGGTAATTTATAGATGTAGTTCGGTGTGACCTTAATACCAACAGAGAACTAGAATATGCAATCTAATTTCATTTTGAATCTTGTACAGACTTCACTGTAGACAAAGAAGTGTAGTATTTAGCTGGCAAATGAAGCCTAAACCTGTGGAAAATCAAGTCAGTGAATTTCTTAATGACATTTTCCACTTCCCCAGTGACCTTTATCTGATGGTCTAAAAGCACTTTACAAAACCATACATTTGTTACAACCAAAACTAGTTGGAAGATTATGTTATTTTGTTTCTTTCCCTGTGGAAAATGTTGACTTCTCTCTGAAAAATTAAAAACTGAAAAACCTTCTGACTGAAAACTTTCAACTTAAGGAAAAGCTCTGAATTCAAAAATGACACTGTAGATTTTGGTCATAGTCATACCTGTAACCTCTCTTTCTCTAGTTTTCTTGTGTGAACTGTGCTTGGTGTTCAAACTGTATCTTCTGTAGTGCTTCAAGTTCCCCTCTTCCCCAAAATGAAGCACTAGGAGTCTCTTGGACATCCCTGACTATGCTAAATAAGAATAGAAGTGATAAACCAGATGTGGAGCTACTATTTCATACTCAGAACCATTTTTCACTTTCTAATAAGCACTACCTCCATGTAGTTATTTAAGTTATTAGAAAATTTCCTTATCTTTCTCTAGTTGGAGACCAGTGCTGGTGGTCAATAGGATTATTGTGTCTCGTCCTAAATACCTCCAGAGCATCTGGGAAGCATCCTTCAGAAAGGTAAGACAGTTTTATAAAGCATACTATGTGTGTTTCTCTGTATAGGATTATAGCACTTCATCCCATGGCTCTGAGAGAATGAGGTGCAATGACTGCCATGAACTACCATTTTATACAGCCAAAGTCTATCAGCACCATCTCTCACTTTTACCACTTTGCCACTCACAAGTGTATAGTCTGGCTCATGTCTAGAACACAGGACTTTTTTTTCCAAGAGCACAGCAGCTCTAGAAATAGCCTCCTTTATGCTTAAACAGCAGGTACATCTTGCTATTTCCATCATGTACATTTTAAAATTGCCAGTATGTTTTGTGTAACTAAATGACATAAAACAATAGGGAAAAAAAAAGAATAATGTGGAGGTGGAAAGCACTGATGGATAAAATACAGAATGGAATAGAGTATTTCAGTTGGAAGAGACTTACAAGGGTCATCTAGTCCAACTGACTGAGCAGTGCAAATGGATCCAAATGGCTCTTACACACTGATAGGTTTGGGGCATCAACCACCTCTCTAGGAAGTCTGTTCCAGGGTTTGGCCACCCTCTCAGTAAAGAAATGCTTACTAATGCTGAATCTGAACCTCCCCTGATGGAGCTTTGAACCACCATTCCCTTCCATTCTTTCAGTGGATACCAGGGAAAAGTAGGATCAGATCCTCCCCTCCACTTCCCCTCCTCAGGAAGCTATGGAGAGCAATGAAGTCACCCCTTAGTCTCCTTTTCTCTAAACCAGACAAGCCAAAGTCCTTAGCCACTCCTCACAAGAAATTCCTTCCAGCTCTTTCACCAGCCTTGTTGCCCTCCTCTGGATGCATTCAAGGACCATGACATCTTTCTTAAATTTTGAGGCCCAGAGCTGCACACAGTACTCAAACTATGTGGTCTGTCATTGCTGGAATTATCCAACAAATAAATCAGAATCATAAAAAAGAAAACTTTAAAGACTCAGCACAACATTTATTCAAAGACCACAGAAAGGCTGATGCAAAGTATTAAAAGAATGAGCATAACTGAAAAAATTACATAACACAGAAGAAAACACAGCAATCTGCTGGGAATATTAAAGACATGAAATGAAAGGAAAATTGCAGAAGAGTTTAAGATAAATAACAAGATTTTCTTTTTTTCAAGAACATATGGAACAAGAGGTCATTGGAAGAGACAGTGGAAATTCTAAGAGCTGGCCTGGGTAATTTACTGACTGAAGAGACAGACATAGCTAAAACACAATCAAATGAATTCTTCACTTCTG
>VYZX01017285.1:16312-29594 GCA_013401335.1 Brachypteracias leptosomus | reverse complement strand
CCCATTCTCTGTTGTTTCAAAATTTTAAGAAAAAACCCCTGCTGTTTTTACTTTTGTGAAAGTTGCTCCCATTCTTTTTCATATTTTATTCTTTTTCTCTGGCAGATAACACAATTAGAAGAAAAGGAAACAGATATATAAAGAAAACTATTGTTCTTCCTCAATATCTTTTTTGAAAAACATAGAGAAAGGAAAGATTTCACTCTATGTTGCCACAATAAAATACTGTAAAAGCTCAGACACAAGATTTTCATATTGATAGGAAGGATACTAGGGCCAAGAAGTGCATCTCCATACAACTCTGAAAGCACCGTTTCCCTGTAGTTGTTAGTGTTTACCTACAAAAAACCCAGTAAGTTTGTTGAACTGCCTTCAAATAGAAGCTGAATGATAAATACTTATCCTAAGTATAGTCAGGCATGCAAGGCAGAAAAGTGATGGAATAAATGAGAGTTTAAAATACTCAAATCCCTTCAAGACCATTGTTCAAATGCTTTCAGTGTCAATTCATCCATCATCCCTCTCAAGTACAGTTGAGTTTCATGTAGCATGAGACTACAGGACTATGATGTAAAACCCTAACAGCTCCCGGCTTCTCTGCATGAACACTAGGGACACAAAAGGATTTTTCGTAACAGGAAATTTTTTATTTAGTTAACATTTGCCATCCTACACAGCTTCTCTGATAGATTTGATGCCATTTCCTGTTTAGTTAAGAACCAGCCTTCATCCCTCACATGTGTAGGCGAGTTTTATGGATTCTACAACTGCAGAGAGTTCAAATAAAATACAATTGAAAGCCTCCCTCCCAATTCTTTTCCCTCCATCTCTCCATGTGAAGCAAACATATTATGAGTGAAATCCTGTCTTCAACAAAATCAATAAAGTCCTTGTTGACACACATGAGGATGTTTTTGTCCTCTGACAATAGGAATCTGTCTGAAAATCACTTGACATTTCTACCATCCATCTCTCTATTATAAAACCAGATACTAATAAACATTTCTTGGCATTGACTTAGAGAATGATTTCAAGTCACCTATTGCAAGCTTTAGTTGGTACCATTAGTGTGTTGATCTTTTCACAGATGTTGCAACTATTCAGAATTTTGGGTATTGGACATCAAAGAGGAAAAGTTTCTGGTAAATGTAATAAAAAAAAGGCAATCGTGCAAAGCTGTGAGAGGGTCCTAACATTAGTCTTGAGGAATGCACAGCAGCAAGAAACACTTGGAAAAAAATCAATAGAAAGGTCTTGCCTTTCTTCAGACATATAACTGAGCAATATTTTGGAGAGAAAGTATATAATTCGGAAAACTCATCATGACAATCCTGTGGCTCTTTTAAGAGGGGGAATAAAATCATATACCTCATTTAGCTGCAGATTTTTCAAAATCCAAAAGCCTTTTTCTGTTTTCTGCTGCTTGCAGAGGCATGTTTAAACACTTACAGCAAATGCTTGATGGATTTTGTAGTCAGAGTCTACCATCAGTTCACATATTTCTGTTAAAGTACACTGGTGATAGCAAACTGTGCATAAACTATTACAAATTAGTTTGTTGCTCTCTGCTAGTAACTCTGCTTTCTTTTGCCTCATAATATTAATTTTGAGGTTTTGTTCCAACTTTGTTACAATAAGGCAAAGAGATTATACAGTAAGTTAGCCTAGCATAATAACCATTTTTATTTGTTTCTTCTATCATTTTGGTCATAATGGATTTTTCTTTTCCTCCAAAACTACACATTTGCTGAAACTTTAATGTTTATCATGATACTGGGACTGATGCTACACCACTGACCAAGCATATGAAGTGGGACAACTCATATTGTGTATTGTCTTCAGTGGGAAAATGTCATGCAAAGTGTTTTACAAAAGTGAGTTCAGAACCTCTTAATTTTGAGTCTTTAGCCACTTATGGGAGAAAAAAAAAATTAGAAGTTATTTAGGCATTTAATTTCCTAAAAACATCAAGTAGAATGGAAAGATGAATAGTGGTGAGCTACTTTTAAGTCTTTGTGTAGAAGCTTTTAAGAAAATAGGTGAACAAGAGGACCATAAAAAGCCAGAAAAAAAAATTTTTATGATGCCTTATCTCCCAGTTGATTTACCTTGTTAGTTCCATCTTCTGGTTTTCTTCCCTTATCTTTCATAATATATCTTAAAATCTTAAGCCTTATCTTATCTCAATGTTGAAGTATTTATTAGAGGTCCTATCAACTAGGCTCTTATAGGAGATGAAGGAGTACAATTGTCCTGGTTTGAGTTAGAACCAAACCAATTCTGTTCAGTGATTTTACTTTTCATCTGAGTCTTTGCTAACTAACTGCACTTTCTGAAGCTAACAGCATGTTTTCACAGGCAGAGTCTGCTTCTAATAGTGATAACACTTGATGTTTAGAGTTACTACCAAGGACTGATATGCAGACCAAGATCACTGCTAACTTTTGTGTACCACATCAGGGGGTGCAGAAAGTGAAAGGCCGCACCTGTGGGGAGGAGCGGTCAGGACAGGTGACCCTAAACTGACCAACAAGATATTCCATCACATATATGTCGTATTCAGTACAAAGCTGAGTGATCACTAGGGTCTCGATCCTCTTCCTTCAGTACCTTTATGCTATACCTTTGGTATATCCTTATGCCCAGGCCCTCTTCCCTTCAGGATCCTTAGGCCTTCCCTTTTTTTCCTTTGGTGGACCCATCCTTTCCCTTCGGCCTTCTTTGCTTCTCGGCCCTGCCTTTGATCCCCATTTGTGTGTTCCTGAACCCAGCTCCTGAATCCGATTCAGCTGCTGAGCCCAGTCTGGGACTTTGCCAGTGACTGCTACAGCCTCAGTGGTGACGGTGATGTAATTGCCATCAGGGGGAGGTTGGGTTTTTTATATATTTCCTTCTGTTATTATTATCTTCATTAAAGCTGTTTTAGTTTTCTTTTCTATTCCGGAAGCCTCTCTCTCTCATTCCCTTCCTCTTCCATTTGGGAGGGGAGGGGGACATAAGTCTCTCTCCCTTATCCTCTTTCTCTTCCTCTAATTGGCAGGTGGGGGGAAGAAGAGGGGTTAACAGAGAACGTCTGTTGTAGATGGATTGTGGGACAACAATCCTTAAAGAATTTTATTTCACAGCACTCTGTTATGGAAGAAAGATATATTTTACATTTCACACATGGGAAACTAAAGTGAGAAGCTAATGAATAGACCAAAAATACAATTCAGACATATGACTTCAAATACACATATAATTTAGAAATCAAAATCCCTAAACTGTTATCCTCAAGACTAACTTTGAAATTCCTAAATTCAAATGATCCTTTACTTTGTGACCTTAAAAAAATCTCCTTAGGTAACTGCAGCTGAATTGTAGTACATGTATTTAGGCACCTAAACTCTAACAGATTTGAGCTGTGCAGCGCTTAGACATTAAGTAAAGGTATTTAGAGGCACCAGCCACTCCTTTGCTTAAATTCCCTGGGGAATTTGATCTTACAGACACTATCAGAGCATGCCAAATGTGAATATTAAAATTCTAGCATAGACGACAGAACTTGAAATCAAACATAGCTGAAAAATCAAAAGATTAATTTAAACACTTGGAATTTGGATGCCTTAAATTTTTGATGCCTAATTCACAAAGAGGTATCCAAACCCTACCAAAGCAACTGCAGTAAGATGGAGAGCAATTTTTCTAGCATCTTGTTTGTTTAATATGGCGTCATATGAAAGTAGCCAACAGATAAACAAGGGGATTTCCATCCCACCTGTTACAAGGACCTGACCACTTGCACAACTCTGAGGAGATATCTGTACTGGGGATACTCAGCCCAGGTTGCTCTTCTGCACACAGGAACCTACAACTGTCTTTTAAAAAGAGTTCTGAATTGTGAATCCCAATGACACACACATCTCTCACATCAAAAGAGAGTGGGATTTCAGAGGTTCCCTTCTTTCAGTGTCTCCCAGGGTGTGCCTCATTCATTCTGCTTCCTAGCATGCTGGGTGTTATGCCTTTCATTCCTACAACCGAAACCATTTAAATACTGCAGCAAGTTTATGTGGAAAAGTGAACTCATACTATACTTAGCATTTGGAGCTCTGTAGATAAGAAACAAAGATATGGCTGATTTTGGGGTGGGGTTTGTGTTTGTTTAGGGTTTTTTTGGAGCTGACTCTCACATCTTGTTTTCTGATTTTATTAGTCCATCTAGTCAGGGAATAAATAAAAACACATTATCAAGTGTTCAGTTAGGCTCATGAGGTTTAAGTGCTTCAAGCCTTTTGTTAGTAAAAACAAGGTGTATCCCAGTATATTTTCAGTTAAATTTTTAAACTGCAGTTTTAATCAGCTCACAATAACTTTTATTGCTTTAAAGGAATATGCCATAATACAGGAGTGAAGGGGAGGAACTTAATAGTGAAAAATAAGTTACATAAATGGGATTTCAGAGGGCTTTTTCCTCAGCGAGATAACATCAATATATTATTTTCCTTCTTGGATTTTTTTTTTTTTCTCTAACAATGTTTTAAGGCCTCGCATGCTATAATACTATAATTCCTACTTTGGCAATTATCTCTTCAGAATGTGAACACACTGTTCTGAAAAGTTCATTGCTTTTTCTAGTGCTATTAGTTTAAAATTGCATAGACAATAATAATGTTTATTAAATTTTTCTTCCATATTTAACATATTTCAACAGCCTTTCTGAGTTAATAAGGCTGCACACTTATACCTCATGAAATCTGGATCAGTGCTAGAGTATGTGCCTACTTTCACTTCGCTGAATTTTGAAGTTTTGCTGGAGATTTCCACCAAAAAAAGCAGTTTGACACTTACCTGCAGATAAAATACATCATTCTTCAGCCAGTACATCTCAACCAGTCCATAATAACCTGTTGGGGTGGGAAAAGTTCAATCCAAAAGCTGTTAATTTCCCTAGAGCCAATCAAAATGATACATGCAGTGGTGGAAGATCACAGCTGACTGGGTTTAGTTCTCTCATCACTAGCTGCAGATGGCATGTAATTTAGGGATGCCCATTTGGTAAAATTTACCAGTTTCTCTTGAGATCACACATATGGGTTTGCATTTAAAAAACAATTGTACCAGGAATAACATTTTAAGCAACAGATGTAAGTACTGATAGTGAAAGGATGCCCAAAAAGCAGAATATATCCACACCAGAGAACAGAAAGAACTTGTGCTATGCTTTACAGAATTCTGTGACATTTTAACTTTAAAAAAAAGGATGGAAAATAATCATAAAAATCAATGAATACAACACTTGCCAAACCTCCTAAATGAGATATGAGCTTCTGTCTTTACAATTTATGGCTTTCAAGCATTTAACATCTTTTATTTTTCAACTTCATATTTCAAAGCTACAATCTCAATTCTCCACATAGCATAGACCTTTCTTTAAAAGTATTATGAGTTGGGCTGGCCTCTTTGCTTGCTTTGAAATCTAGATCTAGCTAAAAGGAAGCATACAACCAAATTATTTGATGTGATTTTTCCTTAATTCTGAGCAGCTGTTTTTTGTAGTTTTTAGACTTTGACCAAATGACTAGCCTCCATTTTCAGTCAGTTGCATGACTGAAATAAAATTAAAAAAAGGAATAATTAATTCTGCAAAGTTATCATATCAGTAAAACAGCTATAAGGGTAAATCATAATACCAAACTAAGACTGCTAAAGGAACAATTATGTCCACAGTAAAACTCCACAAAAGAATTTCTCATTTCATCTAACAGCACCAAAATTACTTTCACAAGTCATGTAACGTGATTTCTGCTTCTCTGTTTAAGTGTAGTTATGGACATTTCTTGATGAGAGGAAGCCATCTCTTCGACTGTGTAGGCTGTTAAAACTCTCCACTCTAACATTACATAAGAGAACATAATGTAACTAAGAAGCTACATTTAAACATGTACATTTCACAGTGATTAGTTCTTCACTGGACTCAACTGTATATTACTTTTTTCTCAGTCTCCTGATTTAAATAACCTGGGCTACAAAAAGACGTACAAATTATGACATCAGTAAGCAACATTCTGTTTTTCACAGAATCACAGAATGTTAGGCATTGGAAGAGACCTCGAAAGATAATCTAATCCAATCCCCCTGCCAGAGCAGGATCACCTAGATCAAGTCACACAAGAACACATCCAAGTGGGTTTTAAACGTGTCCAGAGAAGGAGACTCCACAATCTCCCTGGGCAGTCTTTTCCAGTGCTCTGTCACCTTCACTGTGAAGAAATTTTTTCTCATATTTAGGTGGAACCTCCTATGTTCCAGCTTACACCCATTGCCCCTTGTCCTATCATTAGATGTCACTAAGAAGAGCCTGGCTCCATCCTCATGACACTCACCCTTTACATATTTATAAACATTAATGAGGTCACCCCTCAGTCTCCTCTTCTCCAAGCTAAAGAGACCCAGCTAACTCAGCCTTTCCTCATAGGAAGGATGTTCCACTCCCTTAATCATCTTTGTGGCTCTGTGTTGGACTCTCTCAAGCAATTCTGTGTCCTTCTTGAACTGAGGGGCCCAGAATTGGACACAATATTCTAGCTGTGGTCTCACCAGGACAGAGTAGAGGGAGAGGAGAATCCTTCTAATACACCCCAGGATGCCATTGTCCTTCTTGGCCACAAGGGCACATTGCTGGCTCATGGTCATCCTGCTGTCCACCAGGACCTGCAGGTCCCTTTCCCCTACGCTGCCCTCCAACAGCTCAGCTTAAAAAAAAAGTTAGGATTTGTTCTGATTTTATTTGTGAGATGGAAAGGAGAATGATTGCTATAGATTCAGTGGATGTGAAATTGGTTCTACAAAGAAAAAAACTATTCTCAGAGACAAAATATTTATAACACCATTATGAAAAGAAGAACCAGCAATAGGACATTCAATATTCTATAATATGTAGGCAAATCAGTTGGTGTCTGATATGTGCTTATATATATTTTTACTTAGAACATTTTTATCTTAAGCTATTACATTGACAAACTGCTAATGACTTTTGAGTGTGTTACTACACAAGTTCAGAAGCATCCTATAAGTAGTATTGAGTCCAGGTGGAGTGGACAGCTCTTATGTGGTAAAAAAAAATTGTGTATGAACCTAGGGACATCAAGAAGTAATAGTTAAGACTTTTACTTTCCTGTTGTTTCAACAAAGCAAAAAGAAATGTTAGAACAGATGACAGCTCAACTCCCAAAAATACATGGGCATCTTAATCTCATACAACACTGATTCTGAGGACCATTGCAGATACTACAATATAATCTATGCAATCAAGGTAAATAAGCAAATGTTCTGCAAGAACAATAAAATTAATTGTGTCATTGGTTGCGGTTAACTTCTGTTGACATTAATTCACTAAGTAAATAAATAAAATTATATCATGCTATATTGTCCTTTTTTTTAAAGAAAAATTTTTTTTTTTTTTTGCTGTTCTAGATACATTTGGCCAGATCTACATCTGGTAAGAAGTGGGCCCAAACAATCTTCAGAGACTGAGGCTGGGTTGCTTAACATTAAGTGATTTTCAGGTAGAAATAAACCAAAATTTTTAAGGCTATGCCTTGCGTAAGTCAAAGGTGAGAAAGACAAATAGCAACGCACATTACAGTCAGTCAAAACTGTTCATAAATATAGACTGCAGGTTTCAATTTAGACATATAATAACATTTAACAAATTCTATAACTTTGCAATGTAGATATCCTCATACCAGTTATCTATACTATCAGTGTTTTTTAATAAGCTGCTTAGGATCTTTTGCAAAATATCAAAAAAATTGAAGTGCCAATGAACTTCTGAAGATTTGTTAATGAAGAATGATACAATTAAAGAAAACAAATTTATGGTCTTGAAGGCACCAAGCAGTCTGTGAGTCCCTCATAGGTGGCATCAAAAGAGGCGTACCACAGACAAGGAGGAAGGACTGCTAAGCTTTAGAATCTTGTCTAAAAATGCCTTTTAAGATGTTAGAAATGTATTCAGTTATGTTTTGAAACATACAATTTCCCTGTCAGAAAGGGAAGTAGTTTGTAAAGTAATATTGAAGGAAGACCTTGCAGGATAATTGAAGAAACCTAGGGGAAAGGAAGCAGAAGAACAGTGAAAGCCTCTGGAAACTTCCCTCACAACATTGAGGTCACCACAAAAACCAGATTTGCCTATTCAGGATGCTTTTGGTGCACTATTGCTTGATATTTTAGCTACTAGAGGAACTGGGATTATCTCCCTTATCTCACACAGTTACACCAGTTGACTTCTGTTTAGGTTTTGTCCTATGCTCTCAACTGGATCTATCCAAGTGTCTGAAGCAGGATGTCAATGAAAGTTTAGATACTAAAAATACTATCACAGTTCAACTTGCACCTGATTTCAGACATGACCCAACATCCACTAATGCTTCACTCTTAGATGATAAACTCTCCTTTTTATCTAGGGACAGGTTCATCCTGCCTACCTCAACACCAAAATTAGGTACCTACTCATCTTAGGTGTCCTTTTTATAAGTTACAGATATATAGATACCGACAGAAAATGAGTCAGACTCCTAAGCTTTAGATTCTCTGTGTTAAAACAGACCGGTTTTAATGTGGCTGAAAAAAATCATCACATGTCAGAGTTGAGATTCAGATATTAGATGTCTTATTATGTTCCAAAAAAGGTTCCATTCAGAAGCATGTAACACATGTAACACATCCCATCAGGACCAGTTTCATCCAAAAGCCAGAGCTCCAGTTTTAGCTTATAATGGGCTATATGGTAGTACACCTCCTTTCCCTAACAAGCAAGACATGTGGACTCAAATTCTTTCAAGTCTGGTAGCTTTCTAATACCATTCTGTCATAATCCACCCTGAAGTCCTTAACTAATGGGATAGAGTCTATCTGAAATATTGGTACAGACATTCTTACTGTTGACACTGATCAGGAAGAAATTCAAGATTCATTGGCACAGACAGTATTTATTATATGTCACTTACACTTAGACCACCTCTTTTCATACAATTTTCTCCAACATGAGGCAGCAGTAATATGAGGCTGCTTAGCATCTTTTCATTGATTATATCAATATCAGCTTGTAGATTATTGTAGCTGTCTCTGTTAAACCAGGTGAAAGATGTCTTAAAGAGAAAAAAGAAAAACTTGGAAAATTATAGGTGATAGGTGTAGCACAAATTATTTTTAATATTAAAGATAGACTAAGGGAGATAAGCTGACAGAACTAGCTAAGAAACAGCAAATGGATGGATTTAAAAAAAAAATGCCATCACATTAACAGAGAAGTGCTTCAAGGTTTCACATCAAACTCCAAGCTTTTTAATACATTTTATTAATGATCTGGAAGAGAAGATTGTGCAGTGAGGTGGAAAGATGACACAAAGTTGTCAATCAAGACCAAAAGGTACTCTGAAAAACATTAGCAAAGGAAAGCTACCTAATAACCAGTTCTATAGTTTCTGAATTCACAGATGATAATTCCTTCAAAACTAACTAAACCAATTGTCAAGTTGTTTTGGAGTTGTTGCATATCTAAAGGGCTCAGATAACATCATGGAAAGAGGTGGGAAGATAGAGGCTATACTGGTGGAAATAGGAAGAATGTGCTGCAGCACATTCTCTATGGGATCTGTTTGGATTTCAACTGGAACTCAGGAACTCCTGAAATCTGGGCACCTCTGTAAACAAGTCAGTGAAATACTTGGACTGAAAAGATTATCAAGGTGTTTGGAGGAATAGTGTAAGAAATAATTAATATGGTAAAAACTGTGAACCCTTTCCATAAATCAGTAGTGTAGTCTTACCTGGTGAGTACTGTGCAAATTACTACCCTTCATAAAGATTATTTCATGATGAAAGCGTGTAGAAGAAAGGCAGCAATAACCAGAACTCAAAAAAATCTCACAAAGCATAGTGGAAAAAAAGTAAGTTTGCTAGAAGGAGAACAAGATCCAAAGCCACCACAGAATTATCTTAAATATTGAATTTGTGTCATGGATGCACTAACAGGTTTTTATGGTCGGCACTGACCACAGACCAAGAAGCCAAATCCCAGCTCAGCCTTGGGTCTTCAGACACTGCCTGGGCTACGTTATAGGGGTACCTGTCTCCAGCCCTGCCTTCTGGATGGACCTAGTCCCTATACTGTGGATAGCTTGCCCCANGTGAGATAAACAACTCTGCAGATGCCAAGGCCAGTGAAGAAATAGGAGGAGGATGTGCTCCAGGCACCAGAGCAGAGATTCCCCTGAAGCTCCTGCTAAAGACCATGATAAGACAGACTGTCTGCCTGCAGCCCATAGAAGTTAACAGTGAAGCAGATATCCACCTGCAGCCCATGGAGGACTTCATGGCAGAGCAGGTGGATGTGCCTGAAGGAGGCTGTGACCCCATGGTAAACTGGCACCAGAGCAGACTCCTGGCAAGACTTGTGACTCTATGTANATAGCTTGCCCCATAAATAGATCCCTTGGACATACTCTTTGGCTTGCCTCAGGCACTGTCTCTGTCCTTATGTCTTCCTGACACTGATGGGATCCTGTGGATGTATTCTGAACCTGATGTATTGCTTGCTACATTGGGAGCTGCTGATGAACCTTGCTACCAGCTCTAGCTCTGCCCACTGTGCTTAGATGCTGTAGGACTGCATCACGTCAGTAAGAGCACAGCCTACTCTAGGGTCATTCATGACTCCCTGACATCATCCCCTCAGGGAGCAGCCTGCTGCTGCAGTTTCTTGTTCAGCTGTGTATTTAGTTTGANTGGAGAAGTTCATGGACAACTGTCTCCTGTGAGAGGGATACCCACACTGGAATAGTAAGAGTGTGAGGAGTCATACCCCTGAGGAAGAATGAGTATCATAGTCAATATATGATGAATGGGTGGCAACTCCCATTCCCCTTCCCCCTACACCACTGCAGTGGAGGAGATAGAGAAAATTGGGAGTGAAGTTGAGCCCAGAAAGAAGGGATGGCTGAGGGGAATGTGGTTTTAAGTTTTGGCTTTATTACTCATTACCTTACTCTGATTTTTTCATAATAAATTAAACTGATTTGCCCAACTTGAGTTTGTTTTGCTTGTGATGGTAATTGCTAAGTGATATCTCCCTGTTCTTATCTCAATCCACAAGCCTTTTGTTATAATTTCTCTCTCCTGTCCAGTTGAGGAGGGGGAGTGATAGAGTGGCTTTGGTGGGCAGCTGACATTTAACCGGGGTCAACCCACCCCAAGTTGGAAAGCACATCTTTAGATGTTTAACTTTAAAACAGCAAAACTAGCCTTTGAGTCCCCGTTCCTTCTTATTCACCTTAGTCCTTATATGGAAAATATATGGAACGGCCACTGACTTGGCTGACCTGAGCATCTAGGCAGTGCTCACCTAAACACATTTGGGATGCATAAATGAAGCATAAGTGTAGATATGCCTTTCAGCTATGTCCTTAAGAATACCTAACATACATGCGTACCAATGGTGTCAGCACAAAATACAGACATTTTCACTTAATGATGAAGTGATGATTACTGCCTTCTTCATAATAACATACTATTATTTGTGCAGGAAAAAGTTGTGATCCCAAACCCAATCTGGGGAGAAGAATTTGAACAATTCCTGCACTTTAGGGAAGTGAAAGGGGTTTTTTAACTTCTATTGAAGGTGGGCCCTCTGGTACTCAATGAATGGAAAATAGAGATTTTAACTTCTTCCCACTAAAGTAGCATTTTGAGTAAGAGATGTAGATTGTGTCATTAGTCTACTTCTGCATTTTACATTGTAGCCACTGAATAAAGTCCTGAAATTATCCTGGGAAGACTCAATCATCCTAGACTGTAGCAGCTCTTGCCTCTTTTCTACGTACCTGATTCAATATCTGTGTGTCTGATTTGCACAAGTGCTGGAAGCTGTGATCTGTACAGATTAAAGAGAAGTTTAATGCCAAGTACTTTAAATAATCAGACATTAGTTATCTCAAATTGCACATTTGACTGTAACATTCTCGTTCTGCTGGACTTCACCTGTAAAATAGCATCCCATTAACACACGCTGGCAGGGGGGAAAACATGTGAGTTGTTTAGTGTTTGAGACTCTAGAGAAGAAACAGTTTCTGATAAAATGAATAATTTGGTGGCCAGAGCAGGGTCTGAAAAGTGTGCACTAAACACGGCTTGACATCATACATTTTGAATAATGAGAATAGTAAATGAGCATCCTCCCTAACCAGGTATTAAGTGAGTGACACAATTGATTATGTCAATGAAAACAGTGTCACAGAATGAGTTCCAGTTGCTTTAAATGACAAATACAGCTTGTGACTTTACTTTGGGTGTTTAGTGATTCAGTTCCTCTGAAACGAGTGTTTTATAAATGGATAGATTAAGTGTCCTTGAGAACACCCAGGGAATGATTCTTTCCACTTATGTTTAGACATCTAAATATAAAACTAAATTAAAGCAGCCTCATTATTAGAATTTTGTAACTTTGTATTATTTTTTAAATTTATTCATTGATATGCTTATCTCTTGATGAAATGTAATACTTCTTATAAATATGATTGTCTATGGTTGCTTCTCCTGAACTGTGTACATTTTTAGCAAAACATTAAGGTCATGTGAGGAGTTATAGCACAGAAAACAATTCATACCTTGTTTGCTCCTCACTTTTACTTTTAAGCTACTTTATGTTTCTGATACTCTACAACTTGTTTATTTTGGAACTCCATTGCATCTTTCACAGCTGTCTCTGTGGAAACCATACTCTTAGTTGCAGACTTTAAGGTTAAGTTACTTCTGTTAAAAGCTGCATCTTTGAGTGCTCATTACTGTGCAGGGTAGGCAGTGAATATCTTCAGGTATCATTCTAGTCATCACCAGCATTGCAGGATTCAACTAGACACCTTGGCTTTACTATGCTGGCTATAGTACGTTCACTTTTTGACCAAAATCAGTTGAGAAAAACGGCAACAAGACATTATAAATGTTGCAGTTATAAAAAAAAAAGAGATATCTTCCTCACAAAAAATGATGTATTAAGTTTATGTTTTCATTTACAGAGAAAGACTAAGCATTTCTTTCTCATTCCTGCTAAGATCTCTCATTTATTTTCAATTCTTTCTGAGTCGATCAATTAGTTTACATTAGCCAAAAACTCAAATGTGGTTTGGGCAAATCAACTCCCAAAATGAGGCATAGATGATATTGAACCAATCTGAGTTCCTATCCTAGTCCTTCAACATCACAAAAATCCCAACATCTCAAAATGAACCCTAAACTGAAA
>VYZX01017284.1:88448-223358 GCA_013401335.1 Brachypteracias leptosomus | reverse complement strand
TTGTGAGACCCCACCTGGAGTATTATGTCCAGCTCTGGAGTCCTCAGCACAAGAAAGGCATAGACCTGTTGGAGTGGGTCCAGAAGAACCCACAAAACTGATTAAAGGACTGGAACACCTCTGCTCTGAAAAAAGGCTGAGAAGTGGAGAAGGCTTCAGGAAGACCTTCTAGGAGCCTTTCAGTACTTAAAGAGGGCCTCTAAGAAAGAAGACGACAAACATTTTAGCAGGGCCTGTGGTGACAAGACAAGGGGTAATGGTTTTAAACTAAATGAGGGTAGATTTAGGCTAGATATAAGGAAGACATTTTTTTACAATGAGGGTGGTGAAACACTGGCACAGGTTGCCCAGAGAGGTGGTTGAAGTCCCATCCCTGGAAACATTCAAGGTCAGGTTGGATGGGGCTCTGGGCGACCTGATCTAGTTAATGCTTACTGGAGGGGTTGGACTTGATGACCTTGAAAAGTCCCTTCCAACCCAAAACATTCTATGATTCTATGTGCTGATGAGCCCAGGAGGCAGTGGGACTGACCATTTAACTGCTCCAGTGTAGAAGGTCAGTCCCATTGTGACTATACATTCATTCAGGCTTGCTATGGCTCTGCTTAGGTTCAAATATTCTCTGTAGAAGGTGGCGTCCATGGCAGACTGGACTGTAACTAAAGCTCACCCAAGTGTAGAAGGTCCACAGAAGTACCCTGTCTTTCCTGAACCCCACTGTGGGTAGGGGATGTCTGAATAGAAAGGCCCTTCAACCAGGTGAACTTTGCAGTCTGCAGAATGAGCTTCTGCACTGCTCCTTCTGGTTAAGGTTGTGGAAACAGTTAACACATCTATGTTTTTTGATGTAGGACACAGTTGTAACACGTTAGTACTACATGATAGCTACCAACTAATTTTTTGTGGGGCGAGGGTATTCTGTCATCCTTCCATTAGCTACCTCTGCAAAACACTGTCCCTGGGTGTTTTGCAGACAGGTGGTAGGTCAATCTGGACAGGTGACTTCCATTCATGAGCAGTTATATGATAGTTTGATGCTCGTTCCTTCAATCCTCCCCAGAGAATGGTGAATACTCTCTTGCTGTTTTCCTAGAGAAATTCCAACTACTGGAATTTGGCTTAAAAATCAGTGGTAGACTTTCCTTTGTGTTGGCCCCACAGAACATTGTGCTGTCTGCAAACTGGATTAGTGGTTTGCTATTCTTATGCAGTTAACACATTGGTATTTTTTATTCTCATTCTACATAGTAGAAAAGCCTAAGTGGACAGCTCTGACAAAAAATTCAGATGTACACCTTTGCTAGCTACAAATCTATCAGCCCTTGTAAGATCCTCAGTTGAACTACCAAAAGAAATTGAAAAGAGTACCCATCCTTCCTGGAATACTTTAGCTGCTACCTGGTTTCTATTTTCTCTAAAACCAGGGACACTAGAATTAACTTTCTTAAAAATGAGCTGCTTTGAGTTGTTTCTTCAGGATGTGCCCTTCAGATATGGGGGTGGTAGCTCACTCCCTTTTGCAATTAAATGAATTCCACTGCATGTGCTCTGCAAAATTCTTGGCACAGCTTGTTCGGCATGGGAGCACTAAGAATTAGGCTCCAGTTTTGCCAGGTGTGAGTATTTCTGATAGTGTTTCCTCATTATGTTTTAGCTTCTTGACTTTTAATGAGAGGTGTCAGTGACTTCAATGTTTTGTTTTGTTTTGTTCCTTATATAAATCAGATTTGCCAAACCAGTGTTCTCCCGATCCTTGTTACAAAGAGGGGACTGTCAAATGTGAAGATCTCAAGGGGGACTTCTATTGTGAATGCAAACGTGGCTGGCAGGGAAAAACATGTGACAAAGGTAATTGGGTTTCATTATCTTTTATACCCGTAACAATTATGTATTGGGTTTTGCCCTATTCTCAACTGGGCACTGGTACTGTGCTGCACAATTCAAAAGTCAGAACTGACTGGATTACATACTGCTCCTGTTTTACCTTTCTGTGAATCGGGTAACTCTGCATGTCAACATTTTTATATTACTTTAATGCATCTCAGTTTGGTCTTGGCAAAGCACTCTAAGAACTTACACTCCAACTTTCTGTCCCACCCCTCTGAAAGGGACAGCAGAAATAGAGTTGTAGAGGATTTTCAAGCAGAACTGCCACAGTTGCTGCTGTGAGCCCTGATGTAGCAGATCACAGGCTGCAGAGCCAGAGAAGCTGCCCCATCTTCCTTCTTGGCATTCCTGCAATGGGAACAGCAAAGTTGAGGTCTGAGTCTGACGATGCACAAACTGATGAAATTAATCTGTTAAAACCTCCTTGCTAGTAGGACCTATTCCAAATCCGCTTAATCCCACTATGTATTTCCAACACCTCCAGAGAGAATATTCAGGCAGAAACTATTTGTGCAAGAAGTTCCAGGCCCCCAGAGGGCTTTCTCTATTCCTTTATGAAATACTGAAGTTATCTTCCCTCCTCTTCTTTTCTGTTTTTTTTTTTTTATCTTCTGCCTGCAAGGCTTCCTGTCAGGGCCACTGCTTTTCTGCCTGCCAGCATTAAGTAATTGCCAGAAATCACATTCAGCTAGTCCAGAATTGTGGCAACCAAAACAGCAGGAGATCCAAGGCCTTTCCTTCTGATGTAAATATTGTGGGGAGGTTATAGGATCACCCACAAGCAGCTTATTTAAGCATTCGAGACAGTTGACTGATCAGTAGGCAATCAGCTTTGAGAGCTCAGCAACTGATCAGTCTGAAGCATATCTCCTCTTTTTCTTATAAAATGCCATGAAATGTGCTGTTCTACCCATCAGCTAACTTAGAGTCCCATATACAAGCAGGGCATAATGAGCAGGTAGGGCAGATGGAAGGTGAAATCCAGGCTCTGCTGGATTGAACAGGCTTTTGCTGCTAACTTCAGTGGAGCAGTTTAGCTCACAGTGTTCAATAGCTGTGAACTTAAAACTTTTTGTGCCTTCATGAGTTCTGTAGTAGTAAGGATATATTGTTCTTGTTTTATTTAAAGCCTTCATCTTGAACTTACTGGTCATAGCATAATTTTTAAAGTTAGTTATGATATAAAGTTCATTAGTTTGCTTTTGCAAACAAACTCCTTCACCTCCACAGTGACTAAAGATACTCCTCTGCATTCTCAGAGCTGTGAAGGAGATACTCAGTTACAGTTCCTTCTCTTTTATTTTTTTTTTTTTTTTGCTGTTAAATGAGCTTGTAAATTATACTTGGAGTGTTTAAATGAAATCTTTCTGGGTTTTGTGATCATTGTGTTGCAGCTGTAATAGTTTTTCTTATTTGGTCTTTCTCCTTCCTAACACCTATCCTACTCTCACCCTCCAGATTATTTGCAGAGGTGAAAAGCTGACTGTAACACTTTCTTTTGATTAGATATTGATGAATGCAAAATGCAGAATGGTGGCTGTAACCAGCTCTGCCTCAACAAGCTAGGCAGCTACCGTTGCTCGTGCTACAATGGTTACGCTCTTAAAGACAGCAGAACATGTGAAGGTAAGCTTTGCTAGGCCTCTTAGTCTTCTTCAGAGGATGCTTAGTGACTTGAGACTATCTCAGAAAGCTGGGTTGCACTGAGCAGCCCTGGTCTACTCCCTAGCCCAGCAGAGACTTGCTGGTAGCTCCTCTTAGCTGAGCTCTACTGGGGTTGTACTGGGTGCTCCAGCCAGCACTACATGCCTGGGCTTGTCAGCAGTTGCACTGTGCTGCTCTCCAATATCATAACACAGGCATGATTCACAGAGGATTTGTGGCTTGGATGGTGCTAAATTGGTTTAGCTGATCGGTCCTCATATCCTGACATTGAGAGGAGGAAGGGCTGGCCTGATAGGTTGTTATGATTCTTCCCAGCATCACAGTGTGGTAGCATATGAGCCATTTGTTTTTCTTATGTGTGTTTCTCATTTTGTTTTTCTAAATTTGGATATGTGCAGCAGCTAATAAATTCAAATAGATACAGATGGGTAAAGTCACTGCAACTGAATATTAATAGCTGTAGAAAGGCCCTAATTAAGGTTGGCAGCTATTTTGCATAGCAGCCAAGAACAGAAAGTGAGGATATGAAGGGTTTGATTGAAACTGCAGAATGAATTTACATAACCAAAACTTAAGCAACTGAGATTTTAAATGTGTTAAGAAACTGCATGCTGAGACACAGACTCGTTAATGATCACAGGTGGCTGTTAAAGTTACGTGTATCTCATGAAAAAACAGGCAAGTTTGTGTATAAACCTCTTACAGATAGATGTGATGACACATTTCTAAACATGTTGCAAGCTTGCATGCTTGATCTGAACAACATTTTAATGCTACCAGCAAAAAGACAAAGAGCAGGATTTTATTGCTGCGTTGCTTCCACTGTAAAAAGTATAGTTTAAGTGGTATCCCTTTCTAATGGGAGCGGCTGCTTAGAAGAGACAAAACTGCTTTTTGTCCTCTGATGCCAGTTGGTGTGGACAGGTGGACAACCAGTGAGCTCACAATTTTTATTTTTTTTTCATATGTATGTATATTTACATAATACTCCAGTGCTATTAGAGCACTGTGAATATAGTGTATAAGCATTTTGTAGCTTCAACATGTGACCCTCCAGTTGCTGAGGTGACTGTCAGCTATGGTTAATGCTAGCTGAGATTTATCATTGCATTTCAGTGTTTTTTTCAAGTTTATTCCTGTCATTGTGTGCACACTAAAAAGTTAGGGTTTGGCCATTGATTTGTAGACTAGGCTACATGGCATGCTAGATAGACTATCGGCCAGTTCACCCACGTGGGAAAATCACCAAGTGTAACATGTAATTGTAGTTTTAATATGTACTAGAAAGCAAAAGTAAATATTGAACCCTCAGTATACTGCAGAAGTTTTGTCAACACCAGGAATTTGCTGGGCATTAGTTAACATGTTAAAAAACCACTTGTTTGTTTTTATGGACCTCTAGTTCCAGTCCATTGCCCGCTTTCATCGTGAAACCCTGCAATGTCTCTCAGATATGACTTGATCTCTGTGATAAACTGGGCTGCCTTAATTCCCCTTTACCACTGCAGATCAGCAGATTTAGATCTTAGTTTTGTGAATGCATGAAAAATTATTGTTTGCCTGTCTGAGGAAGGAGAACAGACAGCTGTGATGCTCCACAGGCTGTGTGTTCCTTCTGTGTTTTGGTAAAATTCATACTGCTGTTCCTCAGTTCCTTCTTGCTGCTTTTTTAACCTGCGGTTTCAGCCCCTTGAATGGAGTGGGGCTTTTTGATTTTGTGAGAGTTGTTTTGTTTTACAGTTTTTCTCCTGGATCTCCTTGCATCTTTTTTTCCTATAATGGTTAATGGGTTAAAGAAAGAAAGAAAAACCAACTGGTTTTGAAAGCCTGAAGTCACTTCTTATAGCTAGTTTATAGATAACCCTGGAGGTAGATTCTTAAAGACACTGGTTTTTCAGTTACCAAAATAATATAGGGATCTCTTGACCCTGAGCCCACTCCAGTGTACTTACCTGAAGTTGTGTTGTTTAATTGCTTGTTTTGCAGACATAGATGAATGCACTACAACAGCAGACATCTGTGGAGAAGCTCATTGTAAAAATTTATTAAGCTCATATGAATGTCTTTGTGATGCAGGCTACAAGTACGATGAAGTGAGAAAGACTTGTCAGGGTAAGCTCATGAAATAACATCATGTTAGCATTTATTGCATGATTTAAAGCAATAGAAACTCAGAAATGTAATGTCAGGCTTTGGTAAAAGCTTTTTTTTTTTTTTTTAATCTTGCTCACAAACTGGACTTCTGTTCCCTTTCTCTAGTTGTGAGTGGTTTTGCAGTCATCTTTGATGATTTGAGTCAAGCTGTATGAGCCAGAGTACTGAGATTTCTTGATAAGTACAAGATCTGGTGGAAGTTCTGAGGCATCTGTGCATGTTGCCGTCTCTCTCTGTAGGACAAGAAAAGTTGCACAGCAGTAGCTGCTGTTCTTTCAAAACCTGTCTTGTTGCATTACTCTGAACTAGGAGCTTAATATGCATTGGAACCTTGCACAGTTCTGCTGGCTACGCTGCCTGCAAGCTTTCTCAACAGTAAGTTTTGAAAGTATTCCAAAACTAGCATTGTTCTCTGCCTTTTGTCTAAGTTAACGTAATGACTTGAATCACACGCCAACCAGCCCTGCTGGGCTCTAAGTGTTTATCTCTGCCTGAAGAGATCCCTGCAGGCCATCACAATTTGTTTTCCTGCATTTGTTTGCAAAGCGGATAAAAACAAGCCAAAGGGAAAAAAAAAAAAAGAAAATAATGAATGAGAAACTGAGCTCTTACTTGTCTGTTGAGGATCTAGCTGCTGAGTAGTAATGAAGTAAGCAGTCCCTGAGTTGATCCTGAGTTGAAAGAGCAGAAGCTAGTCAGCACAGGCGTATCAGAAGGGCCTGAAGGGAGGAGGTCTTGCCTAGAAGTTAAAGCCCAGGGCTCTGCTTCCAGCTTTCCCACTGATTTTCTGTGTATCTTTGGTCAGCTGGAATCTGTCTGTGAAAACAGATTTGTGCAAATGCTAATTCTAACTCTTCCCTCCTGTAAAGATGTGCCACAGGGTAAGTACTGACCATGGAGCACTTGGGCATGCTCAAATGAAAGGTGCTACAAAGCAGCACTGACAACATTTTATTTTCCCCTCAGATGATTCATGTTTAAACAACTGTATTGCTTTTCTCTCCTCTCTTTGCTGGTTTTGTGTAGATGTAAATGAATGTGAAGAAAAGCTCTGTGAGCAGACCTGTGTCAACTCGCCAGGGAGTTATACCTGTCATTGTGATGGCAGAGGGGGAGTAAAACTTTCCCAGGACATGAATACATGTGAGGTATGTTAGTTTTCATTGCTATAACTGCAGAACAGACCTTTATTTCTTAATTGGAATTAAGAATAACTGATGAAGCTCTGGACCAAAGTAGTTTGAGCTGAGTGACAAGGAGGAGGGAATCGTATTGACAAAGTCATGTAAGCTGGGGACAGTAGCTTTTCTGAAAAGAAAGTTTCTCCTGAAAGTCTCTCTTCTCAGGCTCCTCCTGTCCCCATTTCAAAAAGAGCATGCCAGTAATAGCCCTGACAGCCCTTTGTGTGGCTATGAATTATCTCTGTACAAGCTTTTCTGCATTAGACCCAGTACGGTGGCATAAAGGTCTCAGGGCATATGGTGTAATTTACAGATCAGCACTTGACACTTTTGTCCTCCAGACATTTGAGGTGGATGGGCCTCAGTGGCAAAAGCTGCCTCTGCAGAATTCAACCAACAGCAAGTTCTTAGCACATCTTCTGTTGCAGGCACAATGCTGCAGTGGAAAACTTTATGCTGTACCTTATGAATATGATTTCATTTTGCAACAGGAAAACAATCCTCCAAGGCGGATAGGAGGGAGGAGGGAAGGAAAGAGGAAATGTTCTCAGTACCAAGACAACTGTGCTTTGAGAGTATAAACATTAAAGTGCCCTAACCTACTATATGTATAGCAACTACATGAGGAAAGAAGAGGAAGCACACTCTCTGATTCTCTTTCTGCTATGTGAGGAGAATAAGCACTCAAAAATGTGTTTTGATTATAGAACATAATACCATGTGTGCCTTTTGCTGTTGGAAAAAGCATTAAATCCTTGTACCTGGGGAGGATGTTCAGCGGCACTCCTGTTATCAGGCTGCGCTTCAAAAGGAAACAACTGACAAGGTGAGGGTGATTTAGAATGACAGTTGAACATGCTGTCCAGCTTTATTGCATGCAATGGAGTTAAGTCATTACAATAACAATTAGTCCTATGATCATCATTATTTGTTTGGATTATGAAGTCCTGTAAGGTGAAACATTATCCAAACCAGTAGTTGAGAACGGCAGCCTTGACCGCAGAGCTCCTAGGATGATTACTGAAGTACAGTAAAATGTTCTTTATTCTTGATGCTATTTTAAAACCTGTCTTTATAGCTTAAGTCTTTCAGGACTGCATTAAAAGCGAGTATGCTTTAACAGAGCTTTGTAACTGCTAGAATTGATGCTATCTGTATGGAAAGTACTCTGTGGATTTTGAACTCTGCATAACTAATTTATTTCTTGACACCTGTGCGGTCAGACTTGTGGCTGAGTTCGACTTTAGAACCTTTGATCCTGAAGGTATCCTTTTCTTTGCTGGAGGCCGTCAAGACACCACATGGATAGTCTTGGCTTTGCGCAAAGGACGGCTAGAGCTGCAACTGAAATACAGCGGAATAGGCCGTGTGACTAGCAGTGGACCAGTTATCAACCACGGCATGTGGCAAACGGTGAGTCCGGACCACTGCTGAGATCCTACCCCTTCTTGGCTTGTTCCTGATGGGCTCTATTGAGCTCAGCTAGGTTTTGTGTATTCTCAAGAAGATGCTTTTCCAACCTACCTATCCATTCAGTGCATGCCAGTACATTATACGTTCTAAGGTGAGAATGGGGTATTTTTCCTAACAAATTGAATTATACTTTATATCCATTGTAAATTAGACCACATCACTAGTTTGCACAACCAGAGCAGACACAGTGCCTTTGAGATGTAGCAGTGCTAAGCTGACTTCATGTCAGATCAAGAAGATGCCCTCTGGGTGAGGGTTGGAAGGGAGTAAGAGGAAAGCAACTCTGAGCTGTTCTTCTGAGGAAGTTTCTGAGAGTGTTTGGTGTATGGTGTGTGTGTGGTTGCTTTAGTTTATTGACCTGTTTGTTTGTTTAGTCACAGGGCTCAGATTGATTGAGCCCTTGAGGAGTTCCTTATGCTACAGTATCCTTTTTTTAAAGTCTTCAGGCTTGTTTACATACAAAACAGACCATTTCCCTTGTAAAGATATTAGGGTCTATTAGAACCTCTTTGTTTACTAGTAGCATAATCCCAGCAATCTCACAAGAAGGTGCACTGCATTTTGGAGCTTGTAAGGATTCCTGTTTGTGATGCTCTCACAAAACATCTCCTGGTGATTCTGGAAGCATCATGGGTATTACCATTTGTAACACATGGGTGTTACAGGATCATGAAAAGCATCTTGTAGTATGATCTAGAGTAGATTAGCAATTTATATATGCCTTCTCACTTCTGCCTTTTCCACCCCTTTCATTTTTTCTTACTTAATTAGATCTTTTGACTTTTAAGTTGATGTGTCTCTTGGGGAGTGGGTGGAAGGTTCTCAGCTAGCTCACATATGAGACAAATACAGATACTGGTAACTGTGAATAATTTTCTGTTTTAAATTTTTTTAGTATTAAAAAAATCAGAATTATACATTAAAGAAAAAGCAAGGTGGGAAAAAAGAAGTCCTTGAGTACATTCACTGCCAACTACTGACAAGATTTATTCTGTTAATTTGAAATATGACAATTGTAATTGCCTGCACAGAAAGGATGGTGATTGAAGACATGAAAAGCAGAGTGGGTGTCACTGGGGTGACTTGGGAGTCACAAAAAGCAGTCATTACCAAGCTAATCCATTTAACACAGGAGAGTAACATACTTGTTAAGTGCCAGGCCTCATTATGAAGTAATTACAAACTTTCCTGTGTTAGTTTTTGGGGGAGACAGCTGAAATGTATTTTCTTTCTTAAAGTAATACAAAAACGCTGAAATACACAGGGGTTATGGGGTAAACAAAGGCTGTGCTTGCTTTCTGCAGGGAGAGAAAACAGTATGATAAAAGTATCATTTTTAGGGAAGAATTACAGGTCTTCTGCCAGCCATCAGGTTCTTATCCCCAGGTACCATCATAACCAAGAAACTGCCTGGCTGAGTTGCTGCAGCAGCACACTCTTTGAGTCTTTTCTGAGAGATCATATAAATCCCCTGAAAATCCTTCCCCAAGACTTTCTGGGGCAGTGCAGATCAAGCTGTGGGTGCTGTGCAGTGCCAGTGGACAGGACCCATGCCAAAGTGGGGGCAGAGGTACCCCTGCAGTCAGCACTGCTGCCCCGTGTGTGGGCTGGGCCGCCAGAGACATAGTACAGCACGAGTGGAGGAGAGAGCATCGTGCAGTGCTGGTACAGGAGTGCCTGCCTGGAGCAGGTAGATGGTCATAGCCCTGATGACTGTCTTCCAAAGTTAAGGTGTTAATGCTGTGCCCGATTCAGGCCAAAAGCAGGAGGATTTGCACACAGATGAATGGCAGCAGGAGAAAGGAGCCTTTAGTCGTCTCTTGACTTTGTGGTTGACTCATCTCTGAGGGTTGAGGTGCTGCTTATGTTGCTGGGTGCAATTGATTTCTCCTTTCTCTGCTCTGTTTTCTTATCCCTTGTCTCCACCCTACTGGTACTTTGTTCTCTTCTGCTTAAGATGCAGTGTCACCCCTGTCTCTAAAATGCCATTTAATCCATATGGCTGAGTGATACAACCATAAATCTGTTTCTCCATTTTATACTGTCCCTCATTTCTCTTTTTTCCTCTGTACAGCACAATTTTTAATCTGGGAAATCCTGTTGAGGAGGGGTTATTCCTTTTTATCCACCTCCTTTTTAAAACCTGTAGCCACACATTTCAGTTGAAGTGTGGACGTGTGTGTATTTTTCAACCTCACCTTTTGTGAAGCACAACCACAACAACCTTCAGAGGTCACAGTCCAGACTCAAATGTAGTTTGGGAGCTTTAGTCTGGATTTCAGTATGCGCAGGATCAAGCTCTTAGTTTTGATTAGACCTAGAACAGTGGATTTTGGATACTTGGGAGAACTTCGTAAGGGAATGTGAGAAAATAGAAATTTTGCTACTTAACTTTCAGCAGATGAAAAGACAATGGCTATTTAAAAGGAAAGCATGGGGAAAAGCACCAGTAGTGTATTTCTTTTGGTCTCTTGAACAAAAATTGCATACTTTTATGGAAATACGAAGGCATTTTCAAAACTTCAGGCCAATATTTCTACCTAGATATTTTCTCTGTTGTTGATCCCTCCTAATCTATTTTTAAATTATTTGAAAACACAAACAAGAAAGTCTCGGGAAAAACTTCTGGTGTAGTTATTTGTGTGTAATTCAGCTGGATGGAGTGGCATGTATGAACTGATGATAGTAGAGAACACACTCACCTTCTGATTATTTTGCATTTCCAAAAAAAGTCACCATTTCATCCTATTTTCAGTATTTAGTTTAGTACCGCTTTGAGGAGAGTATCATTAGCAAAAACAGTAACTTACCTGCACTGTGAAATGTCAGAACTGAAGGTTAAGCCATCACAAGCAGATTCATATTTTGTTTGAACCCTGCGGCTACCTGTAGTCCCGTCCTTTGTCAGTGCTTCCACTTGCTTGACAGGCTGTCTGGGAGTGATGAGTTATCCAGGACATGAATCCAAAACACAAAGCTGCCTGCCCTTAAAGCTGACCATATGGAAACCATTAGCTACGGGAGCTGCCCACCCGAATGTCCCCAAGCACGCAGTGGCAGGACACAGCAGCCTTCTCCTTGCAGCAAGAGCAGGGAATTAGAGCCATCTGCTAACTCCCGAAATGCTTCCCCTTTTGGTTTGTGGGTGATGGTGGTGCACCAGCAATTAAGCTTTGAATATAAGGAACCACAGCTGAAACTGCCAGAGGGCAGCGTGAAGTAGGCTGAATGTAATTTCCTCAACTGGAATTTGTTGAGAGCTTCCATGGGGATTAACCTCGTCTCCTATCGAAGTTTCCACTCATTTGGGTTTGTTCATGTTAATGATCAGAAGCAGTTAAGAACTCAGACATAGAATTTTTTTAAATTTATGTGCTATTACTTTCTATAAAAAGTAATAGAATTTTAGAAATCCCTGAATTTTGGTGGCCCTGCAAGTTGCAGGATTTCTTCACAGAGGAAGCACAGTATGGGCATTGCTGCAGCTGGCTTTTCCCCATTCCCATTTGCTCTCTGGCTGCCCATGATCCATGCTAGGAGCAGGGAGATGGTCTGTGCCAGCTCCTTGTGTTGCCAGTGCATTAGGGCAGTGGTGACCACGACACCGGGCAGAGGTGTCGGAGTGAGTTTTTAGCCAGAGAGCCAGTGTAGCTAAGCCAGTTGGACTGTGGCTGCCAGGACCTGTGGGCTTATGTTCCCATCCACTGAGAGGACTTTACTGCCTGCCAATGCCCAAAAAAGCCTGTTTGAGGCTGGATTGTGTGTTTCCATGGAATGCAGTCAGGAGGTGTAAATGCCACTTTAAGCAAACAAGCTTCAGACAAGTAAATTCATGTCCTGTAGGATACAGCACAGAGCAACACACCAGGTGTAAACAGTGTTTTAGCAGTATAAACCAGACTGGACTGGAATCCTCAGGAGAAGAATAAAGGTTGATAGAGTGTGAATAATCTTTTCAACTACAAAATTCACTTAATCTTCATTACTGAAGACTGCAATCCAAAGGGAGTGTCCAGGTATAAACTTGCTCAACCCTGTCCTCCTTTATGTTACAGCCACAGAGCAAGAGCTCAGCATGGCTGATGGAAGCAATTTTGGGACAGCTGCTCTTGAAATGCAAAGAGAAAGATGCCAATGACCTGGCCTACTAGCAGGGAGAGGGAAAAACAAGTCTAATCAACTGCTGAAATAGATGTTTGGTTCTGTCAGTGGTTGACTGATGGAGGCAGCATCTGGGTGTCTCAGGGAACAGAGCAGTGCAGATAAAGAGTGGGTAGGTGGGGTAGCTGTCATAGAGTGGGAAGAAGGAGTGCTGTGTTGAGGATTGTGAAATAGCAGAGGTGCCCCCCATTCTTCTTTGCAAGAAGAAAGGGGCTGTCTTCTGCTATGGCCACAGAACACCCCATCAGTAGCAGGGCCCAGGGCAGCAGAATCCATGCTGCTGTTGAGCAGCCTGCTGCATGTCAGCTTTGTGCTTTGCTTCCTCCTCTCCCTCTGCAGTGCTGGCTGCTTTATGGTGCTTCTCTGTGCAGCCTGGTCATAATTTAAAATTATGAATTATTTTTTTTAATTCAGTGGTGATAGAATCTTCCTAGAAGTAGCTCTTCAGAGACACAGAGGTAAAACTTGCAGAGACCTTTTGAGAGAAAAATTATTGCCCATTTTTATTATCCTCTCAAAAATGGCATCATCTATTCTTTTTTCAGAGGTCAGTATTTAAGAGACTGTGGCTGAAAGACCTTCTACATTATCTGTCACTGGTCCAACAAAAGACATCTTATCTTTCTTTCCAGCTTTCCCTTTCACATGCAGTTGCAATAGGAAGTTTTTCATTAATTTGCATTTTGCATAGAGCAACCTACAAATGTTATGTAGTTAATCCACATGTATTGTTGTGAAGCTGTTTGAAGTAGCTGGGCTGTCTTCACCATTAGGGCAACCCCAGGTTGCTTGCCAGGGTGAAGATTTACATATGAAGGTGGAATGTAACAAAAGGTAGACAAAGAAGCCTGTGGACAGAAGACATTTCTTCATCTTGGGAAATTAACTGGGGCTGTCCACTCTTTAGTTGAGGTGGCAGATATTAACTTCTTTTTGTACTGAATTATTCTATTTGCAATTTTACTTTTTCAGATCTCTGTTGAAGAACTCGAAAGAAACTTGATTATAAAGGTCAACAGGGATGCAGTTATGAAAATAGCTGTCTCAGGGGATCTGTTTACTTTAGAAAAAGGACTGTATCAGCTGAATTTGACAGTAGGAGGCATTCCGTTCAAAACAAAGGACCTTATTATACCGGTAAGTATAGCATGATCCTTCATGTTGTTTTGCATGCCTGATGGGCTTGATTTCATCTTCTCTTGGGGTACTGTAGGTCTTTCCTGAGAGCAGTTCAACCTGCCCTGAAACAGGTGTAATTAGTACCTTCTAGATACAGCTTTCTCTCCATTGACTGTAGAGAGAGCCTAAGCCAGTAGCAAAGGTGAGACTCCTGATTTTTTGATTGATAAGCTTAGGTGGGATGTATCCCACCCTCGGCCTGCAGAATTAGGACGCAGCAAAACTGGAGCACATGGCACAATTAACGGTGGTCATGCTGGCTTGGAGACCATGAGTGGCCCTGGGGGGTCAGTAGGCACACCGCTGTGTGAGGCTACCATTGTGCCCAGTAGGCCTGGAAACAACGCTGGGGGCACTTCCTGTGTTGTGGCTGAAGTTTGTGCTTCACGTATATTCTACCACTGTTTTGCTGCTTGTGTTTGCTGCTTCAGTTTAGTAAGACCCAAGGACAAACAGAAGCTTAGTCTTCTTTTATTTCCTCCTAATCCAAGTAGATAGGGGATATGAATAAAAGTTAAGACACTCTTTGATGAGATTGGATGGTTGCTTTGTGAAATAGCTGCTGCTCAGGCTGTTTTGAATATCTACCACACACAGAGTTGACACCTTGAAACCCAAATGGGCATATCTTTATTTCTAAAAGAGGTGACAAGCTTGTGCAGCTCTGTGACTGGAAGTGCAGCAGTTGAGGAAGGCTCCTGTTCCTCACAAGAAGTCATTCGGGGCCACTGCTTATCTGAAGCATTAAGCTTGAGGTGTGGTCTGAATTTAGGATTGAGCCAAAAACTCCTGAGGTTTTTATCCTGGCTCAGATGCTTAATTCTGTCTCTGCTTCAGTTAACTGGGGGCAATGGTGCTGATTTAGATACTTTGCAAGGAGTCTTCTCTTTACATACTGTCTCACATTTTATGCTGACATTTGGTACCAGGATAACATAACCAGAAACTGGAAGGAAAAAGGTGTACCCATCTTGTGGCTCGGGCACTCCTCCCTTAAGCCAGAACCCCAAAAATTATACCATGATTAGGCCCAACTTCTTGTGTGTCATGAAGACTGTTTGCAATGACACAAAGGACTGGGTTTTTTTAACTTCAGGTTAGCCTTCAGCATTCACAATGCAGAATTACTGGGAGTTAGGTAGCTTTGGCTACAGAATTTAGAATTAAATCACACTAATGATGTGCAGCAGGCAGAGAAGCTAACAATCAATATAACCAAATCAGCACCTGCATTACCTAGTGCCCTTCTGTCCTCTGGAGACAAACTGAGCTCAGGGGAGTTTCCTGGGGAACACTGACCATTTGCTTGCTTAGGGTTTCAGGCTTGGGGTTGCTGCCAATTGGTTTGTTATGTGCATGCGTGTCAAAATTATTCCCCCTATTTAGTATCGTAATGTAACTCAGTATTCCTCTGCACCCAACATTAGTTACTCTTCACTGAACAGTAGTTTGAGGCATGAGGTGCTGCTCTGTTTTCCTAGATAAACCCTCGGCTGGATGGTTGCATGCGGGCATGGAACTGGTTGAATGGGGAGGACACCTCTATCCAAGAGACCATACAGATGAATGAAAAAATGCAGTGCTTCTCTGTAGCAGGACGAGGGTCTTTCTATCCTGGCCGAGGTTTTGCTGTGTTTAATCTTACTTACGGTAAGTATTTTATTTTTTTTTAATTTCTGACCTGTTGTCCTACCATTAACCATACTGGTTAATAAACAGTTTAAAACTTATGCCAGACTCAGCGTTGATCAGCGCAGAAAAGACTTAGCAGCTGTGGATGGAGAGGGAATAGTGAAACTTTAGATGAAGAGAGAGCAGTGGATGTTGTCTACCTCAACTTCAGCAAGGCTTTTGACACTGTTTCCCATAACATCCTCATAGGTAAGCTCAGGAAGTGTGGGTTAGATGAGTGGACGGACAGGTGGATTCAGAAGTGGCTGAATGACAAAGCTCAGAGGGTAGTGATCAGTGGTGCAGAGTCTAGTTGGAGGCCTGTAGCTGGCAGTGTTCCCCGGGGGTCAATACTGAGTCCAGTCTTATATAACATATTCATCAATGACCTGGATGAAGGGATGGAGTGTACCCTTAGCAAGTTTGCTGATGATACAAAACTGGGAAGGGCGGCTGACACACCAGAAGGTTGTGCTGCCATTCGGTGAGACCTGGATAGGCTGGAGAGTTTGGGCAGAGAGGAGCCTAATGAAGTTCAACAAGGGCAAGTGTCAGGTCCTGCTCCTGGGGAGGAATAACCCCATGCATCAGTACAGGTTAGGGGTTGACCTGCTGGAAAACAGCTCTGCAAAGAAGGATCTAGGAGTCCTGGTGGACAAGTTAACCATGAGCCAGCAGGGTGCACTTGTGGCCATGAAGGCCAGTGGTAATCCTGGAGTACGTTAAGAAGAGTGTGACCAGCAGGTTGAGGGAGGTTCTCCTCCCCCCCTACTCTGCCCTAGTAAGACCACATCTGGAGTCCTGTGTCCAGTTCTGGGCTCCCCAGTTCAAGAGAGACAAGGAGGTACTGGAGAGAGTCCAATAAAGGACTACAAAGGTGGTTAGGGGACTGGGACGTCTCTCTTATAAGGAAAGGCTGAGAGCCCTGGGGCTGTTTAGGATGGAGAAGAGAAGGCTGAGAAGGGATCTTACCAATGTTTATAAATATCTAAAGAGCAGGGGTCAGGAGGATGGGGCCAGTCTCTTTTCAGTGGTGTCCAGTGATAGGACAAGGGGCAACAGACACAAACTGAAACACAGGAAGTTCCATCTGAACATAAGGAAAAACTTTACTGTGAGGGTGACAGAGCCCTGGAACAGGCTGCCCAGAGAGGTTGTGGCATCTTCTTCTCTGGAGACTTTACAAACTTGCCTGGATGCGTTCCTGTGCAACCTGCTGTAGGTGAAACTGCTTTGGTAGGGGGGTTGGACTAGATGATCTCCAGAGGTCCCTTCCAACCCCTACCATTCTGTGAACTTATGGTTCATAGCGAAGGAAGGCCTAGGTATGATGGTTAGAGCTGGTATGAATATCTCAAGTACCTGTTAGGTTCTCTCTGTGTAGCTCTGGTAGTGCATTTCACATCCAGGCTGGTTCCAGCTCGTCCTCAGCATTAGGGTCTTCACACCTCTCTGTCAGCAGTGTAGGTGCTTCTAGCGCTATCCACTGTTTTCTGCTAAGCAGGGAGAGCTTCAAGCTCTATCTTGAGTTTATGATGGACAGAAAATCAATATTGTCTGTAGCAAAATGACCAAGATTGGATTAACTTTGAATCTTTGGCTGACATTAGCTAACACTTGGGACAAACACACTAAGCCTATCCCTGATAGAAGCTGAATGAAATTGGCCTAGATGCAGTAATAACAAGTTTCAAACCAAACATGGCCATACTAATGTAGCACTCAGAAAGGCACCTTTTCTTTGTTCTAGATTATTCTGTTTCTGGGTGTGATCAACTGTCAGTATTTTTAAACCCATACAAATGTCAACCATCTATTTTAGTTTGGTGTTAAATCTTCATCTGCAGAAGCCTTCTATGTATCATTATGTGGATTTTTCTGCTGTGCCATTGTAAATTAGGGTGTATCAGGTGTCTGTCATCTCATTTAGCACATGGATTTTAAAGCTTCAAAGCAGAGACAAGTGCAGATGACAGCACTCAGCAAAGATGAGGCCTACGCACCTGCATTTTTTTTTCTAGAAAGTTATGCTTTTTGTGTATGTGTGGCTTTGTAATCATAAGCTTTATAAAGAACTTATTTATTAAATTTTAAGATGTGGTGAACCAGCAGAGCTAATACTCATGTTCAGTTGCTTTGGAAATTTTTTTCTTTGAGTAAAAGAAATGTGGCAGTCCCTCCATATGCTCATCCATCTATCCTCTTCAGGGAGAAATCACACAGCCTTCCCATTTGACCTGTTAGTCCTATGTTTGTCATGCTATGCTTTTCTTTCTTCTGCAGTGCAACCTTCTTCTGGAAACGAAACCAAGACAAGCTGGGAAATAGAAGTAAACGCTGCAATTCAGCCAGCAACAGACACTGGTGTGCTGTTTGCTCTAGTTACGGAAGAAGCATCTGTCCCTTTATCACTCTCTCTGATTGACTATCATTCCACAAAGAAACTGAAACAACAGGTACAAGACTTAAGCATTTTTCTAGAGAAGGTTCCTTACTCTTTCCTGGAAACTGAAAGTTATCTTCAAAAAACAGTTGTCAGCTTTGCTGCCTGCTTTCTTATTTGCCCCCACCAGTTCAGAACGTGGTCTGAGACTGAGGTGCTTGGCTGACACCAAAGTTCTGCCTCTTATGAGTACATGTCAGATTCTACTAGGGAGCTCTTTGTAAACTTGGTCTAGGTAAAAGATGGAACTGGTCTCTTGAATGCAGACATATTTTGTTATGGTTTTTTTCTGGCACAGTAGCTGTTTAATGTCATAAGCAAAAGAATTTCTGTTCTCTGGAGCTCATCAGTAACAGTCCCAAAGTAGACAAGAGATAGGCCTTAGGTGTCACTCCAGGTGTTGCAAAAGGCTAGTTAAGCTGGAGTGCTGAACCTACTGATTTAATGGTGTTCATAATAAAGGGCTAGGTTCTGGCATTACATGAGTGTAAATCAGGAATTATTTCACTAAAACCCATGAGCCAACTTTTCATTTACAGTACAGCAGCTCTAGTCTATTTGGTTCCAGTGCAATATAACAACTTCTGTTAAGACCCACTAAGAATTCTCTTTGAGAAGACAGTGGTTACCACTAATAATTAGTCCCACTGGCTTACTGGTTTTTCATCTACCAGTGAATGAGCTCAGAACACAATCAGCAATAGTAATAAGGCTAATTCTCTGGTGGCTCTGTGAAATCTTTGTAAACAAGACCATAGCAGGGTCTCCTGGTCTTGGGTAAGTGTGGATAGGTATATTTCTGCTCACTGTGTCTTTTTCCTTCTTTCCCGTGCTGTCCAGTTTGTCATCATGGCCTTGGAGAACACAGTTGTATCCAGATTGGCAATAAATCTCTGTGATAAGAAGGAACACTCTGTGGACATACTCCTCAAGAAAGATCAGTTATCCCTGAGGGTAGATGGGATGGCAGGAGAGAGTGAACTAAGCATCTCTGAGCTAGAGGACAGTCTGTCCATCTTGGAGAGCTCTTTGCAGTCAACAGTGAAGACATACGTGGGAGGATTGCCAGGTGAGCATCCAGTTTTGTAGCATGAACTACGGATTCCTAACTCATCTTGCTGAGCTGGCAGTCAGGAAACTCAGTTCATTCAAGCTGGGAACCTCCTTCTCTATTTCTGCTTGAGCAGGCTTTGTCTGCAATGCAGGCACGTCATCTTGACAAATGTGAAGGTGTGCTTGACAATTACCTTTTTTTCTTGAATGATTGTGTCCTTCTGAGGACACCTGGAAGCAAAAATGGAAAGAGGAGGTTTTGGCTGGTCACTAGTAGGAATGATTTATCTGAAAGATAGCTGTAAGCAGAGTCATTGTCTTAAACCTGACAAAATCCATAGGAGCTGGAGACAGGCTTCTGCAGTGCTTCATTAATGTACTGAACATAGGTGAGCACTCCTTGAGAGGAATACTAGGGCTTCACATTATTTTGACTGAAACTTGGGTAGCCAAGTGTGATTATTCTTTCTGCCTAATGTTCTCTTTGAACCAATCACAGCACTACACAATTAACAGATTTCCTCCCAGCAGAGGGTACGTAGAGCACAGCCAAGGGGCTACCACCATTTATAGTTTTGCTGGCTTTTCTGCAACAACAGAGCTTCAGGCGGGAGGTCAGTTTGCTCCTCTGTTACGAACCTGGAATATCAAACTTTCATGTGAATCAGGAATTTTGGCCAGATTTGGAGGTTTGTTTCTTGTTCTGGCTGAACTGGTTTATCGGTCCCTACTGCTGAGGAACGCAATTATGGAAGCACTTATGTCTGATGCACAGCAGTACATCCTACTTTGTTGCCAACAGCTAAGCAAAATCTTACCTTCACTTGCCCAAGCAAGGGAGATGCCGCAATGTTGGCCTCTTGGTAGGCACTGAAACAGTCAGGCTAAAGGGTGGCTGAGGTGCCATGTGTTGTGACTGTCACCACCATGGACAGGAGTTTACAGAGTATTTATGCCAATGATGTTAATGGCTCCTAGTTACACTTAAAAGGTGGAGGCCACACACCCTGGGAACATTCATACACAGGAACAAGTCTGAATTCCCACATGTGGCATTTTCCAGTGTCAGACTGAATTGTCCAAGCTGGACATTGCAAAAGAAAGAGAGGTCACCTGCTTGCTTTCAAGTAGCTCTCAAATGCACAGCAGAGACTTTCACAGCTCAGAAAACAACCCCAATCTGTTGTTGTCCCAAGTTCTCTGTGGTTCCCTTAGACTAACTGTGCTGGGGGAAGCACAGTTCTTAGTTAGCCAGAACTAAGTGTGAGATACCATAACTATGGCTGGTTAGACCAGCTGGCCTCTGTAGGTTTAGCTACCTTCCACCTTTGGTCGGTTCTGCTCAGCAATGGGAGTTTCTGCCTGTGGTCTGCTTTTGCCAGTGAGAGGAACCCAGCACTTGCATCCAGAAACCTTGTCATTTGCCAAACAAATAAACATTTCAGCACTTTGGTTGGATTCATTACTCTGGATTAAATAACTGTACCCAAATGGTCAGATCTAAGTGAGTTTGGCTCATTCAAAGTTTGAAAGCATTACGTCGTTTTTGGTTTTTACATGTGGAAAAAAACAAAGTCTAGTGATTACACTTAATGTCTTTATTCCATTTGCCACAAATAAAGAAAGAATCTGGGCCAAAATATGTAGTACATCCCATCCTAAGTGCAACTAATATTGCAGATGTGGAAGAAATATTTAGAGTTTCAAGAGATAAGAGAGACTGTATAGGTGTTTACTACTTTCACTGTGGTATTTTCCATTCTGGTAAATCTGAAATTATGTAATTATATGATGCACAGGTGTTTTTTCAGGCAATGTGTATACTGCTGGGTGAAGGAGCCTTTAAACAAGCCTTCTAAGTCTTTATAGGAACACTTTTCAGACAGATTAATTTCTAGTCATAACTGAAAATTGAATATTTGACTTTGCAATTATAAAAAAGAAAAAAAATTGTTTAATTATTATTTTTGATAGTATCTTACAAATCCATGTGAAATCCCACACTGTCTTTCAGTCAGCCCTGTGGCACATATAACAGCAATCTGCATGAATCCTTAGACGAGTGTTCAAGCCATTAAGCCAACACTTCAGATTCTTCTGAGTCGAAATTTAATTTACATTCATGTGAGGTCTACAACACAGGGGCTCCCTTCTCTTAGGCAGACTTCAGAGATAAAATTTGGTAAATGGGGAGGAACAGGAAATAGCTAAAATGATTAGTTTAAGCAACTACGAAGCAATGGTGCTTTTCAGCCAGGAAGATGAAAAAATTATAGTATCTCTTTGTTGCTTACAGCTCCCACACAAATGATCTTTCACTCACTCCTACAGTCTGTCTGAGCTGTGTTTGATCACATCAGCTTCCAGTCTGGCCCTGCGTGTCTCCAGGCAGAACCTTTTAAATTGCATATAATCTCAGGTCAACAGGACAACCTATTGTTCAAGCTGCTCTTGCTTCAGTGTCAAGATAAGGGGTTTACTTAGCTCTCTGCATCACTGAGAAGTTAAATAATCTTTGAGACATTCACTGCTTTCCGTTGCACAACCAGCTTCAATGGGTTGGCTTTGGATTGCAAATAAACTAATAACCTTTGGGTAAGGGTAGAGGACATAGTTCACATGAATTTTCATGTTAGTATGTTACTGTGTGGGATTTTCTTGTTTATTTAAGGTCAATATGGGTATGATGTTCCAGAGTTTAGTAATAAGATTAACTAATTTCCTTTAGTCTGTTGGATTATATTTAGCAATTATTATTTCTTGCTCTTTGTTTTCTGCTTCTGGTAAACTGATTTAAAATTTGTCACCCGTGGATCTCCATAGAAAAAATTAGTCTCAATAGTCTTACCAACTCAGCTGATGTATTCCAGCACCTTTCTGGTGAATGCCAGCAACCTCCTTTTGCTGGTACATAGCATGATCACGGTAAAGCTGAGTTCAGCAAGTGGTAGAGGCTGCATATAGGAGGAGACTTCCTGTCATGAACTTCTTCCTATAATCTTTTGGCAGATATTTTGAAGAAACAGAGGGTGAGAATTAGAGGAAGGTATAAAACAACTCCACTAATGACAAAGTAGAGGGTCCAGAGATGGGGTGGGGGGAAACATCAAGACAGAAAGCAGCGTGAACACAGTATGCAACTGGAGTGAAGCCTTGCTGCTCTGCAGCACGTAGTTTCACCAGGACTGGAGGCCTCACAGACACAGAGTAGCTGAGGAAGAGTTCAGCCTGGGAGAAAGGCTTTTGTGCATGAGAGCAGATGGCGTTTTCCCCATGTCTGGGATTGTGCTCTTGCCTTCTGGCAGTGGGGAAGAGGGGAAGGTGGAAATCTTGGAGTGGAGAATAGGAGAGCTTGAATTTGTTGAAATTACAGTTGTTTGAGCATAGGTAGGGCAAGCATTTACTCAAAACCAGCCGTCAGAGATGTTTGTCTCCTTTCACACAGACGTTCCTGTCACTTCCACTCCGGTCACCGCGTCCTACCATGGCTGCATGACCATCAAGCTGAGCAACAAGGCACTGGACTTGGACGAGGCTCTCTACAAGCACAGTGACATCACCTCACATTCCTGTCCTCCAGTCGAGGCGGGTCTGTAGGTACCACTGCGATGCGAAAGTTTTATACTCCGAAACTTTCAATGCTTTTCTTTTTTTTTAAAGATATAAATTATTCAGACCTACCACACTGCGTGTATAGTTTCTCTTAAACACTGAAGTTATGTAGGAGCTACTGATCCTTATGTCAGATTGATTATTGAAATACTCCTTTGCTTTGAGGTTTAAAGGTTGTAATATATTTGTAAATAGTTCAGAAGACTAATATTAAATAAGCAAAAAGTACGGAATATACTGAAAGTGAATGTTATCTTTAGAGTGTAAGAGACAGTTTTATCTGTAATGTGGAAAACCTGGTAATATATGAGTGTGAACTGGAAGAAAAATAATAATTCTGTATTTTTTATTACCAAACACTGCTTTCTGATTTGCAAAATATGAGAGAATAAAATATTTACATACAAATTTTTAATTTACCTGTACTGAGATTATTCTGTATTCTGTTATTTGGAGATGATGACTCGAGCTATCCCTGATGTGGAGATTTACTCTAGAAAGGGGTTTTTTGTTTGGTTTGGTTTTATCTGTTTGGAGGTGTTGGGGGTTATGTGCTTATGCCAGTATTATGTATCTTCTGGGCTGGAGAGCAAACAATTGCTGCTGTTCTTATTGCTAGAGTTTCTCTTTCTGGTACCGCAGATCGAAGACTCAGTTGTGACCTTTAGAAAAACTCTTGGTCAACAGAAAATGGAAAACAAAGTTGGGTCAGCAGGAAACAATTAGAAGACTCGACTCAATAAGTTGAAAGCCATATGGCTTTTGTGTCAATAACCACTGAAGCAAATGATGAGGTGTCAAGAACTGGGGAATATTATGTGGTGATGACATATTTTTGCTGCTTAATTTTTAGGTTGGCTCATTTGCTATGAGCCTAGTGGGAGCAGAGAGGCTTGAGACTGTGAGAGTTTGCCAGGCCAAATTGCAGTGTGGTGAGAAGATGCGTGGGGGTTTACTCCGGAGAGATTGTAGAGCCATAAAATGCATTCAGCTTTAAAGCTATCCTTGGGAAGTTGGGGTGGGCTTTGCCTGGACTGCTTTGAGTCACTTAAATCTTGCTTTATTTGGTCCTTTTCTTGTATCACATTAATGAACTGAGAAAGATAGGTATATGCTGTGGTGGAAATCAGAATACTGGGTGGCTAAGGTTACACCATGCTTCAGAGGGTTAATGTGGAAATGATCTAATTCTACAAGTTCTTTTATCAATTGTTCCTGGTCATTCTACTTCACACTTTGCCTAATCAAAGGCACACGTGTGACAACATCTGTGACCAGGCTGTGGAGATATAACTGTCCCAGAGAAAAGGAACAGGAAGAGGGAGAAGACTATCCCAAATGTATTTCCTGGTAAGGATCCCTGCTTTGTTTTGTAGAGAAGAGGAAGATACTTCATTAGCCATTAGACAGCTCCATATCATGACCAAATCAGTCAGCAGTAATGCAGCAGGGCAGAAAACACCAGAGCTTTATCACTTTCAACGAACCTGCTCATTTACACTTACAGAAGGACCTGTCAAAAGACTCTTTATGCTTAGGTGTGACCAGATGCAAGTTTGAAAGGATGGTTGCTCACTAGACAGTAAAAACTTACTGGCAGAGTGTGCATGGATAGGAAAACCCAGAAGTAGTCCTATGTTTTTGCTTTATAGAGCAAGGGGAAACCACGATATTCCTGAGAGTGCTTTCTGTTAGAGTTGATGACTCTGGACCACCTTGTGATATGCTGAAGAACCCAAGGAACATTAGTTTAGTATCTCCAGTGAGAGCTGGGAATCCTGAAGATTCTGTAATGAATAGAGCTTCCACACTGCAGTGTTTTGTTTTCTGTGTGTTTTTCATAGTTATTTTAGTCCTTTACCAAAACACATCTCCCATCTTTTCAACTTGGAGTAGCTCTAATGAAAACAGTACAAACTTGGAAGACACCTATATTTTAAACCAATAAGATGAAACAAAACCTGGATTACTTTGTTCTTTTCAAAGGAAGCATATTAGCAAAATAGTCTTATGCCTGGCATTTTTATGTAATTTCTGTGGTAGTTCCCAAAAAACTACCACGTGGCACAAATGAATAACAAATGTGTCTGACCTTTGTGTTAATGTTAGTGATACTATTTATGAGCCCAGAATTATTTTGGATCCTGGAAACATGAATTCTGTGTTACAGTATGGTAGTCTGCAGTCTCAGACTTAATATTATGTGAACAAGACTATAATTCCATTTTCTAAACCAATCTAATTCAGAGCGAAAAATTCTCCAGCACTTTACATATGTGTGCATGTATGTGAAGACATTTTGCATAGACCACAATGCACCCTGACCTAAAATGTGGGTTAGAAAAGAAAGCCAGAATTTGTAAATCTGAAGAATGACAGAAAATGGGGGTTCTTTTATGTCAGGGTGGATTGTTTTTAATACCCTAGAGCAGCACCATGCTGGAGAAAGAAGTAGCTGCCTTTATGTACCACTGAAAAGAGGAAGGAAGCGATCAGCATTCCTTCATTCCTCCTCAGTCACTGTGCTTCAACCCATTAATGTCATTTTTATTCTGTTAGCAGTCTAGGTGCTCAGCTCAAAGGGAGTAAGTCTTTTCTGGGCTTTGAGTCCCTAAAATGAACTCAGGTGGTTCCCTTGGTAGTATTTATAGCAAGTAAAAAGAAGTAAACATGTAGTTCTACTTATTCCATGATCAGGGTGATTGTGCTCTCCAGAGCTTGCATTTGCCCAGGAACTAAGCATTTCAGATGTGTTAAATTAATGTTTAAAAGGAAAATAATGGAATCCTCTCTGACTTCTCTTTCTCGCAGCCAGATTCATATAACTCACCGTGTCATCATACAGTGACACACTTTGTCACTGATGTTAACATCACTGGCCTAAAACTTTGCATCTCAGAAATACCTTCTTAATTGAACAAAATATGGCTTTTACAGTCCATATAAATTAACTTCTGATCTCCTGTGTATTAGTACTGAATCTGCTTTTTACACATAGAGGTACAACACATGAATTAACAGAAATTTCTTGAAAGGTGGAAAGTATTATGTAAAAGGATGATCATTGTTCTATTTTCAGCTGCTCTGATGGTGTCGCTTCCTTTCAAAGGAAACTGTCAAGTAGGCTGGTTTTGTTTATATAGGGTTTTTAAATATTTTCATAATATGAAGCAGCTGCTGAAAAAGCTAATGAGAAATACCTTCCTTGCCCTGCTTTGCTCTTTGGCCTTTTAGGAAATATCTATAGCTTCATTGCCGTCTAGACTGTAAGATCTGTAGGGCAACCAGCACCACCACCCTTCCTGCAAGAGCAAAATGTAGTGAAGGGATGCAGCAGTCTGATGGGTTTTCATGCTGGTGTAGCTGCTCCTGCCCCAAAATATGGCAGCTGTGTGCTAAGAGGGATCCCAGCTAATGTGATGCACAACAGGACAAGCCTTTGTTCCTGTCAATGGCACTGCTACAGGTACTGCTGCTTAGCCTTGTCAGCATATTTTTGTTGCTATACAACAGAATTTTTTAAAAAAAAAAAAAAAGAAAAGAAGTAATTCTGGACCTGCATCTGTTCTTTTTCAGTCATTGTAAAACGCCTGGATCAGGTCTTAAATAACTGGAGTTTAACATAGAGTCATTTTGGTTGTGGTCCAATTTTGACTAGAAAGGAATTAATTCAAACACCCAAGTGCAGCTTAAAATACCTGTCTGGAAATTGCATCTTTAGCACTTTGACATGACATTTTGCTACACAGACTAGACTGGCATGAAGTTCAGATAAAATAGTCCCAATAAAATTAATCTTTTTGTTTGAAACTTGAAAGAGGTAACTGCTCGGTCGGGTACTTTTTCCTCGGTTGTTTTGTTTTCCTGTCCTTACAAATATAGACAGCCTTAGGTACAGTATAAATATACACAGTCAATTTTATTGTAAAATAATTGCCACACTTTTTTATTGGTACAACACTTTCACCAGAAAGGGTTATTAAATAAATACCACAAGCAAACAAACACCTACCCAAAATGATTGACTTGGATTGCTCCTGACTACCCACTCAGACAACACAGGCTAAAACCAATCTATATTGGTTTATGAAAGCAGAACACGTATCCAGAGTGTTTTCTTCATTTCTCCTCATGAAGAAAATTCGTTCTGCAGTATACTGAGAAGGAAAAATCTCATGCTTATGGTAGCCAAGAAGCAACACCGCATTTGTCTGCAGGCAAAGGGACTGGTGACTGGTCACCTAACTGGTGATGTGCCTGCCCTTATGTCTCCAGGGTTCTGCCCTGCTCACAGTGAAATGTAGATAAAAGCAGAGTGGCCATAACACACTCTGTGGTGGTGTCTAGTGCCTGCACAGCACAGTTTCCAGAGGTTTCTTAAAAACAAAATAAAAGCTTATCGGCTACCTGAAATACATGACTTATTCTATGGTGCATACGGTGGAGGCTTCTCTCCAGGCAAGAAGTAAGTCGGTGTATAGAGGGCTGGAGCATTGGGGGGAAGACCATAGCTGGAGCTGGACTGAGACGGAGGCTGAGTTTCTTCTGATAAGGAAATGTCAGTAGATGATGTTCCTGGAAAATTGCTGGCAGGCTGTATGTAGACAAAGACAAAATACCTTATTCAGTAAAGGATTACAACCCCATTTGCAGCTTTGCGTTAAGCATCTGCCATGGAAGTGTTACAAAATAATCCCCATAATTAAATTTCCCGTGCATTGCAGCACAATACTGACTTTAGTTCTAAAGCACCTGCTTAAGTAAAACAATGATAGTGTCTAGTGAGACAAGGCAGATTCCATCCGTAGCCCAAGTCATTTTTAATAGACCTTGCACATACAGCTAGGCAATGGAGCAGAACAGGAATTTCTGCAGGAAAAGATGCTCTGGCTTCCTGGGTGAGGCACTGCACCTCACTGGCTGATTAGGTTATGTGTAGCTGCTCGTTTCCAGGCATTGCTGTGAAATTTAAATTAGATGTAATTAATCTCAGTTACAATACTTGCATAAATGCAAGGCCTTATTCCTGTGCCAAACGCAGATTCCTCTTAAGAGAAAATTTTACAGGTAGGCACGTGTCTCCCTGTAGGTCTTTCACTTCGGCTGTCTCAGCTGTAATGGGGCTTTAGCTGAAAGAGGCACAAAAAATAAAGCTTAGGAAGCAGACCATGTTCAGGAACAAACAGAGTCTGTTAAACAGAAGAATGCATGTAGGGACTAATGTTCCAGGCAAAATCCTACCACTGCTTTAAACCAAGTTTTGTCATTGATTTTAAGAGAGTTGGAATTTCAGCCTCCCCTCATTTGGCAGCACATGCCAGCCCATGGGCTTCATCAGAAGAGTCATGCTCAGCTCCCCTCAGGTTCAGACCTACAGTGCCTGGAATTCATAAAACAAAAGCAAAAATACTGATTATGGATCTTTTTCAAGGGAAATGAAAAATCCAGGCAAGTAAATGCTGCTCCCTGCTGCTAAAAAATTAATAGTCACCATCTAGAAGGCCAGTACCAAGGCTGACACTTGGCTGATGGAATCTCAGAGTTGCCCTGTGCGGGCAGACCCCATGCCATGGTACCTGGTTTCTTTGTGGGGCTCCGGGTGAACAGGGGCTACTGCCTTGGGTCAAACCCCCATAGGGAGGAGAATGCTGCCTTGCATTTGTACCACAGGGTGACTTAGTGAGTGAGAATGGGGATGTCCTGACAGGAAGGTTGATTAAGGTCTTTAACTCTCCAGCACACAGCGCAGGTATACTGACAGACCCGCTAGCTAGATCAGCTCCAAACATAGTTATTGTGAGTTTAGGTGGTTTGGGTTTTTTTATTTATTTTGGAGTTATTGCTTCCCTCCCCCCTCAAACTGCAGTCACTGTTTCCATCAGTCTGCCTGGAATTGCTTCTGTAATGAGTTCTCCTCTGGCAGGAAAGATTGGCACAACCCTTACTGCTGTCATCACCACCAGTCCCTGCACAGCTAATCATTTACCTGACCAGTTGGCAGGCCTGTTACCAAAACTAGTTGTGACTAAACTGTACCAGTAAGAGATGAGTGATTTTGTTAACACATGCCACAGTAAACCAAAGAAATGCTGGTTACGTCCTTGTCAAAATGCATTCCTGTTATCACACTTTCTTTTTTGCATTTGGCTGATTTCTGCTTGTGGCCAAGGAAGCATGAGGTGAACTGAAGAGTGTTTGCCACCAGCTCAGGTTGTGTTTTTTTTAAAGACTGTTTGCCTCTCCAGCAAGTAGTTACTCAGTGAGATACTGGATCCAGCAGAGGACTACGAATGAATCTGCTCAGTGGTGGGAGCCGCAGGTGAATTCAGGTTCATAGCCTTCGAGCTAATGGAGCTCCAGTCCACACAAGTAAAAGCAGTGCTTAGGCCAGGCATGTTGCATGCCAGACCAACCCAAGGTGGGAAGTGTTCCAAGGAGGAAGAGAACTATGGCTGTGGATTTCCTCTGGTTGAACTGAGGGTTCAAACTAGAGTTATTAGTTGGTAATTGACTGCTAACTGCTTTACTTCATTAACTGTCATCAATTCGCTTCCCTCCCCAACTCTTAGCTGAAGAAGGCTTTGCTCCTTTTGTTGTTTTGTTTTGCTCCTTACTGAACCACCACATATAACCCTGCCCCAACTGGGGGCAGGTGTAGGGCAATGTGAAATGCAGGGGCTACAGAAAGATGTGCAAGTCTCATTCAGATCTTAGCCCACATCAGCCAGCCCTGTATGGATGTCTTGCGAACATTAGGCCATCTTAGATTCCACATCTTTAGGCAACTGAATTGCACCCCTAGGGTACAGGGTTCAGCCTCAGATTTTGTTTCAGTTGAAGGCTCAAGAGCATAGTTATCTAAGTGCACAGCATAGTGACATATAGCAACCAAATCCCACCCCTAGTTAGTGGAAGGGCCTTAAGGGTGCATTCATATCACACACATCATACACCTTTAGCCTAAGATAATCAATGTGTGAGAAGTGCCTTGCTCTCTAGACTCTGAAGGGTAGACTCCGTAGGAGACCTCTGAAGGGTCTCCTACACTGTGGACAGCTAGAGCTCAATTCAGCTGCCCATGTGTAGGTGTCCAGGTCTTCTGAGATGCCGTGGGATATCCCAGATAACCACATAGTTGTAACAAAGGGATAATAGGACCTGGACCCTCCCAAATTTGCAGCAGTGTCTACAGGACCTGGACCCTCCTGAACTGGCAGCAATGTCCAGGTGGCTACCTGATCCCATTATCAGGCAACACTAGATCCCTCCATGCCAACAGCCCCTGTCTTTAGCCAAGTGAATCCCCATGTTAGGGTCTGTAGTTCTCTTAAGGAGCAGCTGAGCAGGGTTTGTAAAGGTCTGAATCCAGCAGCTGGGTGCTGCTTGGAGCACTTAGATGGGTCATGAAGACCTACCTTCAGCCCACAGCTCTCAAGTAATGGAAGTGGATGATGGTTAAGCTCCTGGCTGTTCCTAATCAGGCCTGCTTTTAACATTCACCATTTGTAGCTTTAAGCAAGTTTAGTATTATTTTTAACTCATATATCGATGCAGAAATTAATTATCTCCAAACTACAACATAATGAGCTCATACATGCAGGAAGGCAGCTTTTTTTTTTTTTTTTTTTTTTTTTCCTAGGAAAAGGATTAAGTGCTTTCACTGTTGGAGCCCAGGGCTTCTTGCTAACCGCTCCTGGCTTGGGGACAGCTGGTGATGTCTGCCTTTGACTGTTACAGAGGGGAGACAAGACAAAGGAACACAATTCTTAGAAAAAGCAGAAATCTAGGAAAATAACTGTGTTTATTTTGGAATGCAGTTAAGAATTTGGGGTAAATAAGATGTATTTCTGTTTCTCAGTGGACACAGCACTGAACAGTTATAATTGATCCTCATGACTACTTACATGCTTAATTGCTTTCTTTTGTCTGTTCCTATCCACTTTTCCCTCTAGTCTTGGCTACATGCTAACTGAACTCTGCAGAACAGCACAGCTTTTCAGCTAAAAGCAAACAAAAAGAGATCTCCGAGTGTGCTCTTTTCTCCCTCTCAACCCAAGATCTCCAAAAGTGCCTGGCCCCATTTATGTTAAGAAATAAGATGTGCCAAGGACTGTTCTCTGGCTGTGAGGCCAGCTGGCACAGCACAAACCACATCGCTACAGCTGAATTCTTAACACCAAACCAGTGTAGCTGTGTGCACACTACTCACCAGGAACAGTTCATTGCCCTGGCCATCTCCTGACCCCTTCCTGGGCATTGCTGGGAGACCATTAGGTGGTCTGGGCCAAACCCATACCAGGAGCATGCTAAGAACTCACTGGTATGCATGATCATCATGCCCCAGTACTTGTGCCTGGTAGCTTATTGGCCCTGAACAGATGTAGCCCGGGAGGCTGTGGGGAGCTGGTCCACAGCTAGTTCATGCTAAACGTGCAGTGTTTTCAATTAAGAAGTATTGCAAAACTTGTGGTACCCATGGTCTAGCACTACACAGCCAAAGTACAACAAGCCATTGGACAGAACAAAACAGTCTTACTACGCTTTAGAAAAATCTAAAAACTCCTATGATTGCTCCAGGATCCCATTACATTCAGTTATTTAACAGCTCACTCTACGTTCTTCACCTCACTCTGGGGCAAAAAAATGCCAAGCAAACACCATCCTCAGCACCACTCCCTGCATTTTCCAGTCCAGCTCTGGCTGGATGAAACGCAAGCTTGGAAAACACTTTCACCTCATCCTTCTGAAGGAGGCAAAGCAGCGTTGACTCAGCTCATGTTGTATCCCCTCCCGCAAGGGAGAAAGCTGCACCTCCTGCCTTCAGGCCAGCAAGGCACACCAGCCTCCAACAACAGCCACAGCAGCTCTATACCTGTCTCCAAGTGGTGGCCTGTAGCAGATGCTTATAGGAAACTAAAAGAAAAAAGGCTCCATCTTCTGATGAGATCCCATTGGTTCTTGTGGCAGGCAGCCATTTGGAAACTTGCTGAGCTGCAAGTGATACTTGAGTCCCTGTATTTAAGAGGAGCTAATGTTTCTAACCCCTCATTTATACTTTTCCACAACATCCTGTAGTATTTGAATCTTCTTTGGTGTATAAAAACACTAGTTATTTTTGGCTTATCTTCCCACATAATAGCTTTACTGGGGCAACCAAAACTTTGCATGATTAGAAGTTATCACTAATACCCACCCACAATCCTTTCCATATCTCTCAGTTTAACAGACCTCTTATTTCCTCCCCTTTCTTGTCTCCTTTCCATCTAATCTATTTATCTCCATATTAAGAGTAAGGTGGACTAAGGTGTGTCAACTTTTCTGCCAAATCCTGTGTGTATCAGATGCTCCCATTGGCTTCCCCAATCTTCTGTTGCTCCTTTATCTTGCTCAGCATGGGGGCTGTGTTCACTTTCATGCCTACTGTCATGCAGCTCTAATCCCACACTGGGATTCCTGGTCAGCAGAGTCCAAAGGACAACTAGGGAAAGCCTGAAATCTGAGAATAGACCTGAGAACTAGACCCAGAAAGAGTCATCTCAGATACAAGTCTTTGAGGTGGGATCCAACTTCCTTGCCTCATTTCGAACCCTCAGGAGCCAAGATCTACCACTGCAGAGTTTGTACTGAGTAGCATCTTATGCTTTTCTGATGGAGCAAGAAGCATGCCGTTTTGTACTGTACCTGAAGAGGTAACGGGTAGGATGGATATGTAGAAATAGTTGCTGCAGAAGGACAGAATCCAGCATATGTCAGGATCTGCTGTGCAGGATTGTACAGGATCTGAGGAGGAGGTGCAGCACTGAAAGCAATTTGGGACAGAGGTACCTGTTGAGCACAGAAGACAACAATATATCAGCACAGCACAGAGGGGGCTGGAGCAGGAACTGGTCCTAACACAAGCAACTAGACAATTTAACAACTTTCTATTTTCCAACACAATACCAGTACTACAGAAAAACAAGGCGCAGACAGAATGAAAGGAGGGTGTATCTGGGGTGAATTTTCTGACCAGAAATAAACTGCTATTTTAATCTTCTTCCCTTGGAAAAAGACTGCTGGTGCTTCCCTAGCACCAGTTATAGAAGCACTGGCAGGACTCCAGAACCAAGACACCCTGAGGAACACAGCATACAGCTCTGACCACCTCTTCTCATTCACTCCAGCACCAAACACCCAGTCCTTCACAAGTTGTTGCACACTCTTCCCAACAGCAACTACCTGATGCCCTCATGTCTTTTCTCTGTTTTCCTACACAGATCTCCCTTGCCAGACTGCTTGCTCTTCCTTCACAGTTCCCTCTGACTTGTGAAATGGAGTTTGCTGCTGGCTGTCCAGTATCACCCCCAACATGCATATCTCATTCCTACTGCATAAAATCCTTCATCGTATCCCGTGGTTTTACTAGCATGTCCCATAACTGCAATGTGAGATGAGGTCTGCATGAAGAATTAATAGCTCATGTTAAATCAGCTAATACACCTGGGGGAGGGCAAGAGAAAAAACAGAGCAAAAGCTAAATGTGAAGGGGGGTGTGTGTGTTAAACCATAAACGCCTGTTATAAAGTACTATATAACTGTTTGTGAAGTAGAGTAGAGCTCCATGAAAGATTTTCATGTCCCTTTGCTTTGCGAAGTAAGACAAAGCCAGGGGTTTCTTTTCTCTCCTTTGCTTTTATTAGCAGATTCTTCTACATGAGAGCATGGAATTTTCTTTTTACTGAAATAATAAAGTGTGGTGGTTGCCAGACAAATGATGAAAGCAGCAGCCAGAATTTGGGGGTTTTCTGGCATTTCTTTTCAGATTTATGAGTGAGACACATAAACCACTGCATCCTCTGGAGATAGTATGAGATGTCTCTGTGATTGAGAAAGAGGTATAATAATTGTGTTTGTACATGGAAAACATTGTCTAGGCCACTGATGTACTACATAAGGTTATCTGACAATATAGGACTTAGCTCTCTGGAGAAACTGGAGGTGGCATGGAGTAAGGCTGGGGTCGAAAGCAGAAAGCCTATTTCATGGAAGAAGGCAAGTGTCTCATCTTCAAGGTAGCCTCCTCAAAACACCTCCTTTCTACCCACCCTGCTACGTGGATATGGTGTGAAGAAACAGAGACACTAACCTTTGGACAGGAATAGCAAGAAGCAGCTAATGAGTTTGCCTCAGAACCAAAGGTTTGAGGGCAGCAACGTGGCTCACCCTGACCAGGACTGGGCCTGCACCCAGAGCTTGCCCTTCCTCTGAGGAGGGAGGCCCTGGTGCAATCAGGTCCTTCTGGCTATAGATGAAAATGCAGCGAGAAATATGTGTTTTGCCCAGCATGAATCACTGATGCTCATTCTGCATCTGTCACCAACTTGCTGGTGTGGGTCCCTTTGGGTGGCTGCTGTCCTTCTCCCAGGAATCTCTCTCAGCCCCCTCCATTTGCAGCAGCAATGCCCTCAAATTGCCAAGGACAAACATCACAACAATCCTAGAAGATAGTTTTTGGGAGTCATCTACTCCAAATTTGCTAATCAAAGCACCTTATTATCAAGCTATCTGGTCTCAGCCTGGAGCCAGCAACAATTTGCAGATATTGAAGCTGGTTAGATGCTTTTATCAAGTATTCCAGTAATGATGCTATGTTAAATTAGTCACATAAAATACAAGGGTAGAGACATTTTAAACTGAAACACCACCCAAGTCAAAGAGATAAGGAGCTGTGAACTGGCCGGGGAACTGCCAGTGCCATGCAGCCAGGGAGCGTGGGGAAACCAGGCATCGGCTGGAGGGGCTGTCTGGCCACCCACTGCCCTGTCACACAAGCTGCTTGTCACTGGATGCTCGGCTGCAGAGCAAGGCAGGTCAGCTCGTTGATCCAACAGAGACCTGCCAAAGTATTTTATTTCTGAGCTACAACTACTTCTGACATCAGACTGCACCTTTGGTTGCACGAGTGCTGAGACATGAACACATGGTGAGTAGCACGGTATAATTAGGGGTTCTTCTTGTTAGAGCAGGGTGAGGGAAGAGGCGAGGGGATAAAGGGAATTACATTTAAACTGTTCAGCTTCCCTTGAGGACTCCAAGAAGGAGACTAATTGAACAAAAAAAAAGCCAGCAACTCCCCCAGGACCATCAGGAGTTCTGATTAATGCAACCCTAAACTCCGGGCAGGCAGATTCCTTGGCAAGGTGTGTCAGGAAAACATCTACAAGTCATCAGATGAATACTGGGGCAGGGAAGGGAGTTTCTAGATTAACTCTTAGTACCAGCAAGTGAAGTTTTCCATGCATTTCTTTACCTCTGTCTTCTGTAAGAAATAATTATGGTGCTTTACCATTTTGGATACTCCAAGAACACACTTCTATTTACATTATATCTTAGTCTGCCTTTTGTTAAAGGTGACTTTAAGGTAACTGCCTAGCCAGCATCCTATATCCAAGCACACTGTAGATCTGAAAACGAGGGTATCATTGTGACCACTGCAGCTCCCCTAGTATCCAGCAGATGACAGAGGAAGGCCCCATGGGCAAGACAGGGGCCGCTGAGAGTTGACACCTCTGGGGGTCAGGAGAGGATGGAATGTTTCCCACTGAGCCAGCATGGCCCTCTGGCAGGCAGCAAAACCACAGGGAGCATGCCAGGGTCTGCAGGGAATTTGTCACAAGAAAGAAAACCCGCAACAACCAAAACAACACTATTTTTTTTCTGTCCAGGAAATATGAGGGGTTTATAGGCAACAGCACTGTTTTGCAAACTCTCCCCTTTGTAACGTGTTTTGGCTGCCAGCGTTCTCCAGAGATAAACATGATGTTTTTTATTTGACTAGTGAGCCTGGCCCTGTGTTTTCTGGAAGTCAACCTCGGAGCAATGCCCTGAGGCACTTCAGCGGGCTTTGCAGCTCTCCCTGCAAAATGCCAGCGAGCATTTCTGTGGGAAGGTGGCATCCTGAAACAAAGAAAATTCTTCTCCCGCACATTTTGAGGGTTTTTTTTTCTTATTTCAGTCCCATGCCCCTTTCTCTCCCTCTTCTGCTTGACATCTTCTTGGCCCCCATCTTCCCCCATGAGTTACTCCTTCCCTAAGGAAAGCAAGTGGCAGACCAGCAAACCAGCTCTGGTGTGTCACTCGAAAGGACCCTGAAAATCCCAGGCAGGAGCAAGGAGTGGTCATTCTGGGTTGTTGCTTTAGCAACACTTTCATAATCATAGCATGGCTCCTGTGCTGAGGAAACTGACACAAAGTCATCTCTTCCTTAAGCTAGTGAGGGTTTTTTCCTCCACTCCTATTGCAGAGGAGACATTAAACAGCTTATTCAGATCAGATTTTTAACTGGAGTGCCTGAGGGAAGCTGCACGTCCACTGTTGCTGTGATTTCTTTGCATGGCTTTACCCCACCCAGAGGACCCAGACCTTGACTCAGACTCTGCCTCCCAGCGAGGGAATGTGCCTGGCCATGGAGAGCCCAGTTCTCCCAGGAACATCTCCTCTACTTGGTGTCCCTCACAAGCAGTGATGGCCCCCACATAGCACAAAGGTGTGCCCAGGCTGGAGCTCACCCTGTTATGAAGCATCAGCCCAAATCCCATGTAAGCCTCAGTTTGTGTGATACACAGATTAGGTGGACTCAGGCTGCATCCTTCCCCACCACAGGGGAGCACTAGCAACTCCTGCAGCTGCCCATGGTGGAGGAACTTGCACCAATCTGCCAAGTAGGGGAAAATATCTAGCAGAACTGGAAAGCTGCAGTGTTCTACCAAAGACTTGCTGTAGATGCCTGCCTTCCCCACCTCATATAGCTGGTCTTTCTCTCCTTTCCCACTGTGTTTTTTTCTGGTCCCCTTCTGCCACTGCTCCTCTCACAGGGAGGGGATGAAATAAGCTGGGACAGCTGTTTCCACTCCCTCCCATCAGGCAGCCACAACTCTTTACTGGCTGGCTGCAATTTGTTATCAACTCCTTGCAAGAGTTCCCTCACATAAAGGACAGCTCAGCTGCACATTTCTTCCATGCAAAGGCTCAGTGTGCTTGTTTGCCTTAAGGCAGCGAGAGGAATATTTCCAGCAAATATTTTTCAACTCTTAACAAAGGTGAATTTCAAATAATTCATATGGCCCTGTTCTGTCACATGGCTTTAAGCACCTGACACAGATCATAGATAGCCTGGAGATGCTTGCTATGCGACACTGGGTGGTCAGAACAGGGCCTGTATGGCCTCCAATCTGACTGGGTCCTTAGCTCATTGGCTGCCAGCTGTGAGCAGCCCCTTCTCTCTAGTTTACCCATGCTGGTGTACATACTTATCTCTCTTCATTTCTCTTCCCTGCTCCTTACCTCTCTTCTATCCTTTCGCTTGTCTTTCTATTTAGTTTTCTTCTCTGGAACAGTCACCAGAAACATCATGGATCTAAGATGACCTATGCTGCTATCACACCTCCCTTCTGCTCCTGCTTTTCACTTCTGTTGCCCTGCCTCTGCCCGTTTAGTTTGGAAGCTCTTTGTGCTGGGACCATCTACTTTTCTGAATGCCTCTTCTGAATCATGAGCCACTTGGTTGGTCTTTAGGCACTGCTTTAGCAAACATGACCACTACAGTGATAATCCCAGGAACAGCTACTTCATCCTTTTAACATGTTAGAAAACCTAGGCAGGTGGGGCACTGTATTACAGAATCCCTTCTAGCACACAGTCTCTTCTCAGCACAATATGGTAGTGTGGCATGAGGAGCAGTTAGAGGGTGGCATTTCTTAGTGAAATTAAAGAGGAGGTTAATGTGACCCAAATACAACAGTTTAAATAAAAATTTGACTGGTACTTCAGAGTTAATCCCCATTCTTGGGAAAAGAACTACATAAGGTTAAATCATCACACCTAGGACTTGAGTTTTACACGTTAGCTACAAACTAGCATCCTGGAATTCAGTGCTGGCCCACATGTTCCGTGCTGAATTAGGAAAAAAAAAAAAAAGATGCCACTAAGGGAATCGTCAGCATCTGTTCACACAGATGCCTGTTTTTTCCCTTCCATTCATGCATTTGACTACGCTTGACCTACTTAGCTGTGAGCAGCTGGCAACAGCTTAGCCTGAAGATATGACTCCAGACTCCCAGATCACACAGGAAACATGTTCAAAGTGCCTCTTTCATACACTTATGCTTCCTTGGTTTTAACCCACTTGATAACACCAGCAAGCACAGAAGTCCCCAAAGAAGGCGAAAGACTGAGCCTTACCATGTCTTTAAATGCCCCAAGAATGGCTGCTGTAATAATCCCCAGGAACAACCCGATGATGTTGAGGACTGTGGAGGACCACAGCAGCCTGTACAGGTGAACCACATCCTGACAGCTGCTCACGCCGAGAAATTCATAGTAGCTGGCAGACTGCTCTGAGCTGAAAGGGAATGCAGACAACATCACTGCAGTGGGAAAGGTTTTGCACATCATACAGAGCACCAGGGGATCTGAATCCCTCCTGCCTGCTTTCCTCTTCAACAAAGTACTTCATCCATGCTCCCACCAAACACTGCTCAAGTGAATTGGAGAAAGCTCTACTGTAGACAAAAATCAGCTCTGCTAATGTCAGCATTAAACATGAGGTTCAACTAACACCAACCCCAGTTTGGCTGATCGGTGGTGTGTACCAGCAGGGACCCCTTTTTTTTGGCTCAGGGTCTTCTCTAAACACAGGTATAGTCCTGGCATATGGATGTTGCCCTTGTGCTAATGCATGCTTAGCATTGCTTTTTTTTCCCAGCCCACCTGGAAATCTGCTGGCATCTCTGGAACTGGGGAAGGCAAGTTGCTTAAGCATTAATTCAACCACAGGAAGGGACATTTTGCCAGCTGGCTACATCTGTTTATGGTGCCTGCGGTTCCAAATTAACAGAAGCAACACAGTACAGTGTAAAGCTGTGCCTTTACACTATGGATTGTACTATGCAGAAATCTTTGTTTGCTTATATTTCTACACTGTTATTGTAAATCTAGCATGTTGTGAAGTCAAGCCTCATTGTCCTGCTGAAAGTCAGAAATATCCCACTGCAAAATTTGAAACCACAGTTTCCTGCAGTTCTTTCCAGTACCTGCCTTAATCCTAGCCCACTAATGAGCTCCTAGAGCATCTATTTCAGTTGGAAAGATGTTTTAAATGCCAAGACTGTTTTTACACTGTTAGAAAATTGCCATCAGCTTATGGTGGAAACCAGAAGTGAGCAGTTTGTGCTCACTCTTCTGTTCCTCCACCCCCAGCACATGGGGCAGCAGTGGGAATAGTGGGAATGGTTAGGAAAAGCTCTTGAGAGGAAGGTATCAGCATCAAGAAACTCGTAACATTTCTGGGAAGAACCAAGCCGAGCAGAGTAATTCCTGGAAATGTCCAATCATTTATTGTGGGGCATGGTTCTGGCACTGCGGATCTGCTACTGTTGAGTTCACTTGGGCCCTATCATGAGCCCAGACATTGCTTAACTAAATAAAACTATAGCTTCAGCTATCCTGAGGATGAGGAAATCCAAGTTGCAATCCTGCCTGTGTACTTGTCTGTTGCATGGCTGACACTGCGTCACTTTGTGTGGCTGCATCTCCTCCTGCTTCTCTATATCCATCCTATGAATTGGAATTGCCAAGTCTGTAGGGCAGTAAGACTGCTTCTTTACTCTGGATTTGTCCATGCCAGTGCCATAAAATCTTGTTGTCCACTGTGGATTGCTGACAATGGCACTCACTTTGTGTCTCTTTGTGCATAAGAAATCTGCATGCATAGATGACTTCCCTCTAGTCCCAAATTTAATTTTGCTTCTCTAGTTGAGTCAGGATCTGGGCAAGAGCTACTATTTTATGTAGAAGCCTTCTGTAGAAGCCTCATGGTGCTAGCCTCATTCCCTTGCACCTAAAATGTTCATGTCTGGCAGCATGCTGACCAAGACTTACAGAGGACTGGGGTTATTCAGGGCTGCTAGCATGTGAAAAGGAGGCAAAACCAAAATAAAACAGGAGGTGCAGGAAGGAAGAAAGGTGAGAAATACATGGAGGAAAAGAAAGAAAGAAAAGTGACTGGGTGAACTTTAGAGGGTTGCAGAGGTCGCATGAGAGTGAATGGTAAGATGATACTGAGGTGTGCAGAGGGTGAGTCAGGCAGATCTGCTCTGGGAAATTGTCCCCAGTCTCTTGTATGTGGCAAGACAAGATGCTGCTTGAAGTTGAAATCTCTATGTGCCAGGTGGCCAGTCAGTTTTGTGAGTTTTGGTCTTCCACATTATAAATCCTATTCTGTGATGTTTTCCTAACCACCTTTTTTACTCCTGTTAAATCATTGCATGGCAACACTTCGCTAATTTCAGCTGATCTTCATAAGCATATCCAGACATTTCCTTCCTTATCTTCTGACATCTCATGCTTTGTTAGTGATGAAATCAAATGCACACACAAGCCCCTCTGTATCTATCCTATGACAATTTAACAAAATCCCATGACTACAGAGGCTATTGCTAACAAAAGAGCTCTGCATACACCTACAACTTGATCTCTACTCATGGACGCCTATGTTCCTATTCATTTTGTTTCTCTCGGTTTGGTAGGAAAGAAAAAGAATTCACTAAATCTAGTGGGAAAATCTCATTGCAAGATCAGCAGTAAATCTTGACAGGGCAATGACTTGAGTGGTCAATTTTCATCACCCACCAAAGAGCTTATGGACATATTTTTAAAAGAAACTGAAATAATGCCAACACTAATGTGCAACCCCTGACCTCTTCTCTGCTGGCATCAGGACTTTAATTGCAGAGGAACTGGATTGCTCAGGGTACAAGCCCCTTGTGTTGCTTCTCCAGGCCTAAGGCACCCCCCCAACATCCCCACCACTTAAGAGGAGGGACAAACAACCAAGGATTTCTTGGAAGCCATTGGCTGCACACAAGTACTTACTTCTCACAGTTGTACAGGTCACAGCAATAGCATGTATTACTCTTTACTTTCAGCTGGCACTTGCTGTTTAAGGTATAACATGTCACCTGTCAAAGAAGAAGAGACTGACTTATTCTTGGTGTTTCGGTGTTCTGTGAATCATCCTACTGACCACAAAGATGCAGCTACTGCAGTGTCAGTTTTTATTACCTGTTATGCAGAAAGATCCTGAGATTCCAAAATCCACTAATGCAGGGCAGAAGGACATCCCTGAGCTCCCAGGAGTTTCATTCAGGATGTCTTGGGGAATTTGCACTATGGAGCCCAGAGAAGACCCCAGCACCAACCTACAGCCAGGGCTGCCAGGGTTTTCAAGCACTTTGCTGCACTACCGGGTGCTCTTTTGCTGAGACCCAGAGTCCGTAGCTGTGAGATGCGGATCCCTATGGCTGTGATGTAGGGATCATGGGTCTTGAGAGACACACCACAGGAAGCCACAGAAGTGGGTGAGAATACCACTCCAATATAGTGAGGAAATGGGCAAAAGAAGCCAATTTATCTTAACAGCCTCCAATAAATGGGAGCTCTCTCCTTTCAGTAACAGGAAAGAAGAAGGAAATAATTAGGAACAACAATAAGAACAATCTCCAAACCCACAAAAAAACCCACTCAGATCCAAGCACTACAGCAAATAAGTACCATTTACTGCAGGCTCTTGAATAGCAAACTGAAAAGGTTTATTTATGTGAGCAGGAATTGCAGAGATGGACAGCTGTTAGAATAAAGGTAGGCTCACTCTCCACCCAGAAAAGAAATAATTTTAATGACTCCTTGAGTGTGGTAAGAATTAATCACTTCTATTTGGCACTACAGACCAATTGAAATATTTCATATGTCAGGCTCTTTTTTTCCTGAGATTTTTAGCTTATTGACTGAAACCCTGGAGAACCGTCAGCTTTTAAAAGCTAGCAGGTCAGAACATATATTCTTTCTATAGTTTTTACTTTGATAGAAAAAATGGTCTATTTCTTTCGCAAAATGCAAATAAAATGTCTTATTGAATGGAAAATTCCTCCTAATGATAAAGTAGAAGGAGCATGCTTAGAAATACATGTCTGCTTTTGAAAAGCTTCTGTTAGACAGTTCTGCTTAGACATGAATGTATTAGTCTGTGGGATAGTCTCCACAGAAGATGTTAAACCAGATGTTTCTCAGCTCCTGAGTTCTGGATCTGTGCATCCTTTTTGGTGTGAAAACTGCCACTGTTGATGAGTCTGTACTCCTCATGTGTTTGTTCCCAGCAAAAATGAAAGCCTTACACACACTCAGCACCAGAGAAAGTTAATCAAGTCTCAGACTTGGCACACACTTAGCAGGATTTGTTTGAGCGGTGGAAGCTAGGTGACAAAGCTAAAGTTAAAAAGAAGTTAAAATGATGCCTTTGGATTGCTTTGCTGCACAGGATAAGGCTATACCTGTGGTTAGTGTCTCATACAAATCAGCTCTTCTAACCCAAAATGGAAGTTAGGCTATAAAAGAACAGTCTCAGTCTAGGTTGCAATGTGGAAATGGAGCTCACAGCTTGATACAGGCACTTCCCACTTGTCACAGTAGTATCTCACCCTTGTTTCATCAACCCCATTCTGTTGTGTTTGAACTTACTGGTATTTCACATAAGGGCTTTGTTGGCCTGAGGTCACATTCAGCTGCAGCCATCCTCAGCCTAAGCTGCAATTTACTGCGGAAGAGGAGTGGGCTACCACCAGTGACTGCATCGGCTTAATCAAGATCCAGCTAAGAAGTGACTGAAACATCACATCTGGCTACTTCTCAAAGCAATTTGAAAAGAGATCCTGGAGCAGAGTGTGCTAATGCATCTGCTACCACAACCATTTTGTTGGGGCAACCTAATGCTTTGTGCTGAGTGGAACTTAAAGACTTTTATTTTGACTCCCTGTATGCAGCCAAAATGGCCTCTGCATAGTTAAAATATCCTTTTCCTGCTACACACCCATGATTGGGATCAGAGGGCTTCCTAAGATAGAGTGGCCTGCTAAAAAGGTGATTTGTTCTGATGCATGGCTTTGGGGACCACTTCTGATAGGAAATAAAAGTAGTTTTACCCTCTCCAAGGATCAATAGGGCCAGTTTGCCCCTTGTTACTGTGGAAGGCTAGAAGTACAAAAGAGGGAGATTGACAAGGTCTTAAACATGGTTTTAGCTGCTTCTAGGCTACAAGACATACTATACTATTGGCAAAGGGAGTTACTGTAGTTTTCTATTTTTATCACTGCATTTTTAAAACATGCAAAGAGCAAGACGCTCCTTTTTAGGAGAACAGTGAACAAACCAAAATAAACAAATTGCTGTGTGGTGTGAGCAAGGGTGGTGGAAAAAGGCCACTTGTGGGTATTCTGCATGTCAAGACCTATTATTTCATTTCAGTGACCAAACATTTAGCTTTTTCATGTTCTGGCTGCTTGTGCCTGTCTAGATGAGATGTTCTCTCTTCATGGTAATTGCAAGAAAATCAAATTCTTTCTGCTTTGAGTAAAGAGAAGAGCAAAACCAGGCAACCTATACAAGCTGGAGACCACTCACAGGCTAGAGGTGGCAATCAAAAGGAAACTTGCACTCAGTAAACAATCTGCTTTCCTAGTTAGGTGTTCACCTGGCATGCAGAGCATGGCCCCTGTTCACTAGCTGGCTAACTTTGGAAAAGCAAAAGTCAAGTTCAAATGCCATGGATCATTAACTCTGAATTAGCACATGCTGACTCTAGATCCATGGACAGCTAAACAAAGATGTTATTACAAACTAACTACACTTTTAAAAGATATGGGAGGTTTGCCAAAATAGAGCAAGGAGCTCTGGGTGGCCCAACTTGAGACATTCCCAGAATCTGCAGAGCGGGGGAAATATTTCTGGACAGAAGCTTGAAGTTGAGGTCACCTGCAGGGAGTTATGGTCAGCGTGATACGAGATACACACATTATAGGAGTAAGCAGCATTTCTTGGGCTATGCATGCACACTTTAGAAGAGGAAGGAGTAAAAGTTACAGGAAAGGGTATTGTCACAGAACATAAGTTTGTCTGGGTAGGTCTTTAGGCAAGGAGGTCAATGAAATACTTTTGTCATACAGTTTCTGGAATCAACAATGGGATGCCCTGGCAGCAAGATTTAAGGAGTATTAATTGCTTAACCTGGTAATACACGTTGCTAAGATGTCTAGAATTATTAACGGCAACATTCCCCATACACTTTTTCTTAGCCATGGGAGGAATGGTGGTGACTCTTTAGCTGTTCTCAGTACTGCTCTGCTGGATTTCTTTTCACTCTCATCAATTTACCACAACAATAAAATGAAAAATAGGAAAAGAAACTAAATCTGGACTTCTCAGGAGGCTAGCCATTTGGTTATGGGCACTTTTCCGACCAAATTAATGTCATTGAGATAATAAAAAAGCTGCATTCAAACCACTGACATTCTTGGCCTGTGCTGGATAAATACAGAGAAGATTTTAAGTCTTCTGGACAATGCAAATGGATTCATTTAGATATTTCCTATTCCACTTGAAGTCTACAAAAACCTCTTTAGAGAAAGATGCCAATGTGACAAATACATTCCAGACAGCTATTATACAGCATAGATGGACTAGGAATCATTCCAGTCCCAGAATAATGTACTGGATAGAAACACTGATGATGACTCAAACCCTCACTGGTTGTAATGATTTGCTCAGAGGCTTGGGCAAAAGGGGAGTCACTTGTGGGAGAAAAAACAGTAGGGTTTCTATCAACCTGTGACCTACATGCACAGACATGGTCTCAAACACCTGCCTCCCTCCTCCCCAGCCCCTGATAGCACAGCAGAAATGAATATGTGATGAGATGAGTTTGTTTACCTCTGTCTGGTAGGCATCATATAGGAATCCTACTCCACTTGAATAAAACTGGCATCTTTTGTTGTACAAAGGTCTGGGTTCCTGTAAAGAGAAAAACAGCCAAAAAAGTATTCAGTCTAGAAGAAGTGTGAAGGCACCATGTCCCATATCCCCATGCAAGATGCTTACAGGTCTGTGGAGCTGGAGGCAATGCAGACACTTGGGTAAGCTGCCCCCCCCCCCCCCCACCCCCCGTGTTGGCTTTCTTTCCAGAATGGCTCTCCTTAGGGTTACATTTTCCTTCCCCACTCTGCCACTAAGCTACATGAGTATCATTTATTTTTCTCTGTACCAGTCACCTCTCTTAAGGAGACCCTACCTGGCATTTAACCACTTCCTTGCTTGATTGCAGTCAAATAGAAATAGCACTGGTCTATGAAAATGGTCCAGTCACTCTTCTTCCTGGTACAGTTTCTTACCTGGCACAAAGAATTACTTTGCTATTTGTCTTCAAGATATGTGACTTCCTTTTTAAAGGATTTCAACAATTCCATAGTGAAAATAAAATAAAATAAAATAGCTAGTACTTTAGGCATTCCACTTACTACACAATGAAGAAATGAAGGCAAAAAACCAAAGCAATTTGCACTGCTAGTTTTTGCCTTATTTTTCATTTATGCTTATTGCAAAAGATGCATCCATTGCTCTTATTTCATATTTTGCTTGTAACAGTTCCCACAAGCTGAGAAAAAGGAATAACACAACGAAATATCCTTGGCCAGATGGGAGATGTGTGTTTCTGAACTTGGCGAATGGCCACTTTGAAGGCTATAGAGAGCAAATCTCAGCCAGTTTCAGGACTAGGACATATTTGCCTGGGGAGAATTTGACAACTGGAGTCCTCTGTGATCAGATATCTATCTCAAAGCAAAGTGTGGGAATGACTTACGTTGGCAAAAACAGTCTTTTGCCACCTTTCTGTCATTTATCTAGTCCTGATCTTTGCCTTCAAAAGCACTCAAGTGCTCCCCAATATGTCAGTCAGGCTCACTTCCAAGAGAGAAGATGTAAAGCCACTATCTGCCATCCTCTCATTCCATACTAACTTACAAGCAAAGGACTATTTGTTAGAGAAATCTGTGCTGAATAACTTTCACTGCATTTTAAAGCTTTATAACCCTTCCAGGAATAATCCAGAAATTGCAGAAAGATCTGCACCACTTAAGATCACTTCTGAGCATTCTATGTTTGTTGGATAATGAAGTGTGAACCGTATAAATCTGCTGAACCAAAATACATAATCAGTTAAAATGCAGAGCTAGGCAGGAATGCAGACAGGTCAATGAATAAAGCTCATTCATCAGCTTGTTTGCCTTTCTGATTACTCTGGCAAGTCCAAGGAAGTTTGGACACCAGCTCCCAAGGGTTAGGGAAAGGTTAGCTTCCTGCATCCAAAAATATTTATTTATATTACACAAGTGTAAGAAAAATGCTTCAGTAACTCTTTTTCTCTAGAGGAAAAGGAAATACATGGGCGCACATGAAAAAGAAAGCACCCATAGAACAACACAAGGAAAGCTCTCATCCTTTTTCTGGGTTGCTTAGCACTCTTAACACACACAGCATGAAGAGACAGTTTGAGGTTTGTGTGCAGTCACAAGGCAATGATCTCATTGGAATCACAGAGACGTGGTAAGATAGCTGACAAGACTGGAGTGCTGCCATGGATAGATACAGGCTTTTTCGGAAGGGCCTGTAGGATGGCAGAAAGGGGAGTTGCTCTTTATGAGAGAAAGCAGCAAAAATGCATGGAGCTCTGCCCAGGGAGAGATAAGGAGCCGGCTGAGAGCTTATGTGTCAGTATTAGAAGCCAGACCAAGATGGGCAACATTGTGTTGTATTGGTTTGGTCTTTGAGGGAGAAGACAACCATGCTTTTAATCCAAATGTGCTTGTGACTGGAAGCAGCACTGTTCCCTGGGGAGAAAGGTGATTGATTAATCCATATCAGATATTATCGCTTCATATTGCTGTGCAGCAAAAATGTCAGAGCTGTGACACTGTGAATACAGGTAATACATCTGTATGCACAATCATGGCAAATGAGTACTTGCCTTCATGCACCTAACTTTGAGAAGCAAGCCTGCTGCACTAGTAAAGCCAGCTTTCTGCATTCAGTCTGCTCTTCTAAATGCATTTGTATATTCAATCAGCCTGGTGACCCCAAAACAGAAGAAATATGTATAAAAATTAACAAGGATTAGGTAACATTGACTTCACCCTGACACACACAGAACTCAACATCTAAAGCATGCAGCTTTTAAGCAGAGGTATACTGGGGATGCCAAAAGGCTGCACTGCTAAAAGCTTCCATTTGAATTAGATTTTCACACTACAGAGGTGCTGTGGTCGGTCTGCCTGCTAAGGTGTTTATGTGAATAAGGCACCACACAGACATTGAAAAGTGTTTAAAAATTATCCAACAGTATGTCACACCGAATTAGCACCCACTGGATTTTACAGGCCTCTCTAATAACAAAGGTAAATGAGACATATTTTGAAGCTATAAAAGTATTCCTGACAGACTGCTCATAAAATACTTCATATATTCATATTGCTCACTGCAGACTGCATATGAATATAAGATATCTAACAGTCCTTGATTCTACTTAATTCTACTGCTTATGGCAATACTGGTAGAGCCAGACCTACTTTTACATGTTATATTAGTAAGTATATATTTATTTCATCTATTAACAGTTGCTTTAAAGTATTTTGCAACAATATTCTGTTTAACTAATTTGATACCCTTTGATACCAGAAACTTCCTCAAACACTGTTTAGAAAATTTTCAGAAGGGTGGAAAAAAAAACCTGGACACCCAGTAATTCCCTTTCATTTCAGACAAATTAGAGCTGCTCAGTCTTGAACCTTGCAGAGCAAACTGTAGCTCTCCTTGTTCTTGCACAGGTTTTATTTCAATATTTTTCTTGCATGTGTGTTAGAACCTGTGAGTGATGAACAGATGGCAAAGAGGGAAGCCTTTATGCCAAGGAAGAGAAGATTTGGTCCAAATATAGAGGGGTTTGGTTTGGTTGCTTGCTTTCTTTCAAGAGCATACAATCAAAAACCCACATTCTCTTTGATGGTGGGAGCATTGCAGTACATTTGTGTGAGGGAAGTATTCTTCAAACAGTATCTTTGGTGGATTAGATACAGTATCTGTGGGGAAGAGATTGTATGGCTCTTAACTGAGGCATGGAAAGTAGTTCTTGTTTCCTTGGAGAACATATATATTTTGGATAACATAGGGAAAATTCCACTTCTCTTACGTGTAAGTCTACTTTCTGAAAACTGAGATATAGCATAAACTGTATTGACTGAAATTTACACCATACTTTACACACACAAAACATGGATAATAATTTATTGAAATAATTATATAGTGAGAACTATTTTTTTCCAATTACAGTATTTATTTAGTCTTAGCTTCCATGGCTGCATCCATAGAAGTGTAGATTAATCAGTGCCAGGGAATGTTCCCAGGCCTGAAACTCGATCATCTAGCCCATTAAATAGTTAGGACTGTGCCTGTGATGGCTTTGGCCTGGGCGAACTATCACTCTTCCAAAATCATTTCTGAGTATGGTTTGGAAATTAGCATGGCCCAAGAACCATTCCCAGTAAGTAATTTGGCCATTGCCATGCTGCCTGTGACTCTGAGAGACTTTAAGATTAAGGACGTGGGCTTCACCATGCCAGTTGGCCTGGGGGCCACAGAATGGTCCTGGGCACATGTAGAAGACTAATAGAGATAAAATTGAAGAGTCCAAAACCGGGCTAATGTTTTTAGTGGGTCATTAACTTGAAATTTCTCATTTTCTGTTTTCTCCCTACAACAGTTTTGTAGGTCTTTTTCATCTACAGCATAGCTAGCAATGAATAGGAGAGGAAGCTGCCAAGATTTGTCAAGTTTAAACCTAAAAGCAAACCAAAACCCTCCAGTGCCAGCTCAGCCTTGTGCCAACAGCTGAGTGTTCTGGAGATTATCACTCCTTTCAAGATCAGGCTCTCCGCTAACTTTTTGAAAGCAGGCATGCAAACATGAACAAACAGTTGTTATTAGCAATTAGCTTTTATGCATTTCTGGAGGGCTAGATGGAGCATAGGTACTGGTGTCTGCCTCACAGCGACTGAGAGCCCATGGCACATGGGGGCATGCAGACCCAAGAGCTTTCAGACCAAAGACAGAAGAAACTCATGAAAGAAGGTGCCAACATACTAAGAATCTGGGGAAGCAGGCAGACTGGATCACTGTCTGGGGACCTGAGAAATAGCTGATTGGATCCCACCCTGGACAAATAATCAGAGGAAATGCTACAGATCTTTCGTCATTCCTGTCTCTCTCTGACCAAGAGCTGTTTCCCAGTCTTTCTCAACAACATTCTCAATGAGATGGGTGTCTCCTAAGGAAGACCACTGCTGGGAGATCCCAGGGATTCAGAGGAGTGATTAATACAAACATCTTTGTGCTTTCACTCATAAACAAACAAACAAAAATGGTGTATTTTTTAAATGTTATGAACAGCTCTCATATTAGCTGTGACAAGATGGGTGTTAAGGAACATCTGAGTACTCTTAATACTCGGTGAGGGGGTATCAGCTTTAAGAAACAAAACATCTTATACTCTATTTGCACCCCAGCCTTGCAACTCCCACATAAAGCACGTGATTATACCTTCTGGAATCAGAAACAAGGGTGGGCTTTTTGACAGCTCCTTTGGACTTTTACTTGTTGGCAGCTAAACACGCAATTCGGTTTTCAGTTTGCAATTTCTGGAGCAGAAGAGGCTTTCAGAAAACAATTTATCTTGCATAATTTCACTATTTTAAGAAAAGAGTGGAAATAGTAACCCCCCCCAAGTCTGCGATTCCACATTTCCAAATATTGAATCCACATCAACTGGTGGAAAAGAAAATAAACTAATTACAATAACCATTTAAAACTGTCTAGTTTCTTACAGACTTACATCTTCTCTTGTGCTTGATAAAGAATCTTTAACCTCCTGGTAGACCAACAGAATGTCTTACCTGTAATTCATGAGATGTAAAATTTTTGTACACATAGTTTACTGATAGTTATTAAAATACCACTCCTCACATGCCTCATTGATATTTATTTCTGTAAGCAATATTATTATACTCAAAAATCTTTGCATATAAAAAAACCTACGAAAAAGCTGGAGGGGGACTTTTCACAAGGGCTTGTAGTGATAGGACGAGGGGTAATGGATTCTGACTGGAAGAGGGTAGATTTAGATTAGATGTAAGGAAGAAGTTCTTTACTATGAGAGTGGTGAGACACTGCGACAAGTTGCCCAGGGAAGTTGTGGATGCTTCATCACTGGATGGGTTCAAGATCAGGTTGGTGGGACCCTGCACAACCTGGTCCAGTGGGAGGTGTCCCTGACCATGGCAGGGTGTTTGGAACTAGATGATCTTTAAGGTCTCTTCCAGCCCAAACTATTCTATGATTTCAGAGAGTAACTGGGAAGAGAGGGGTCACTGCTCAACTGCAGGAGCCTCTGGCCAGTATGGAGCATGTGCTCCCACAGGAAAAGGTGCCTCCTTGGACAGACCAGTGCCCTGGGGCTGCCCACCACCACTATGGGGCTCAGTAAAGGGTTCTTCTCTCCCTTCAATGCCAAGGACTGCTCTGATGGGAATGCCAGGCATCAGCTCCTGGCCTTTGCTGCACTGAGTTGAGCAGATGTGCTCTTTCAGTCAGTGCCAGGGATGCTACAGGGGCTGGTAGTTGAACCAGCCACTGCATTTCCATCTTTCTCATTTACTAAGAAACTCAAACCACATAATAAATTGGCTGTAAGCATTTGGTTGACAGCAATCTGGAATGCTGTGGTTACTACAAAACTCCAGGTTTTAAAAAACTTTGACCATGAAAGGAAGTCCAGATGCTAGAAAATCAGGTTCTGAACACTATGGAGAGATGCTCAAAAGACAGGAATTGGGAAAAAAAATCTGAATTTTATTCAAAATTAAGGAAGCTGGGAAAGTAGTTATGGGAAGAAAACGAACTGTACTGGTGGACTTGGCTGTGTTAAGTTTATGGTTGGACTCGATGGTCTTAAAGGTCTTTTCCAACCTAAATGATTCTCTGATTCTGTAATAATTCCTACCTGTTTCACATTTTGACCATGCACCAAGACAGTTTTTTTAGAGTTATTAACAGCTTTTATCTCACTGCCACCAAGCTCATCATCTCTCTTGAATCCAAAAGTTGGCTTAGTTTTATTTACTTCATCAAGTGGGCCTCCAAGTTTTTACATTCTTGCATTTCAGCAGTTTTCCTCCCCTGTGATACTAGTGTTTGTTTCCTACTTTTTATGCTGTGTTTTGTCCTCTTGAAAGCATTGCCTTGACTAACAACACAGAAAGTCCTGGGCTGTCAGGGAGTGCACAGTGCATGTTGGATGGGATTTGGAAGGATAAGTGCTAAAAGAACAAGCAAGCCATTTCTGCACTCCCACAGTCCTACATCTGTTCAGCGGCCTAGCCCTGAGGTTACGCTACTGCCAAGGGCTGCAATAGACTGGACCATCAGGAAGAGAATGTTTTCAAACTTTTTGCCATTTTTTCAAAATCCAGCTGATAATTAGCAAACTATATTAAGAAACTATAAGCCCTAGAATGTTTTTCACATATTCATAGAATCATAGAATGTTTGAGGCTGGAAACGTCCTCCAGAGGTCATCCTGTCCAACCTCCCTACACAAGCAGGGACATCTCTACCTAGGTCAGGCTACTCAGAGCCCCATCAAGCCTGACCTTGAATGACTCTAGGGATGGGGCCTTCACAACCTCTCTGGGCAGCCCATTCCACTGATCTATCACCCTCATACTAAAGAACTTTTTTCTAATATCCAGTCTAAATCTATCCTTTCCTAGCTTAAAACCATTATTCTTTGTCCTATCATTACAAACCCTTTTGAATAGACCTTCCTCTGCCTTTAAGTAGGCCCCCTTCAGATACAGGAAGGTCACTATAAGGTCCCCTTGGAGCCTTCTCTTCTCCAGGCTGAATACCCCCAACTCTCTCAGCCTGTCTTCATATGAGAGATGCCCATTCCTCTGATGCTCCTCCTCTTTTGACCTAAGCTGCAGACTTGGTTAGTGTGTTCCCACATGTATTTCCTCTGCCTTAAAAGTCAAAGAGTTCCCAAAAATGTACAGTTGAACAAACTCTTTGAAGTGATGTAGAGTGAGACAGAGAGACAGGATGCTTTTGTCCATGCCTCACTCCTACTGTAACTACAACACATTAGTCCAAATAATACATTCCCTGTTTCATTTAAATATATAGCAGGCAGTCACAACCGTATCTGTTTACATGCTTTGGGTGAGGTCATGCCATGAGAGCAATGTTCAGTTTCACTCTAGACTGCAGTCAGCACTTACCCTTTCTCATGCTTCTCCATCTGCCCTGCATGAACTTAATTTAGGAGCTAATGTTCTAGAAATTCTGGGCTCCAGCCTAGGGACCCTGCCTGTCTCATCTGCTATGCTGAAAAAACCCACCTCCAGCACCAAAAATAGGAAAAGCAGCTGGTGTGGCTTAAACACTTCTTTACTCTCACAAATCAGATCTACTTTCACTGTGCTTTCTGAGGGCTCTTTTTAGGATTTCTGCTTCATTTGAAAACCTAGATTCTACAGAATCCTCTGTTCTTGATGCTTGGGAGCAGCAGATATTCATTTTGGGTCTTTCAAACCAACAAGTACACAGAGTACCTGTATACTGTCATGGCTGAAAAACACATATAGGTGCATCTGCCTCACTTCGTCTTTCCTCATTGAGTTTTCTTCTATTTAAAATATTTTGTAGTGGTAGCCTCAGTCTCATTGTCCTTTATTTGAGGAAGATTTCTGGGCTGATAGTACTGCTACAGTCAAATGAAAATCCTCCAGATGCTTGAGCTGCCCCATTGCTAGATGATGTGCGCAGACAGGTCTGTTCTCAGATGCATATAGTTCTATTAGGACAAGTTAAATCTTCTTCAAATAGTTTCTTTACTTTCAATGACTTTTGGCCACGTTCTCCCTGGCATGAAGGCAGAAGGAGAGGTTCATCAGCCTTCACCAGCATATGCAGTGCAGTGTGACATGTAGAAGGAATAGGAGCTGACTCCCCTTTGCATCCTCACGGCGTTTCAACAGCCCTGGTGCCTTCAGCTGATGCAGGTGTAGGTGGTGGCAAGAAGAAAAGAGGTGTGTGCAGAGCTGCTGAGTGACACCATGCCTGTTTCCTTGGGCCTGCTGTGCTGCAAACCAGTATGTCATCAGAGACAGTGGCTCTGGTTGTACTGGGTAGCTGTAGCCATACAAGGCTCCAGTGAAGAAGCTCACTTCTGCATTAATACCCCAGACTTCTGGCAAATCCAAGCCTGGCACTGGAATACGATTGCTTTTCTTTAGTCAAGTTTTGCTAGCTAACGTCTCTCAGGATGAAGCTGTAGACCTTCCCATGATACCCGCAACAGCTATTTTATGTAGTTAAAAACTTAGACTTACCACTGGCTTTTACACAAGTTTCTAATGATGCAATTAACCTGATATTATTCAAGGCTGTAATTTTAGTTATTGCTTGATGCAGTTAGATATCTAATTGCTTATTATAGTTGATTACTTACATTGATTACATTACCTTGATTATAGAGTTTGCTATATGAACTGATTACTCTGTCTTGATTATAATGATGTTGTGCCATGTGAGTAATTAACTTTTCCACAAGAATGCAAGAACTGCTTATTCTGTTTCTGGTAACGTAACTCAATATATGAAAAACAACCCATCTTCTCCCTTTTGCCTTAATGCTATCCAAATATGTAAGAAATATACGTCTCTAAGTACACTACTGCAAGAGATGTCATTTTGCAAGACACTAACCTTTACACATCTGAAATACTGAATATCCTGCTGGCTGAAATGTAGGGGGTTTACATTTATAATGCTCTTTTGGATTTATTTTGCATGAAAGAGAAGGAGAAGAGGCTGCATTAAATGAGCAATATGTATATATATATCTGCAAATACAAACACAATGTTGGAGGTTTAATTAATGTTGCAGTGTTGATTTTAATTTTAAGGGCATGCCACACCACTGACAGGGTCCTTTAGATATCCCCATTATAATCTAAGTAATGTAATAACAACTTTATGTCTGAAATTTTTTGTTAGGTATTGAACAGAAAACACACAGAATGTAGATTTCTATGCCCAGCAATTTGCCATCAAAGCTCCCTGTAAAGGTAAGACTCCCACGGACACACATCACAGCACACTAGAGGCAAGGCTGACAGGGCTCATCCAAATGGAAGGGACTGCAGGACTAGGACCCAAAATATAAGAGAGTAGCTCCATGAGAGAAGCTCCAAGAGGAACGGAAAGAGTTATATAATCCAGATGGTCTAAACAATTAGTGAAATGATTTAAGCATACCCTGATTAGTGGTGAGACACTGGAACAGGTTGCCCAGGGAGGTGATGGAAGCCCCATCCCTGGAAATTTTTAAGGCCAGGCTGGATGGGGCTCTGAGTAACCTGATCTAGTGGGAGGTGTTCCTGCCCATGGCAGGGGGGTTGCGACTAGATGATCTTTAAGGTCCCTTCCAACCCTGACGATTCTATGATTGCTCGGGTACAATAAGCTTTTCCCCGTCTCCACTGGCTTGTCCTTTTGAAGCTCACATGTACTTCAGAAGATCAGAGATGTTCAAATACATGGTGTGCAGTGTTCCAGAAACAAAAAAGCCACTGGATATACTGGTGGCTGGGAGTGTGGTGAGAACTGTTTTGAGGCATACATACAAGGAAATTCTAGGTAGGTTCAGGAAAAAAAAATTTAACTATGATATTTTAAAAACATACTTTTTCAAACTTGGAGTTTCTCATCAAAGACTAAATAAATATATTACAAGTGTGAACTTTCATAATCTATGAATGCTGGTGCAACACATATTTTAATAAGCTCTTAATAGAGCCATAAATAATTATAAATCAAAACTTTATTGAATATCTGGGAATATACTTTTTATGGACATTATTTGCAACCGAATAATCATCCACCTACAGAGAGAAAAGTTCCTGCTACATAATGTTATTATTCATTCTAATAATGGTTTCTTCTTAAAAGTGACACAAATAAAACCTCTGGCTTTCTGAAACCTTTTGCTAGGGCAAAATGCAACATACTTAAATCTTACCCTAGTAGAATTTAAGGACTTTTACATGCTTTGCTGATTTAGATCCATGTAAATAAACAATACCTTTTCCTTTTTTTTTTTTACTTCACTTTGCAACTCAAAGCACTGTTTTTCCTTTGAAAAATGATGGGAAAAAATGCCAAGTATTTTTGCTGTAGTCTGCAGGTGGTTGCTCCCTCTCCTCTCTACGTATCTGTGTAGCAGCTTTGAATTTTTTTCATAGAACAGAAACATCTGTTGATAGTCTAGAAACATTTCTGAGAATAGGAAACAATGAGGGAAATTATCTTCTGCTGGCAGCACATCAGAGGGAAGTAGATTATGCTTTTCAGAGCAGACTGCGAGCCTTTTGCCCCAGTCATCCACCTTTTTTAGGATTAAACTCTAATTAACTTGCTTTGTATGCTTTGCATAAATTCCATCATGGCTAGTGCTTTGTGAAATAAGGTTAAAGATGGAAGTAGACAGTAAATCTCCCCTGATCCAAGCTGCTATTCCACATTACTAAATAAATTCTCTCCCCTGATTTTTGAAAACTGATTTCTGGATGTATAGGAGCCACACAGATGGAGAAAACTATAATCTATGGAAACAGATGTGGATTATAGAAGACTATAATCTATGTATAAATGTAGAAGAAAACTGGAATACCAGTGTCAATTTAAATATGGATCAAATCCTGCTCACTTTCTCACCTCTCATATTATTTCTTGCACTAATAATATCATCATTAATGTGACTAAAATGTGTAGAATTTCCCTCCATATCCATGGAGTTCATTTACAATATGCTCAGTGGAGTTTGCACCTATCTAATTACACTGGAAACAAAGCTAGAGGAAAATTACTTAATTTTCAGAGCCAAAGAAATGGCAAGTGACAGATCTGCTATTACCCCAATGCACTAAAAATCCTGCCCTGTTATGCACTGACATTCTGCTCTCTGTAGGATAGGATCACGTAAGTAAATGGCAGTGGCATTTAACCATTAGCTTTCATAGACTCAAAAGTGTAGGTCATTCCCTTAACATTTTTTCAGAGTGCATACTCCTAATTCAAAACAAAAGAGTAGTCTCCCTTCCTATTGCATGCAATTGTAGTAAGATATCCCTTACTGCATCTTCAAAGAATTTTTAACTCAAAGTTTCATTACTGAAGCTTGATTGACCAAAATAGTGACATTATCAAGGGATCTCAATGTGGCCTGCTACATCCCTAAGAGCCAATGGACCAATGTTTGTGTCACAGGGCTAGGCGAAGCTGAACCAATCTTGCTTTTGCCAGCAGTGAAGGCTTTTGTCCTACACAGTGGTGCAGATGAAGAGCAGGGAGGGCCTGAGACGGCCTTATCTCTGCCTCTGGCCTGGGGCTGCTGAACAGCACAAGAAGACCAAGTGGTAGATGTAGAGAGATGCTGCTGGGAAAGGAACTGGGAATGCCTCTTTGTCCTTCCCATCAACAAGTGAATTGCTCTTTGACTTCCAAACACCATGTGCATGCTGCCGAGTGGTTGAGACATTTCTGTTTGGTTGGCACGACACCAGCCCTTCCTTTTTCCTCAGGAAAACAAGTCAAGGCAGGGAAGAAAAAAAAGATATTTTAAAGAATTTGCAATTCAGCTAAAGCTGAAAGGAATTTCAGTGAAAAAAAAAAAAAAAAGAGGAGTTGTATAGCTGTATACCAGACGGCTTTGTCCCTGCCAATGTGAGAGGCTCTGCAAACTGGGAGGGGGGATCCTAAGAGGTTCTCCAAAAACAAGTTGCCATTTTTCTTCTTACTGGAAAATATCTGGTAACCAAAGTAAATCATCCTACCAACTTCTTGGTAATGTCACTATATTCAGGTTTTAGGAATAGTACTTACCTATCTGGAATCAGAGCAATAACAGACTGCAGAATCATGGGGATAAATACCCTGAAGCCCTCCCCCGTCTCTGTGTTCTAGTCCAGAAAACATTAGCAAGATGACAGTTTTGCTGACAAGCCCTTGGATGCATCCAATAAATTCATCATTGTGTTGTCTTGTATGTTATCCAATACCTAAGGAATAGTGTTCTTAGTGGAGATATTATTTCAGTTATGTTCACCTCCATTTCCTTTGCAGATTGGAACACCAGCATACCTGGATCAGAAGTCTAGATAAATGGTTTTAAACTGGTTTTAATCTGTAAACCCCTAAATGTTTTCCAGCAGGAAACAGGTCCTGGCACCACACAGAAAGACCTGTTGACAAGAGGAAATAGTTTCCACCTGACAATAAAAATTCTTCACAGGACCCTTCTTCGAAGACCCTGCTCTAAAATAGCCTTCTTAATAACATAGGCTAAATAATTTCATCTGTATAAGCTTCATAAGATGATGTAAAAAGAAGCTTGGGATTTAAATATTTCAGTGACAGAGAACCATCTATACCCTTGAAAAAGCTGTCCCCATAACTCATTACTGCCAAAACTGTGTCTGCTTCATGGTTTGAATCTGTTTAGCCTTGACTCCAACCCACTGCACTTACTTGTGCTTTTGTGTGAGAGACTAAAAGCCCTCTGTTACCAGATAACCTTTGATTATGTAGATACCTTAGAGAAGCCAAGATCAATTCACCTCTCAGCTTTTTCCTTGATAAACAAAATAAATCAAACTTCTGAGTACTGCTGCTAAAAGGTGCCACTCCAAAGTTCATATTTTTCCTCTCTGAACTCCTTCTAAGTTGATAACGTCCTTTGCAAAGCACAAAGAAATGCCAGAGCTGGAGTCAGTAATCTAACAATGGTACCACAGGCTATATTGCAAATAAAAGGCAGAGACCAATCCTCCAGTCCTGAAGCCACGTGTTCTCATTCACACTGCTCACACACACACAGAGCTTAGCGTTATCCCTCTAGTTAAGATTTGTTTTCAACAGAGCTTATGGGGTGGCCTGAAACTGAGCTGAAATGGCAGCTAACCATTAGACACAAGTCTGATGCTTAAATTTACTCCATAGCAACAGAGTAAATGACCACTAATACCTTACAAAATACCTGTCATTATAGGTAACTCAGCTTTGTCTTGCTAGTAGACAGTATTGTCCTGTAATTCATGGGTTATGTTAGCTCAATGAGCTACAGTATCTCCCTTTAAGATTACTTTATGTTCATATTTTTTACCACATTGATGTTTCCTCCCTCCTTAGACTTGCTGCTTTCCAAAACTCAGTGACTCCATTGTAGAGTTAGGATGTCCTTTTTCTCTACTCTGTTCCTTATCCATCATCTGAAAATACTAGCATGGCAAAAAGGCATCCAAAAAACCCTTCTCTGGTCTAGGAAGGTCATTCTGGCAAAAACTTACAGAGTAACTTACAAAAGCACCAATATAACTGCTGTTACTGGTGGGGAGATCTTCACCTGAAAGGAGGTGATTTTGGTTGAGTGTGTGCCAGAGCAGATAGCAAGGCAGAGCTTCCAGTCTCTGAGGCGTCTGGAAGCACCAGGCATCTGTAGATACCTGTAACTCATTCCAGGGTTCTCAATGAGTCTGGAGACCTGTCCAGCATGAGGAGCTTTTCTACCATATGGATTGTGATGTTCAAAGAAGAGTTTTCGTCCTTTTATTTAAAGCATACTCAACTGCATTTGGATGTGTGAATGTAACTGTTACGCAAATGTGGGCATCTTGCAGCATGAAAGAGAAATGTTGGGAGACTGGCTTAAGCTGGTTGCAAGAGTCCTCCTTTGCTCCAACCCTTTAAAGTTCATAAAAAAGAATTAATCCCCTCTTGTAATGCAAGGTCTAATACTGTAGTAACACCATAGGATGGTTGACTGTTGGCTTCAAAATGCACTGCTTGCAAACTTAAGCGCTTTGTATTAAAAAAGTTCATCAATAAAATATTTTTCATCTCAGTGGACAATCAATACAAAAATCACTGCTGAACTAGTGCTAGTTTTCAGTTATAAATGTTTAGGGCTAACTCTGCTAAAAAAAACCCCAACACAACAAAACCCTTTACGGTATATGCTACTATGTGCTATTATATTAATGAGTCATACAGGATGGAAATAGAATTAAGAGTAATTAGCTCTAATTTTGTCTCATGTAGCAGCATGGAAAAAGTAAAATGCATTTAGTGTTCTTCTCCAGAGAAGCTAGATAACTTAATTGCAATGAGAAATTACTTACTCTTTGAGTTGTATTTTCTACTGCCGGTTGTCAAGGTAACAACTTCATTAGACATGGAATACAACTATTTGTTTTCTTCTTCAAAGAAAAGGCCAACAGGCTTGCTCAGAACATTTTCAAATGGCTTTTTAGGAGACATGTCCTGAAGTGTGCAAGGCTTTGGTACATGACGGTAAGCTGCGTTACATGTCATGGACTTTTGAAGGCACTCTGTAGTAAAGCACAGCAGTTGTCAGTGAAGCTGCTGGGCACCCCTGCTGCAGTTTTTAAGTTAAGGAGTGTCTGTAACCCACACAAGAAGCTTCAAAGATGGGAAGAGGTTTGACATTCTCAGTCATTGCATATGTAACCACCAGATGGTGCCATCAATTGTTGAGCGCACACATGCACCCATGTGTCACCTGTCTCTTCTGCCCGAGGCCTGGGGAAGCAGCGGGGAAGCTGCAGATCGCTGCTGGGGGTGCATCCCTGCCTGGGGTCCTGCACTGACAGCAGAAATCATCAGATCTTCATGGCATTTCAGACTGTACTTATCTAACATCCCAAGTAGATATCTCATAATGTTTGATTGTTTCAGTCATCACTGGAATCACTGCATCTTTTTTTTACGCTGGCTTTAAGCTGAGCTAAGTGTATGCTGCAGCCCCAAGACCTGGTCCTGCCTTGCTTCCAGCCCCCAGCCACACCTCCCCATCGCTCACCTTGGGCTGGCACTAACACTTGACTGTCTGTCTGCCTGAGATAAACCCAATGGGGTAATCCTGCTGGGAGCCAGCTTAGCAGGGCAGGAAAAGCACACAGAGTGAGTTTTCCTTTCAGTCTAGGCAGGTTCCCATGCCATAGTACAAGAGGTGAAGCAGAATCCTGAAACCAGGGGAAGGAGGGTGCAACTTTTTGACAGTCACCCTTATTTAAAACCCCATAATTCTTTTTTTACTGTGGACAGCTGGTCTGTACTTTATAACCCATAAAACACCGAAACCGCTAATGTTTGCTGAGGCTGATAAACCTCTGAGTGCTAATGCAGCTTCCCTGTTCTCCTCAGGAGCTTCTCTCCTTGGGAGGGAAGCTATAGCACTAAGTGGTCGTGGTGATTTTGCAGCTTCTCAGTCTGAAGGCATAAAATACTACATAACTACGACTATTTTACACATGGTTTCTGTGAGAAAAAAGCAGCGCTCAATTTCCTGATCTGGTTTCTGTAGCGCAGAAAGGTACAATGTAAAACAGCTGTGATCTAAATCCTTTGGACAAACTGAGGAACCAAAACTCACAACCACTCACGTCATTCTTTTCCTGGGTTGGTTGGAACTGCAGTTTTATCATGCAGTTATTTTTTCATTGGATGGGGGATGTCATCTTGGTATTACTTAGTACAGCAGCTTTTGAGCTCTACCAACCAGAGCTCAATTTGCATCAGCATCTCTCAGATGAAAGACTGTTTTCCCATTGTCATGTCTCTATGCTTCCCCGAAGGTGAGTTCACGTAACACCTGTCTTATTAAACAATACTTAGAGTTAGCATACATAAAGACAAATATCTGAAGTTTAGTTTGTAAACTCCCAAATCTATAGGTAATTACACAGCTGACACACTTCAGCACGTGGGTGAAGATCCTATGCTAGGAATAAGTGTTTTAGTGCCCTCTGGTTCAGCTACAGGGTCATGACAGGGCTTAGTGTCTGATGATATGTTCTATTTTAATTAATTCCTTAACAATCACTATCAAGAGGAATAAACTAGATCAGCTGAAAATTAAATTTAATGAATTAATTAAATTAACACCATCCCTGGAGGTGTTTAAAAAATGAGCAGATGTAGCACTTGAGGTTATGGTCTAGTGGTTAGGGAGATGCTGGGATGAAGGTTGGACTTGATGATCCTAGAGGTCCTTTCCAACTGTAATGATTCTATGATTTTATAAATCAATGTGACACAGAAGTGGTTTTGCAGAAGAGGAGTGGAATCCAAGGGACAACTTAACACTGCCTGGTTTGATGTGCACTTTAGAACTCATGATGGACAAGCAACTCTGCCTTCCTACATCACCCTCCTTTTCCTTATACACATATCCCTCTGACATCTACACAAGTTTTGATAACTTCAGTCATCAATGTAAAGCTGAGACATAGACAAAGCAAAAAGAGTGCAAAATGGGAGCCCAGGATTGGAGCCTGACTCTTTTTCTGTTTCAATTTCTTGCACATCTGAAATGCTGAGAACAACTTGAGAGAATCTGCTACTGTAAATCAGAATTGAACATGTTGTCTCTGCTTTTAGGCAAGATGGGATTTGAACCTTTGCTTGAAGTGAGAAACATCATCCCTAAGGTACCAAGAAGCCTCTCCTCTATATATATGCAGTCACATTAAAATGCTTCAGCTGGACAAGATCACTTACCATGTGTATATAGAATACATGATTTCAAAGCCACCGCAACACGTTTTTATCCCTGAGGCACTACAGTTGGGATCTAGTCTCCTTCAGAATAACTACTCTTTACAGAATTATCCTACATCATGAAAAACTATGGATGGTCTCTTATTCCTCCACGTTTCACTACTATTATCCAAGGCAGTCTGTAGCAAGAATACAAAGTCTGCAGATCTCCATAAAGAAAGCAACCACTTGCGTTGGCCACATCTCAGTATGGTGTTCAATTTTAATCCTCTCCAATGTAAGAAAGACATGACAAATTACAGCATGACCAGTGGAGGACCACTAAATGATCAGAAGACTGAAGGACAGGTTAAAGGAACTAGGTTTGTTCAATGAGAAGAAAGGAAGGTTTAGGGGTATATTTATCGCTGTGTTGAACTACCTGAAGAACTGTTACAGAGAAGACAAAGACAAAGAGGTGTGAACAGAAAGGATAATGGCAACAGTCCTAAGTTGCAATTTCACTGCTGTGTCTTCTGGTGTTCTCACCAGTATTATCCCAAGCTCTTCAGCTCTGTTTTTTCTTTTTAGTGGATCCCCTCTAATAAGTCTGGATGTGGTCTATGAATTCTATTCAACAAGATCAAAAAACAGTTCTTATAGTCAAGAAGAAAGGACTTCCCCTGTCTGAGCTCTTGGTTTCTTCTAGAGCTTTCAGGCATGTCCAAGTTTCTTTTTATCCCATACTTCAGGAAAATGTGACTGGCCATGTGTCAGTACTAATGTTCCATGACAGCCAAGCATGTGAAAAGATGATACAAAGCATCTGTCTCCACAGCTTAAAATACCTCCTCATGCTTTTGCTACCTGTCATCTTCCTAACCTCCTCAGGAAGCTCTTGCAGGCAATTTCCTCACTTCATAACTGGATTTCTTGCTGATGGCTATTTTAGGTTCTGCCTGGGGGATAACTTCAAAGCTAAGGATCATACGGCAATGGTCAAGGCTTGCAGTTATGGACAAGAGGGCAGTAGGTACTGCAGAGAACGTGTATATGAGGTGGGACAGGGGGTGTCCCTGTGTGGTGAGAGGACATTGTTGAATTATCTCCATTAGCTGCTGCACAACTGGGCTGTTCTCATCTGCTAAATAACAAAATGCGTCAAGCAAACACGAATGCAGATAATGGATTCCTGTGATTACCATATTTTTCTGAAATAACATCACTGCACATTAATTCCAGCTTTGATTTGTTTCATTTAATTCTGGTTTCTTTTTTTTTAAGGTGAAAAGTGCAGCTGAAGGGACCAATAGAGAAATTAACTTTACACAGTAAATTACATCTATGCTATTTTTTAAATAAGCTACTGCTATTTTAAACCAAGCTGCTTTTGCTTCAGTGTTCTTAATTTTCTAAGTGCTGTGTTCCAGAGCTTTCTATTAAGCAAAGTGTTTTAAAATGAGTCTTAAATAATTTAAATATCTCTTTTCTGAAATACATCCCTTTCCCTGGAAGAATTTCTGTCAGTTTTATGCCTTCTTGAGAAGAAAATAAAACAGAGAAAGTATTTTATTATTCTGTCCACAGTTTTTCAAGAACAGAAGAAAATGTGCAACAGTAATATTTGCTGTTCCACAGCAGGCATACACTAAGAAAAATCTATAATAATGTGATTTGTCTTCTTCACATCTCTCCCAACTCAAATGAAGTTAAAAATAAAATGAAAAATGGGGGACATTTCTTAATGCAAATTGATGTGAAGGATGTTGTATTTGCTGCTGGTCGGAAGCCTGCTTGGCTTCAGCTGGCACATCTCCCTCCAGGAAAAAAGGGACTTGGAGCCTTAGTATCAGTACCCTGATACTGGAGACAGAAAAGTGAATGCTGCCCAACTCCTGCTCACGAAAACTTTATGGCTTTAGTGTAGACCTGGGAACCTGCTCTGACATGCCAGGAGTTTGTCCTTTCCCTGAACAGAGCACAGTTTAGTCTGATTCTCCAACAGTTATTCCTCAAAAGCAGTGGCCAAAGTTGCACCAGCACAACACAGGGCTGAAAATGGCTGGTACTGGCCTGTGAGGAATGGACTGAACGTGGAGTTACTGCTCTTCCTGGAGGAAATTAGCTGTGAGGAAAAGGGGACATAATCACAGTCTGCATGACACATCTTCTTTTGACAAGGTCCCACCATTCCTGTAAATCAAATTGGAAACGTACTTACACTACCATCCCTACAGATTTCTGCAGGTGTGTTAGTTAGAGAAATTAGGTGACGTACACCTTTATTTCACCAGATCCTATTAAGCTCCTTATTAAACAGAGGAGGAGAATGAGATGAAGTGAGTGTGACCACATTGACACACCAATTAGTTTTCCAACGAATGCTACTACTAAGTATTTCTTTGTTCTGTAATACATGAAGGAGACCAGAGAAGACAGATGAGATAAATCGTGGCCCCAATGTAAACTGCTGGAAATGGATTTCCATGAACCCAGTTACTGACTTAACCAGATACCAAACTGCACCGAAGATTGTGAGATGCTTTCCTCCTGAGTGAGTGCAATGACTTTGTGCTTTGGTGCTCTCCTACAATCACTCCCTGGCTTCCTCTGGAGAGCACTGCAATGAACAGAATCACTTTTAGTCCATAACAACACATCAAGGGCGTGCCATGACAGAAAGCAATGTCACGTAGCTATTTATGCTGTAACAAAGAGAAGGCAAATATACTATCTAGGTATTATGTATGAGATGCAGTTTCTTCACATTTAAGGGTATAATAATATCATATTATTGTTTGATTTGGATAAGAAGCAGTGTCATTTCTAGAATAGTTAAGTGATATACGTGGAAGGAATGTAAAGCGAAAAGAATGCAAACTGACAAAAGAAACACCTAGAAAGATGACAGAAGTGATGCTTGTCTCTGCGTTTGAGATTGAGCACACACAGTGTCCTCTGACATAGTAAATCACCTCATAGAAGGCGACTCCTTGCCTAACCTCAGCAGTGGGGGGCTGTGATTGCAGGGTTGCATTGCAGTGATAAGGTATAAGACTGAGTGTTATCAGAACACTTCCTAATGATCACATCAAAGCAGGACAGAACTAAGTCTGGCTCCTGGGAAATTATGAGATAGGTCCAATATTTTAATAAGTGGCAACCGTTTTCTGGGACACAACCACTGAATTTTCAGGAGCAGGAAACCTAAAGAGGAATCGGTTCCTCTTCTCTTTTAAGCAGCTCCCATGGAAAGGCTCCCTGGGCTTATGCTGATCAGAGACAAAGTTATACCAGGTGTCACCCAGAGCAACAGCAGGATGAATCCAAGTAAAAGCAGGCTACTTCAGCATCATGCAAGATTGAGTATAGCACAAAGCATGATTACAATCCAGAGAGTTTATTCATGCTCACATTGCACAACTCAGTTGTTTATACCAATAGATGTCTCCTTCTTTGTGCAAAGCACATGAGGTTCTGAAGCCCACATTTGGCTTAAAGTCCTCTTCAATAACAGTCAAAAAGAAATCCGTTTACAGCTTTATACTTCAAGTGCTCCAAAGCCTGATTATTCTGATGCATTTGCTAACAGAAAATTACATGATACCAGTGGTGTTATGCTGCCCCTCAATGAACACAAGCAGAAAGATGAACAGGCCCGTGATATTTCATACCAGTGATGGGGACATATACCATCATACTTGCTGTATTAGGTAGCAGGCTACATCTGAGTTCTAGTGTCTATTAAAGCACATAACTAATTATTCCCCAATGTTTTTGGAAATCAAAACTTTTGAATATTGGGTTGTTTGTCACTCAGCAGATCCCCCCTTCACACTACCTCTAACCAAAGCCTGCTACTGCCTCTGTTGCCTTTGTTCCAACAAAATGTTCCCTTTCGTGCTGTTGCAATCCACTTCCTTCTAAACATTCCATGGGGACTTCTGGTGCTTATCACCATTATGTGTTCCAAATCCTTACCATGCTCACAAAGCCTTTGTGCAAAAGGAAAAAAATGCTGGTGGTGGCTGATGTGTCCTCCCTTTCCCAAGCAGGAAAGGGAAGACACTTCCTATGCATTTCAGCACATCTGTCATTACATCATTTTACATCACCTCTGCATTTGGAACTCCCTGAGAGATGAATAAACAGTTGGCATCAGCTTTGGGTATTGTCATGATGGGCTTTCCTGTCAATTTTTTGCCAAAAGACAGTTCTCCAACAAGGAGAACTATCAAAAAAACTAAGATACTGCCAGATATAAACCAAAATAAAATGCTTTCCTGCTAGAAATGCTCTAAGTAATCAAAAGTGAAAGATGACAGAAAATCACTGTACTTACTATGTGTCGTGCTGCAAACACTCCATCCACTATTGCACAACAGAACGCTGCTACCACGCCAAAGCTGATAAACACGATGGAGGCTACTAACTGAGAAGAGAAAAACAGATTGAGTAATGTTTTCAATATAATTCTTTAAGTAAAACAATTACACTATTTTTTCTAGTATTCTTAAACGATGGTTCCCCCTGCTGTAATTCACTTTACATCGGTGTGGCAGGATGCCAGTCACACACTAAAAAGAAGGCAGAAATTTTTGATGCTGAGTTGACATACTATCAAGTCTACTAGAAAAGCTTAAATCTTTCTAGAGAAAATTAGGTCAGCTGTAAGAGTTATTAAATTCAATGGTGATTTCTTCTAAATCAATTTATTTAATAAAACAACAGCAGTGTCCATAGGGAGCATGGCAAAAAGCCATGTTCCTGTTGGCTCACATCAGTCTCTAGAGCTGTACTACAGTGGTAGCAGTTCACACATACTGATAAAGACATTGTAGTAAGTTAATAACCAGCCTGTGAACTTTCATAAAGCTTTTAACATCCCAAATAGCTTATGATAACTCATGCCACAACAAAATCAGAGACTCATAGGACTGGTACCACTGGAAAGGGTGGGTGTGCTGCTTTGGCCCCTGCCCTTGTTGGGGCACCCAGCCTGCACCTCAGAGCACAGCAGAGCCCAGTTGTAGTGCTGTGAGCAAGGTGAGATGAAGTGAGTCCTGAAAAAGAAACCATGTGTACACCTGGCAAGGAGTTCCCCTTGGGCTCATTAGTCCCAATGTCATCAGATGAGGGAGAGATGCTGCCACTCCTTCCCCTCCTAGATTAGAGGCTTTTATGACTTTGAGGACTCTGCAGCTTGAGTTTGGATGAGTGTGTACCTGCAGGATATAAGGTAAATCTACTGTGCACTCTCTGGCTCTATTTTTAATGTAATTTAAAGTACCTCTCCCACATACCTGGTATTTCTTATGCAAAGTCACAAGAGGAACCCTTTGAAATATACATGATATGTTAATTTTAATTTACAACAGTATGAATTTAATAGTTATTAAGTGCAACAGATAAAAACTGACAGAACAGCATCCTTAATTGATAGAGCACATGGACCAGGGTTTCAGTTAAGAATCTGGAATCTCTTTGTTATTTGCTAGTCATTAATTGCTCCTTCACGTGTATTTCAGAAATGCCCAGGTATAGATTACCGAAATTATATCAATACAGTTCATATATCCCATTGCCTACTCAAAGTCTATATCTGCATTACCTAAATAGTATTTTCACATGTGTATAATTTGTATGGCATCACAAACCCACTTGAAAAATGGACCCTTCATCTTATGTTAGGCAAAGAACAGCACAATGTCAATAGTGTCAACAGGGACACAGCATTGGTGACTTCCTCAGTAAAATCTGGACAAGTAAGAAATTAAAGCCATGTAAGCCCATAGCATTGGACACATAGGTCAAAGCAATATCAAACATTTGGAAATAATAGCTCTCAATGAATCAGCAAAAAGTACAACTTAAAAGCAGAAGAATCACAGCTTTCAAATGCTTTCTGACACACTCTTTTAATCTCGCATTAGCTCATGGCTCATAGATCATGTAATCAGAGGTGAGCCAGCATTGCCACAGGGATTGCTGTGTAATCAGAATCCTCAGCATGGGGAGGAAAGCAAAACACAAAAGCGTCTGGGGTTGATGGCACTGGCTAATCCTGGGAACCTGCTGCATTTCTCCTACAACCAGCTCCATCCTACCATAAGGAGGCAGGAACCTTAAGAAAGCACTGCTGGCTACATCACCCTCCAAACTCTGCTATCCCTTGGCTCTCCAGTATGGCGGGTCATGTCTCATGAATCTGGTTGTCTAAAGATCTTGGCATGAAACTCATCAGATCAAGAAGGCTTTGGGCTCCTTTTAAAGAGCTCTTATCCCTGCAGACCAGTGGGCTGCGCTGCCTTGTGGCAGCTGCATTTGCTACAGGCCCCGATCTCTTTATTTGAAAAAGCTGCAGTGTTAAAAAGTTCATATTAAGTCATTATTGTCTGATACCTCTATCTTGTTTTTTAAGTCATAGCAGTCGATCAAGCAATCAGTGGGCTTAGCCAGGTGTTTCCAAATTGCCTGAGCTCAGGATGAATTTACTGGAAGCTGACCTCAAGGTGGCTTTTCATTTCACACTTGAGTGACTTCTTGATGATCTACAATCCCCAAACCAACATTTTCCACTCATGGAGATAGTTTAAATCACCTAACGAGTATGCTAGCCTTTTAGTTTCACCATATAGCTGTAAGAGACTGCATATAAAAGTGCATAGTAAATTGTAGTATAGGCAGGAGCCACGGAGTTGGCTTTGCTCTCTTCAGTCATGTTGGTGATCCATTCAAGGAGTTGTGTGCAAGTCAAAGGTTGTCAGCCAGACTCTGCTGTTCTTATCCATGCCTACTAGGAACTACTCCAGTGAGTAGTCCCTTTGAAATTAAAAAAGATAATTTCTTGACTGAAGTAATATGTATTACAAGGCCAAAGTGGCAGAATGTGACACTTAGAGGTTCTTATGACTTAAATTGCCTCATATATGTATTTGAATGATAAAAGAAGTAGTAATAAAAACAACACACAAAAAACTTTTAAATAAAATTGCAGACTTGCACTCTCTCTCAAACCTCCCACTGCTTATTGATAATGTGATAAAAATAAACAAATTACAAAATTAATTACTTCAAAAACTGGCAGCCAAGACAGCCAAATGAAGAGCAGTTGTAAATTCAAAAGCTAATTTTTCTGAGTGGTAGGTGATTGCTGGAGTTGTATGTTCACGAGCCTAGCACTATCAAGAAAAGCAGTGCAATTCATTTAAACGTAGAGAATCCTTGTCGAACAGGTAAAAGAAACAGCACTTTAAAAAAAATAAATACTGATCCATCAGATCATCCTATCTCCATTTTTAATAGCAGTATGTTTTGTCAGGAAAACTATTCACTGTTTATAACAATATATTTTAACAGTTATTTAGGAAACAGTTTTGTTCGTGCTGTTTCATTTCTGTGAAGCCAGGGTTTTCTACAGCTGTTACTACCAGAAAATGTTTACTCTTGGTTCTGGTACAGAACACAGTAATTTGGTTATTTATAAAGGAAACATGAAGCCAGTTATTGAACACTGAACACTGTGCTGTATGGGCCTAACAATCAAACCTGAAAAGCCAGTTGTTTAACAGAGGTGTGTAGCAAAAGGGAGAGCAAAACAGCACTTGGAATGAAGGACTTCTGCACACAGTATTAACTGAAGATCTGTTATCTACCTTCAGTCACATCATGGAAATATGAAAACTCTCAAAAATGCAAAACTAGTGAAAGGTTGGACTGCTAAATTCTTGCATGCTGCCTTCTTTCAGAAAACAGACACACTTTAATGCAGAATTCATCTGTCTTGGACAACCTCCTGTCCTTCAAGGGGCATACAGCACCACTGGCTGCCCTGTCACACTCCTGTGTAAGCGAGTCTGCTGAAGGCAACAGAACCAAGGGACACTCCATGGCCATGGAAACTGGTCTTGGATGCTGTTCAGCTGTCAGAAATGCACCTGGCACAGGTACTTGGCAACCAATAGTCTTCCACAACAAGTTAATAGTTGGCTACAGACCCGACCCAATGGAGTGTTTGATGCAGCCACGCTGGTTGCAGCCATACTCTCATGTCACCACCACGCCTCAGGTCACCAGGCTCTTTGTGTGCTGAATCACACGCTGCTGGCACTCTGTCGCCACTGTGTGACACGTGGAGATGTGCAGCCAACATTGCCAGCAGGCACACTGAAAATCACATTGCTTCCCTGCATAAGCACCCACTTGCTACAGGCTGGTACCTCGCTGGCTGTTTCCAACACTGCTGTGAAACACCTCTGTGAGGCTTGTTAGGCTCCAGGTCTCTGTTCTCACACATACCTGGTTTCCTCATGGTTCTAATTTAGCCCTTACCTGTTCTCAGTCCAAAGGCACAACTGCTCAGATAATGACAGGCATTTCTAGCACCAGATGCTGTGTGAGATGCTTCAGTCTCTCAATTAACCTAAGCAGGTCTGAGACTTTGAAAAATGCATGGATTTTTGTTTTTGAAATCACCTCAGTATCAGATGTAAATTACATTAGATCTAATAGGCTCACTTTGCTCATACTAAATGGCTACTTCTGCCATGCACAGCCTCCAATGTCTCCAAGCATTGTGCTGTTCATCAAGTCTCTCTGGGATTTTTTTCCAGACAGAGGAAAAATCACAATTACCCTCATCAATGTAAATTGAGAAACACTGTCATCCAATATCTTTTGGAAAGTGAAGGCTTTGCAAAAGGCTGTGTAAGTGTTATGTCACAAGTTTGTAAAGCCCTTTTTACCTTCATGCTGGTTCAAGTAAATATATTTGGAACATAAATGCATTCAGCAGTTTGTTGTAGGCTACAGCTAATATTACATCCCCCAAAGCACAGTTTAATTCTGTGGGTCTTTTTTACTGGTCTGATTTCCTGATGTTTCCAAGCTCAGAACTTAACACAGGCTTAAATAAATCTACTGCACTCTTTCAGTATGCTGAAGATGAAGATGTAAGAGAAGTTTACAAAAACTGTATCACAAATCCCAAAACAGAAAATGACTTTTCACCCCTGGTGCAATCTCAGCCAGGAACTGCATCTGTTACCATGGCACCTCAGCAGGTTTGTAGATTAATAACCCACAAAACTAAGACAATTAAACTCATTGCATTGCATTTCATATGCTGCTACCAACTAGACACTGCCTGTCTTGTGAAATGGGACAGTATAAAAGTACTTTTAATTGTGAGTTGATTTTCTTTAATTTGGAAAGTCCTCTCCTGTGTGGTCCCTTCTCCTCCTACAATAGCCACTTCTTTCCTCCACCCTTAGGACAGATGTGATGCTGCTGTGATGAAAATTAAACTCAGACAAGGCTCCTGCTACGTTGATTTTCACAACTGGGCTAATTAGGAGGTTTCTCACTATACCAGGCAATGTGCTTCACAATTTATAGCCTGCTAGCTTCTTCTTTCCAAAGGTTGGTTCTTCAGTATCAGCACTGCTGTAATTGAGGCTCTTCTGGAGGGTTGCCACATCACAGGAGACAGGATTTTGTCATGTCCGTTATTCGCTAATGCCAATTCCAGTCACAGCACTAGTTACAATGACACAAATTCATAAGACCTTTATNTTCTGGCTTCCAGTTTGTATGGGGAAAATCAGCTCAGACAGACCCACTACAACTACTCAACTTATGCCTGAAGAACTATTTCCTAGACTGGCTTCCAGATGAAGGAGGGAAGAAAAACACAAAGTGTCGCTTGTTTTTAAGAACACAAGTTTTGGGACAGCTCAGGAAGAAAAGGACTGGGGCTGGGATCCCATGAAAAAACACATAACTCACTTCTGGAGGTAATACACCTAATAATGTAGCCAATGTCCACAGCAGATACTTGTACTACCAGGAAGGCCTTCAGAGATACAGCATACCTGATGTTGTCAGATATTTAGATCAAGTCTTGTGTTTAGATCAAGTGGCCAAGCTAGAAACTGCCAAAACCAGCACAGAAACTGACAGCCTTTCCACAGTATCATCACTGTTGAATTCAGCAAGACTATGTCATATGTTGTTGAGTACTATCAGCAACAACACAGATTCCATTTTCTTCCTTCTCGCTGTTGTTAATAGCACCTCAGGGCATAGAGCTGAGCCTATGTCCAGCCTGTCTCTCCTGTTCTCCCTCACAAAGATGTGTGTCCCTGTGTAGCAGCTCCTGTGCTTGCCCACATACGTAGCAAGCCAGTGCAATTAACTCACTAGGCTGAAAACTATTTGTTGCCCCAACGGAGTTAAATCAGGTAACTGTAAGGAGAGATAATCACTGGGCCCAGTGCAAATAAGAGGGTGAGACCATGTGGCCAAGGCAGAAGGGAATGTGGTGGAAGTGCTGGCAGCAACTATTAGGTTGTCTCACCTATTTAATGTAATTTGCACTTCTAGGGATTATCAAAGTAAAAGCTAGATTTTAGCCATAATGAATAAATGACAAAGACTGGGGTAATTTTGCTGTTTGTGGCCAAGGAGACTTTTGGTTTGCTGCCTGTGAAGAAGTCTGATGTTTTCCAGTATCATGTCAGGAATAATTAGGAAAAATAGCAACATGAAAAGGCCAGTTGGTGCAACACAGGCAGGGGAGAGGTCCCAGGAGAAATTTAAACAATCTCACATGTATAAAAAGACAGAATTAATTAGATAAACAAATGTTCAGGAAGAATACAGAAATCACATGAGAGGTACCAATTATTATACCAAGGAGAAAAAACAAGATCAAAATCCACTTTCAAAATAAAGGTGGCATTTCCACTCAGAAAATGTCTCTTTTTTCTTGCCCTCCATCCTGAAGGGCAGAATGGTGAAAGGCAAAATCTGCAGTATCTTTTGTTACACCTTAGATACTTACATATCATATGTAGGCATAGTTAATGCATATTGTTTTCCCTTTTTCTCTTCTAATGGTGTTGATGCTCAGCTTTTGCAGATAATTCTTCAGTTAGGCTACTCACAAGGGCAAGGGACCACAGAAGCACCCGTGAACAGAAAATGCACACCAGGGTGACTTAACAGTCCCAGCTCTTCCCCAGCCCAAGAGGACTTATGCAGCACAGAATCACACAGAATCACAGAATGTCAGGGATTGGAAAGGACCTCAAAAGATCATCTAGTCCAATCCCCCTGCTGGAGCAGGATCACCTAGATGAGGTTACACAGGAAGGCGTCCAGGCGGGAAGACAGCTGAGTAAGACAAGAAAAGGAGCACAGATTCTGAGTCTGTTTACTCCAGCTCCTCCAGGAACACACAGAGATCTTTAGGACAGAGATTGGTTTTTTTACTGGTCAGATAAACAGTTTTCTTGAGTTACTGCAAATTTTACTTGCACCATTTGCTGCAAGAGTTAGTTATGGAGATGGGGGAAATGATCATCTGACCACATCAACAAATGCCCAGGGTTGTGTGATGGGTGTGCTGGATCCCATGACAGGAGGTGGCTCACATAGCCATCTTTGCTTGCCATTTCTCTTTTGGGCATGAAAGCCCATGGCTCAAAACTGCCCCTTAGTACCCTTGTTGTTAAGCTCCTCACAAGGCTTCCCCAGCCATCCACACACAGAGCACCTCTGCTGTCCTCCTTCCCTGCTCCCTTCCAGTTAGCAGAGGCTGTGCTGTTCTCACAGGTGTTGAGTACAGCAGCTTAATTCTTTTGTAACTCCAGTTATCCAGAAAAGTGGCACGGAAACATTTTGCCTTAACACTGTACTGTCCAAATAAAAACCTTGTACGTTAACTCTGACAGTTCCCCAATCTAGGTGTCTCTGTTGATTAAACCCTCTAGAAACGATCTCTTGAGCATTGATCCTTAGTTTACACCAACCCACTTTGCACAACTCTCTCTGTAATTTATCTTGTCTTTTCTTCTAACTTGCTAAAGCATTTGAAGTTACAGTTTCTGTGAAAGATGCTGTATGAAATAAAGATTAATTTTCCGGTATTTTTATCTTCAAGCAATGAAAGAATGGTGGGAATTAAATCAATAGCCATTATGAAACATGAAACAAAGTTATTGAGAAGGATTACATTATTAATATATTCTTTCTTCTCTCATAATCTAATATCAGCTACAAAACCAGACCTGAAACAGGAAATTATTTCAAATTGTTTTACAAGCAAATATTTACTAGAATGACCAATCTATGGAATGAAATAACCTATATCAAGCAGTTTCTGTGTACTTAGACTTCAAAACTGGAGTCACCATTACACTGCAATCAGAGAACAAATTTGATATGTCTGTAAATGATCATATATTAAATTCAAGATAATTCATTCACTGATGAGTAAATGCTTTTCTTGACTTAGTTTAAAATGTCACCACTGATGATGCACTCTAAAGTCTCTTGGGAGTTTGGGAGAGTCTTAAGAGTTCCAGCCACAGGAGTCCAGCAAATGTACTAAAACAATGTTGGAAGAAAGACTGAACTGTACTTGGTTCCTATTTTTCAAGACAAGAAAGAGAGGACAACCTAAAAAAGTCATTGTTTTAAATTTCCTGGGGCAGGGTTAGCTTTATTACTGGTGTTCTTGTAAGCCTCCACAGCATCTGAGAACCCTGTTGATATTTCAGTAACTACTGACACAGTTACTGACTTCCTTCTAGCAGCAGCACATCTCAGCTTCACTCAGCTTGTTTGAACAGCACTGCCGTATTTTCTCCCTAGTCTGAGCTGACAGAACCACCCTAATGACTGACTCTCTCTAGTTCAAACCCATGCAATACATAGGCTCTGATCCACTCATGTTTTAGCTGCTTTTAAAGAGATTTGTTTAAATAGCTGCTCTACTTTTCTTTCAGTCCATTAAATAGGGTGCTGACTCTATGCTCAGATCCCTTTGCCCTGTTTCAACTTCCTACTGTGAGGCAGAGGAGCACTGAGGCTTCCCAGGACAGTTCAGATGTAGTGTGCTTTTACAGGCAACATGGCCATCTTCTCCCAGCTTAGCAAGTCCTTGTCTCCCTGTTCCAAAGTCACTTTCAGAACCAGAGTTGGCACCCCCAAACTATTCCTTCATTTCAAGAGCTGTCTTTTGGCAATATACTTTTTCATTCATTTTCATCTTTTTACATCTGTATGGTTTTTAGCTTTTTATTTCATAGGGGTGTGTTGCTGTATGCTACAGCAAATCACATGAACTGATTCCAGATTACTTTTGAGACCAAAATTATTTGAGCATTTGGTATTATATCCTCATGACTTGATTCATTTGTGCAGATATAAGTATAGACTGGGAAATACCAAGAATGGGAACTGCACTCCTTCACAAAGCAGATAGGCCTGTATCCAGGAATCAGCTAGGCTCTGATCAGTAGAAATACAGGGTTTGAAGCCTCAGTATGTATTTCTGAAATGGGAATGTTGCAGTGCTCCATCCAAAGTTAAGCAGTAGCTCTTATCCTGGTTGCTGGGTGGTACCAATAGTGGTGTTCTGTGTGTGGTGAGGCTGCTAAGAAAATTCTCGTAAGGGATAAATTTCATTATACATAACTCCAGCTACTTAAAATAAAGGCAATTTGTCTCAGGTTGTTGGTTATCTGTGCTCCTCTGTAGTCAATGGAGAATCAAACACTTCCAGATACCTTCTACACCTACTCGTACTATAGAATGGGATTAATTCCTTTCTGATGTTATCTGTCCTTTTTTTCCACTGGCTATAGATGGAACCTAGATGAGGAATTATCTGTGCTGCCAAAACCAACATTTTGCCAATACTTCTTTCATTCCCTTGATGTTGTGCTTTCTCTTCTCCACTTCAGAACTTTCCTTCAGTCATTTGCCTGTGAATGGCAATGGTTGGAGGGAAGTAAGGTGGAAGGAAAGAAGGATGCCTGAGATTTGATGAAGTGATGTCACACGAAAAAAAAAATCATCTGGATTTCACAGTTAGAGAAATGCTAATGCTTTTGGAACCAGCATAAGCAAGCCTTAATCCAGTAGGCGCTTCAAACTGGTAGGAATTCCCCCTTGCAAACATCAATAATTGCACTTATCTAAGCATGGTTAAAAACAATTACAGATTAAAGGACATCAAATACAATCAAGAAGCAAAAATTAAATACAGCATTAAAAGGAAAGGGGACAAAAGTGAAACATAAATTTAGATTCAATGATCAGCAGTGCTGAGATTACAGGAATCCAACCCATACTTCCTTTCATGGATGCTCTTTTATTGATTAAAATGGAAAAAGCTCATTTCATCACTTAAAGAGGGGTAGCTGTTCAGAGCAATATGAGAACAATAAACTAGAAACACAGCATACCATGTGTTGTAAAAGTTTATGCTTCCGGGTAAAAAATGGTGGAATTGGCACAGATCAAGATGACCACAGCTGACACTGTTTTAGCCACAGGAACTTTTTTTACACCAGTCAGTCAGTGTCTTTGCAAATGTTCTTTCACATTACAGTGACTGCGTTGGTTTCTCAAGACATACACATTCTTTTTCAAAAATGCCTTACAATTAAATTACAAGCTTTCATGTAGTGAAGTTCTACCTTCACACCTGGCATATTTGGCCAACAGGGATACTCATCATTTGATCTTGTTGTTCAACAAGAGCATCAGAAACCACCTGTCCTTTCCACAGGGCACCACCCACCTTACCTTCTCCACCATGCACACGTGAGCATTCACCCTAGATTCCTTACTGAGACCTTTCATCCCCTGCTCCTGCTTGTTGGAGAGAGTAACCAATTTCTTTATTATTCCATAAACATATTTCATGGGTCATAAAGTTTACTTTTGTTTTCAGCTGTGTGACAGTAATGCTTTCATTACATAAACAGCAGTAGAAAAAAAACCCCTGGCAGTTACAAAGTGTCCTATTATGCACTTAATTCTGTGTGCTTTCCAGGCACAGATCTTAAAGGAATCGCATCCCAAAAGACTCCCACTTAATAAGATGGAGAACTTAAATGAACTGGTGGCTTGAGTTTCTGACTCAAATGAATAGTGTCAGCAATTAAAGATTGGAGTGTCGAAAATAAGCTGTGCTGGTGCATGCATATTTTCATAGATACATACATATATATATATGTATCTCCCTTCTGGTTTTATAGAATTTAAGCTTCCAAAACCAAACTGAATCCATTTTGGTTGCCAAGAAAGCTCTCCAAATACAAGCTAAAGTCTCTCTTTACTAAATTTTTCCCCTTATAATAAATTTTCCATTTCTTTATACAGATGGTAACAGTGAAAACATGGTAGTTTCTTATCTGAGACTGAGCTAATGCTGTGTTGGGTCACAAGCTGGGAAACCTGGGGTGGGTAAAACCTGGGACAGGGCTGTATGAGAGGTAAAGAACTGCTGTGCTAGGCTGCAGCTAGACATACTTGGTGGCATCTCTCTAGGTACATCAGACAGACACAGCCTTGATGATGGAACAGAACGATTACTACAGACCTGACTGTACTTCCCATTACAGCTTTACTAGTCAAACCATCCTGGCAGAAACATCTACAAAGAGTGCAAAAAGCATTTTGCACAATAAAGACATAGTCTCAGTGGCATAGTGGCACAGACTTTTTTGTCATTATGCCAGGTATTTGCCAGCACATGTCAGCTCTAAGTACAAATATACCTGTAAGCATACATTATATGCTATATATGGTTGTAATATCATAGTACATTTAAGTATTCCAATATTTACATATAAATAAATATTTGCATGACTAGCTGATGAATCTGCACTGGTAAAATCTGAAAGTATAGATCTGCAGATATGTGACATGAAATGGTGCTCCATAAGGAACTAGGCAGAGAAGAGCTGAAACATCCCCCACACTTCCTTTAGTAACTCACACAGTGAGAGCATCTATTTTTGTCTTTGAGTTCTTGAACTTCAAAGCTCTCAAGACACTGTGGGGAAATTTATATTATCTAACTTCAGGCATTTAACTCATTAACAGCACTTAGACAGTGGTTTCACAGCATAGTGAGTTGATATAACACTTTATTCCTAGCAAAAGGAACAAGTTTTGTTCCCTCCATCCACAGGCTCCTCTCCACTCTCAGCTATGCAGCCCCACCAGTTACTTTTGCTGTATCTGATGCTCACTTAGTCATGAACCTTTTAACTCACTAATCTAGTGGAAAATATTTTTGTCTGGGGTAAGGAAGAGGAGAAAAAAAAGCTGGCTAAATAGAGGAAGGAGGAAAGGAAGGAAGGGGAGAAATTAAGACCTCTCTGTGTCAGTGGACATTTATATTTATTATAAATTGGAAATCCTAACTTTAAATGCACAAGGCCAAAACACTGCATCAAAAAATGCCAAAATATTTTACTAAGTCCTTCATTCATGGAATATATAATACTAGTAAGAGCAAAATGTCTCCCATAATATTATACCAAATAAAATAAATTATAAACAAGTTTTCAACTATTTACATTTTTATTGCCCATAAAACTTTCTCCTTTTATTTTCACTTGTCTTCACTGTGCTTTCATACCCATATACATACACCTGTCCTCCTCCTCTTCAGCTGATAAAACATTCAAACCTTAAGCCTTCAAAACACCTCCAGTTATTCACCTCACTTCTATCCGTGACTTTTGAATGTTGTTCTGAATATTACAAAGAATAACACAGATTTCCCAGACCTACCATGGATAAACCACATTAAAAATCCTCCCCAAAAAGGTTTAAAAGGGGGTCACAAGGTTGATTCCTGTCAAATAAAGCAGCTAACACCCAAGACTGCAGCATGTTTATAGCACAAAAGGAGACTGGACAGTCTACAAATAGGCTGCTTTGCTCTAAACTCAAAACTAGACATAGTTGTAGTATAAAATCTTTTGTAATCTCCTCAATATTACAGAAGAGAAATAGAATTGTCACTTAACATGGGATTCCTCTTTTCACACTTTAGCTATCTATCTAAAACTCCAGAGTCTAGTCTGAATCACCCCTCAATCACCTCCTTCCAGAACCTATGGAGAGAACAAGACACCTCCAAAGGGCACCTAATTACAGAGGTCTGAGAGCTAGGCAGAGAAGAGCAGGAAGATGCCCTCAAAGAATAAACTGCTTGATCTTATCAGCTACTAAAATGTTGTCACATTTTGAAAGGAATGCAGACACCTAAAGTAGAGCCACGCTCGAGCTCATGCAAGCGTCAGTGTCAACCTACCTTGACTTCAGTAAAGCCTTTGACAAGGTCTCCCACAGCATCCTCACAGCTAAACTGAGGAAGTGTGGACTGGACGAACGGGTAGTGAGGTGGACTATGAACTGGCTGAAGGAAAGAAGCCAGAAAGTCGTGGTCAACGGGGCAGAGTCCAGTTGGAGGCCTGTAACTAGTGGAGTGCCCCAAGGGTCAGTACTGGGGCCAGTATTATTCAATATATTCATCAATGACTTAGATGAGGGAGTTGAGTGTACTATCAGCAAATTTGCTGACGACACCAAGCTGGGAGGAGTGGCTGACACAGCAGAGGGCTGTGCTGCCATCCAGCGAGACCTGGACAGGCTGGAGAGTTGGGTGGGGAAAAATTTAATGAAATATAACAAGGGAAAGTGCAGAGTCCTGCATCTGGGCAGGAACAACCCCAGGTTCCAGTATAAATTGGGGAATGACCTATTAGAGAGCAGTGTAGGGGAAAGGGACCTGGGGGTCCTGGTGGACAGCAGGATGACCATGAGCCAGCACTGTGCCCTTGTGGCCAAGAAGGCCAATGGCATCCTGGGGTGTATTAGAAGGGGGGTGGTTAGTAGGTCGAGAGAGGTTCTCCTGCCCCTCTACTCTGCCCTGGTGAGACCTCATCTGGAATATTGTGTCCAGTTCTGGGCCCCTCAGTTCAAGAAGGACAGGGAACTGCTGGAGAGAGTCCAGCGTAGGGCTACAAAGATGATTAAGGGAGTGGAGCATCTCCCTTATGAGGAAAGGCTGAGGGAGCTGGGTCTCTTTAGTTTGCAGAAGAAGAGACTAAGGGGAGACCTCATTAATGTTTATAAATATATAAAGGGGGAGTGTCACGAAGATGGAGCCAGGCTCTTCTCGGTGACAAACAATGATAAGACAAGGAGTAACGGGTACAAACTGGAACACAGGAGGTTCCACTTAAATATGAGAAGAAACTTCTTCTCAGTGAGGGTAACAGGACACTGGAACAGGCTGCCCGGGGAGGTTGTGGAATCTCCTTCTCTGGAGATATTCAAAACCCGCCTGGACGCCTTCCTGTGTAACCTCATCTAGGTGTTCCTGCTCCGGCAGGGGGATTGGACTAGATGATCTTTTGAGGTCCCTTCCAATCCCTGACATTCTGTGATTCTGTGATCTTTATATAAATCTCCTTGCCTGTTCCTGAAATGTGCAGTTAGAGCACACCACAAAATCTAGCGCACATTTATGACGGAAAAGATAGTAGTAGGTCTTTTCAGTTTTAATCATTTTAAAGGTGCTAAACAAGACAAGGATGATTGCTAATTTGTTCCATTGTTATCATTTTTACGTCAGCATGGAATATCTGCATTTCCCTTGCACCACACTAAAGACTTCTCCCATCTATTTGTGCAGGAACATCAAAGATAGTCTCAGGAGAGCTACAGAATTTCAATGCTTTTTCTCTTTACGTAAACAAGCTGCTTTAATTAACTTAATATGTGATAAGGAAGGTGGTGGAGTCACCATCCCTGGAGGTGTTTAAGAGACGGGTGGATGTTGGGCTTAGGGACATGGTTTAGTGGTGCTAATAGAGCTAGGATTAAGGTTGGACTCGATGATCTTGAAGGTCTCTTCCAGCCGAAACTGTTCTATGATTCTATGATTCTATGGAATCTATCAGCAATTAGCATCTTTGATCAAAATCTGCACTAGAGTCAGTTTCTTCCAGGATGTTTGTTTTGCACAAAAAAGTAGATGAAATACAGTATGTTTGAACAGAGTAGAGTAGGTATACATACCACTATCTTTTTTTTGGTGGACATATTAATAGCCACCACCTTTACATGAAATGTCCAGTGGGCATTTTCTGATGGACATAATCTATTTACAAGATATATCAGTTTTAAAAAGCGAAAAAGGTTTGGCACTTCTGAAAACTAGTTCACACAAGTAATTCCTTTAGAAAAGCTTTTCTTCTGAAACAGATGCAGTCTAGTGGCAAGAAAATAATCAGAGATAATATTGAAATGCTACCTCACACACACCTCAACACAGGGTAAGAATGCAGGCATTGTCAGGGAAGTCTATCAACTAAAAACAGAAGAGAAAATTATTGCTTTGTTTCTCCAACTTCTGCTATAGTTGCTTTTCAGCACTTAATTTGAAATCTAATTATTGCTGACAGAGATTGGGAAGCAAGCATATTAAGTTGCCTAAACTTAGCATCCCTTGAGAAACCTGAAGAAACAGCTTTGCCTTTGTGTGCAGAGCTTCATGTTTTAACTTCCCTTATGTTTTCAAACTCCACTTTTGTCAGAAGCAATGTCTCCTCACCTACAATCACTACAACCATCTCTCTGAACAAGTCAAGGACCAGGCTGAGCCAGCTGAGCATTAGATTTGTATCTGAGAATGCCCTAGGCATGTCAGAAAGAAAACTAACTGTATGTTAGCATGAAGGAAAATCAAACAAGACTCAGCAATGGGTGAATTCAGGTCTCAGACCTGCTGCAGACAATTTTTAGTAGTGAGGTTTGCATTACCTCAAACCTCCTGAGGGGTCACTCCTGCTTCTCTGACCCATCCCTGTCCCCTCTGTGTCCTTTATGCTCCTATGCCTTCTCCCACCCTCCTCCTGCCTTTTCCACTCACTGCCGTAGCTGCGCTGCTGTCGGGGTGACTCCAGGACCCTACTGAGAGCTCTCACAGGCGGCATTGTGATACTGCAAATGTTCAAAACCCTGACAGTTATATCGTGTCCTGGCATCTCCCAATCACTTTTGCAGGCACTGCAGTTTCTGAATGCTCATTTTCAGCCTTGTGAACAGTACAGCTTGATGATGCTGGCATTGGAAAGACGTGTGAGTAGAAACAGTGAGCCGGTGCTTGGTTCATCCATCGGGTTAGCTAAAACTACATGCATGGTGTCTTATCAACATTGCACATTAAAGAGTGCTTCGTTTCTGGGTGCTAGCTCCTGCCACCTCCACATTTAGCTGAGGAGAAACCTCTTACAGCACTTCCCTAGCACTGCTTACTGCTCTTAGCTCAGCTCTGCTGCTACGAACCCCCTGTGCATGCAGCCTTCCCCACCTCTGTATGCAATTCAGCCTCTCATTTTTTAATCGGGAATACTCTGTACTGTAAGGTGAGGATGTGGCAAGCAAGCAAACAAGCAAAGACATTCTACATCTTACAATCAAATCCATTTGATTTGAGAAGTGTCATATTTTCCACCCATCCAGCTGGACTAAGCTTGCCTTTGGAATGGAACAACTTAGAGCTATACTGTGTTCTTTGATCCATGACCTGCTTTTCAGGATGCAAAAAGGGACAGTAACACATTATTCTTCCATTTCTGATCTTTGCCAGTTAGAAAAATCCCAAATCAGTGCAAATATTCAGACAAAGGCAAATTTTGTTCTGCTGGTGTCAAGTTCTGCGTAGCAGAGCCAGGCACAAATGCTAAGAGCTGAAGTAAAATCATGGTATTCAATGAGGCAGAGCCTGCTTCTGCAAGCAGCAGTTCCTTTGAATTAAGGGTTATACCTTGGTCAGCACATTGAACCCCCACTGTGGGGCCTGGGATGCCAAGAACGAGGTCAAAGAGGTGCAACATTATTAATGCTGTGTTTTAAGAACAAACCATTGTCCATTCTGCCTAACTGTGCTTTCACTCTTTCTTAAACCCTGTGCCTACATTTACTGAGTGCTAAAGGTTTGCTGTACTAGTTCTGCTAATCATTACATATTTCTTATTGCACTTAGCATTTCATCAGCCATGAATGAATCCAGACTTACAGAGGATAGGTCACAAGGAAACAGAACTTCAAGATAAAAAGAAATAGATTTTCAGAGAGCAGTAAATTTAAAATAGGGGGGTTTTTCTAATGTTATTGAATCAACATTAATTTTCAATTTAAGAAAACAAAAAAATAATTACTGAGTCATTACAAGGGGCAGACAATTGTCAGAGCTACACTGGGTTAAACTCAGGGGCTAAACTCTCATTATACTGCAGTAACTACTCAAAGGAAGACCAGTTAAAATAGAAGCAACTAAGTAAACAATTTATTTTCCTTTCCGCTTTTGTCCTGCTGCAACGCATGGAATTTTTAGTTACAGGAATATGATATTTCTGTTACATTTCTGTGCTTACATAAGTCTTTACAATCTTACTGATGGCTGCAAATTTGTTAAAGCTACCCTAAACCCTTTCAATGGAATATACTCAGTTATACCCCAGGGAATAATTACTGCCCTAAGTTGTAGCATGACATAAACCCTTTCAATCTCATTTCCGTAATGTTTGAAAACAAGAAGCTCAGCCTCAGCAAAGACAGTGTTAAAAGGCTTAGCCCACTGTAGATGGTACTCAAGGCAAGATGCATAATTCAACTTTCTAGCTATTTCCTTTGTTCCCCATAAAGCAAATCTTTCAACAGCCAGATCATCTCTAAGTGTTATTAGTAGAAAGCAGTCTTTCTCGTTCCATGCTGAGAAATGCAAACAGCCACTAATACCAAACACATGGGACACATTTCTTCACAGTCCTTGTGTAAATAACACAGTATGTTGAGTATTACATGGTTTAATGGCTGCTTACCCACCTTACATATTTTTCAGCCATTTTACTTTTTGCTAAGGACAGAAGCAATAAAAAACTAAGAAGCAGATTAGAGGAAAACTGAAAGATGAAACAACACTAAAACATTATTCCTGTTAGTAAAGTAGCATGAATGCTGCTATTTTTATCTGTCCACCACTTAGTCTTCAACTTGGAACCTGCTGTTCATCCTGGTCTCTGATGTAGAAACCAGGGTCAATAGTTCTTAAAAACAAATCAGCTGTTTTTGTTAGTAGCAAAATTAAAGAGGCCTGGCCTGCTGCAGATTTTTGTCTCACAGCTCATGTCCCATTTGGATTCTCTAGTGTTTAATAAGAGGTGAGCTGACATTGCAGCCTTTGCAATCACGGGGAAAATAATTCATAAATTCTCCCCTTCACCCACCTGTGAATTTTCATGAAACTTGAAGGAACTGCACATCTTTGAAGTCTGTACCTCCCTGCTGAATTCCCCTGAAACTGGTCAATACGTTCAAAAATGGAATGGGGAACAGAGAAAGACACAAGCAAACATCATGGCTTTATAAATTTCATTCCTTTGGGAAACCTAACTAGAAAAAAAACGTCAAAATCAGGGGAATACTTGCAAAAACATCACTGAAACTTAAAGGCAATGAAAAAAAGTGATGTTATGAAAGAAGTTTGCCTACAAATAGTGAGAACAAGATGGCATTTACAGAGAAGGAAACAGTAAATCACTACTTTACTTGTAAGTAAAGTAGTTTACTTGTAAGTAAAGTAGTTACTTCTTAGTAAAAGGCAAGGTAAATCCATCATTTTCTCCTCTGAGCTCAACATCACTCTTAATTTACACCAGTATGCATTATGAAATGAATCACATTTCATGATGCTTGGCTATAATCAGTCTACTGTAAAGTGCAAATTGGACATGCTGCTATTCAACCAAGACACTGCTATTTTTTGCTGAGAGCAAGGAAAGTGTAAGACTCCACAAATCCAATCCTACACACCTTTCTTTACCCAGATGCCCCAAGGACTTTCAGTGACTTCCCCACATCAATAAAAGCAAGGTGCTTGCAAAGCCAAGCTGAATCTAAAACCAAACCGCAGAGTGTCGTCAGATCCCATCTGAACCAGCCAGGGAATTTTGAAGGCAAGAGCTCTGGGATTTTTTCTTCTTTTTAACACATATAGTTTTAGGAAAGTGTTCCTGACTTAAAATTCTTGCGCAGGATGCAATCACCTGTTACAGTTGAGCTGATTGTGTGGCTCATTGTTGCCCAAACTGGCACAAGTGATGCATTTTGTCCCTCTCCCCGTCCTTTTCCCAGCTACATGGCCCTGGCCAAGCTCTGGCATTCATCTGACCCTGCCCTGGGTAGATTCAATTCAACCAGCAGGAAAGTAATTCAGTAAAAAAAAGCAGGCTGCTTCTGTCAGAAGTGAAACTATCCCTTGCATTGTATAGATAAAGTCACTGGCCAGTTCATGCTTCTCTGAAACTTCTCAGGAATGGTAAAACAAATGACTAATATTTTGAGGCTGATGCATCAGTTTTAAGTCAACTGGAAACCACTTCTTTTTGTGTTTTTAAGACACCCTGATACGAAAAAAATGAAACCAAAAAGGGCTGTTACTTACCATTTGTCTTCTGTTCTCTACCAGGTGGATGCCAACAATCCCTAGGAAAGATCCAAAGCCAAGCTAAGGCAAAGAACAAAACCAACAGAAACACATGAGATCAGCTTATTTGGTCAACATACTAATGCATTACAGTGATATCTGAGCTGATGTGTCATACAGATGGTGGGCAAGAGGAAAAGGCAAAAGTTACTGCAGACATAAATCATGTAATGGGGAATGATCAGAAGTGCAGTTCTTTGGTATTCCAGAGTAAATCTTTTCATGTAGTAAACAGAAGCCTGTATAGACATATGCTGCTATAACCTGGCTACTGTTACCATAATCAGGTATAGTTTTACACACTGCAAAGCAAAAATTAAGCAAAGTAAGAGAAAAGAACATTTAAATTTAGCCCATACCTCATTATTTTTGAAAACTGCAAAGCTTTAGGAAATTGCAGACAAATGATTTTCCTCACAAAAATAATGTGTTGCTGCCACACATGTGACCCAAGTTCAAACCCTTAGGGTTGTGTTTGATTTTAATGACTAAACATACCACACATCCCCCAAAAAGTCCTTGCTAAGATGCCAAAAGGACCAATATAGTTAGTTTCAACGTGGGACAGCTGCAGCATCAGCAGCCACAAGAGAGAGTAGGAATGGACAGTGGAGTAAATTTGCCTATTGTTTCTACCAGTGCTGCTTTGACATCAGGCTGGCAGGAAAAGCCCTCTCCTTATGATGGGCCCATGAAGGTTTGGAGAGGTAGAAACTCCTTGTATTAGTGGTTAACACAAGGTAAAGCAGCAACAGATGAGACCAGCCTCTCATCAGACCTTCGTGGGGTCAGGACTCCCACTGGGATTGGTAAAAAGGGGTCTTCTTGGTGCCACACACTTGAGATGTAGTTGGCCACAGACTCAGAAGCAGCCACAGCAGGAGTGCAGGTGTCAACAGGCTCTTTCCATAGAGCTCCCTCCTTGCTTTGCCTGGCCACATACTGCCCTGCGGTCACCTCAGACTCCATCCTCTTCTACACTTCTTGCTCCCCTCTTCACTAGGGATGACACTCCTCCCTGCCCAGATACACCCCCAATCACCCCCTTGGCTCCCACCCAACCCACCCCATGGACAGAGCATGACATTTCTGCTACAGAATCAAAGCCCCTTTCTGGAATGAGGTCTCTGAATCTGGTTCAGAGCCCCTCCTCCAAGCACAAGTTAAGTTCTTAAGGACTAAGTGTCCCAGCCAAGGGCTTGAGCAATGCCTGTGAACTCCTTGCTGTTATGCACAACCACTCACAGTAGAAAGCAAATCTTCTTCAAGCACTTTACTCACTCAGTATCACAATGGGAATCTGTCACTCCCTCTCAAGAAAGCAAATGTAGGGAAAGATTTGCTCTAGAGTGCTTTGGGAAGATTTATGTGAAAGGGCGGCACAAGGACTAAAGGCAGAGATTCTGAAAGAGTGCACAAGTGCATCCATGCTGACAGCTGAATATGAGAGAAACTTGGAACCATGAGCAAGGACACTCTGTTCAGGGGACAGCAACTTTGTAAATTAAGATAACTATATCAAAATGACACCTGGTTCCAAGCCCCATTTTTCATCCCAATGGGAACAATGTATAAAGCCCCATTTATGCCTGATACGGGGGACACAGAGCACAGTAATACTATTCATGTGAAGAAAAAATGAGAAAATAGGAACAATAGCAACTAAATCAGAAGGAGCAAAACCATAGATAGAGACCACAACGTATAAGTCACAGAATTGCTGAGATTGGTTTAGGGCACTACTTTTTTTTGTCTAACAATAGATTATTTGCATAGGGAACTCTGGGAGTTCAGGTCAGTATGGTGACTGGGACAACTGGACCCTGTAGGTTCCTGGCTGAAAGATTACAAAAGAGCAAATTAAATAATACAAGCAGTAGTCATACAGAGGTGACATTAAATACTTAAGTATAAACAATACTTGAAGTGAGGTTGATCGAGCTCCAACTCTGTCTTTGTAGCCAGTTCCACAGAGAGAGCCCTAAACCCAAGCTGATGATCAAGCAGTAATCTACTAAATACAGACATCTTCCAAAGTGGAACATTATACTAACCCATCTACACAGAGAAGTTTTACATGTTAAATCACTTTGGATGTATAAATGCAAATAATACCCATCACTATAAATATATCTTCAGAAAAAAAAAGGTTTTTCAAAATAAATGACCAGTGACCATATATGCAGAGAAATAAGGTGCCTATCTCTTCTTGAAGCCAATAGGAACTAAGCAGAAGCCCAGATTTTATTATGGATCTAGCCCGAAAGCCCTGCTCTGCTAATTCTTCTAGATTTAAGTAAATCTATGCAAGTGGATAGTCTTATTCACATTTGTAGGTGTTTGCAAGATAGGGACTGCATGGTTTTTAAGACCAAACTGCCTTACTTAAGGCCAGTGGAAATTTAGATCTCACCTACTAGCTCTGAGGTTAATATTTTACTACAGAATTCTGTGATAACTAGACCTTATTTTTAATTGTAATTAACACTGTCTGCCCTCATAATCTTTCTTTTTGTTGAGCCCAACAGTTAAATATGTAGTGACAAATCCACTCCCCTAGCTTTAGATATCTAAAAGTTTGGGATCAGTGCTATGCTGGCTTTCTAAGCTCCCTCTACTGTCAGCAGGGAAGAGAAGCACCTTTTGAGGGTTATTCAGCTCATTCTGAAAGCAGTGGCTGACTTTCACAGAATCACAGAATTGCTGTGGTTGAAAAGGACCTTTAAGGTCATCAAGTCCAAGCATTATCTATCTCTACCAGACCCACTTGTACACCATATCCTTGAGCACCCTATCTAGATGGCTTCTAAATACATCTAGGGATGTTGATTCAACGACTTCCCCGGGCAGCCTGTTCCAGTCTTTGATAACCCTTTCAGTGTAGAAGGTTTTTCCTAATGTTTAACCTAAACCTCCCCTGACATAACTTGATGCCATTTCCTCTTGTCCTATCAGTTACTGAGGTGCTGGGGCCTGAGTTGTGGACCCTGAGTTGGAGTTGACCTGTGGATGAGTCACAACCTACCAGAATGTTCTGTTTTCCCTACTGGTTTCAGGTTCACAGAACCTGGCCCATCTGTGTTTCTGTGGCTCTTCCCTCACTCAGGTGTTTGTGGTTGGGGTGGTGGGTGAGGCCAAGGCTACATTAACCAGAAGCCAATCAGTCAGAGGAACTCCCTGGTGGGTGTGGTTCTTGTTGTGGTTGGTTACACCATGCTGAGCTCTCTCAGTGTTGTCCTTCCGTGTAAAGGAAGCCTGGCAAAAAGAAGGCTGAGGGGAGACATTATTGCTCTCTACAACTACCTGAAAGGAAAGGTGGGGGTTGGTCTGTTCTCCCTAGTGACAAGTGATAGAACAAGAGGAAATGGCCTGAAGTTGCACCAGGGGAGGTCCAGGCTGGGTATTAGGAAGAATTTCTTTACTGAAAGGGTTGTCAGGTGGTGGAGTCACCATCCCTGGAGGTGTTTAAGAGATGGGTAGATGTTGTGCTTAGGGACACGGTTTAGTGGTGTTGATAGGGCTAGGACTAAGGTTGGACTCAATGATCTTGAATGTCTCTTCCAACTGAAACTATTCTATGATTCTACCTCTGTTTGCTGTGCCCAGCAGGTAATGCTGGCACCACAGTGGGCAGCAGAGGAGCTGGGCCCACAGGAACCTATGGCAGGATTGTCTGAAAGAAGACTTCTGAGGGGATGTTGCTGAGTTCAGCATTGACCTGTGTGATCAGGTGACTGATGGCAGCATAAAATGACGATGGCTGAACCAGCACAACAGTTGTGACTTGTAAGAAGAGACTTTGTGTGGAGGCAGAGGAGAGGCCACCTGCCAGTGCTGCATTGGAGTCAATAACCTCTGGCAATGGAGCAGGAACACAGCAGCACTGTCATACACCTCTGAGCAGGCTTTTAGCAAGATATCATGCAAAGTTTGTGTAGCACCTTTAACTCTTACTGAATGTTTGGGATATTGAGTGTGTTAATGAAGTTTAACCTGATAATTGCCCAGGACTCTTTCTCAATTACTTCAATAATTCATGACATGCACACAAAAAGAATTCTGAATGTTATGAAAATTTAGTTCCAACAATCTTTTGAGAAGGAAAGTGATTAATAAAAAAAGTTTTGTTTTCAAAATGTTGTGATAAATTCTAGCAATTCTATCTGGTTATTAATGACTTCAAGATTCTAAAAACTCCTATTTTAGTAGATTATATTTTTCAGCCGAGTGCATAGGCATTATGGTATTTCTAAAACAAACTAAATGCTGAAATAACCGGTTTTGTGCACATGGGTTTATTACTTATTGCACTTATTAAAGACAACAGCTTAAAAATGAAACTTATTTCTGAGAAATGAATTCAGATGATATGGTCTTCTAGAAGACTTTAATTCAAATTATGGAAAAAGAAGAGACCTTTATCAGTATTAATCTATTTTAGCTTAATGAAAGGAAAGTTCATTCATTTAAGGGTTTATTCTTGGAACTACTTTTTGTTCTATTTTAAAAACAGAGCTCCTTATAGATCATTATTCCAAAATTATCCTTTTGAAAGACCTGTTCTCAGAATGACACTAAGATGTAAGAGGACTTGCTTAGAAGGAACAGTTCTGACTCACAAATTATTAATGGCAATGCAAAATGTATGCACAGTATTAAAAGATACATATCCCTCTTCTCTGGGCATTTCCTTCCATAGAGAACAAGACATTAGAGTACCTTACAACATATTTTGGTACTGGTGGAGCCACACACTTAAGCAGGTGCCTAACTCTAAGTATATGAGTTTCTTCACCTTGCCCCCTCTGCCTCCTCTTGGCTTATGAGGCAGATGGTCCTTTCTCTATTTGCTGCTCATGCTTCTCTTTTTTAAAACTTAGCCCAGGTATTTCAAAGTTTTTTTGGGTTTTTTTTTACTCCAGAGATTTCCATGCTTTTGGATATGACTGATCCCTTCTTCTGAGATCAGAAAGGGCCTGGCAGGACTTCCCCAGAAGTCACAGAGGCCCCACAGGGCAAAGCAGACGCAACTCAAACCTTGTGCCTGGTGCAGGAACATGTTTAAGTGGTCTGTTCCCAGGGTAAAAGCAAGACTAAGGATTTTGGAAGAGGATCTAGTATGAGACAACTGTCAGCAAGACTGCACAAGAGGATGTTAAGCAGGCCCAGAGAGAAGCTTCCACATGCCTATCCACAGGGATTTCCCTGTGATGGACCCAGAAGAATTCCTGGCACATGGACACGAGTGCGGAGTGGCTCTTTCTGCTGTAAAACTATCTATCCCATGTCTACTGTCCAGTCACTTATATGCCCATATTAATACAGATCAGTGGGAAGTCAAGCACAGGTTCTCCCTGAGCCCAGCGTACTGCTGTGCAGTGCAACCTTGGCCCCCATCTGCCCCCTAACAGCCTCCCCTTTGGGGCACTTCAGAAAAACTGAGTTTACCCACTTACCTTATCACACACTAGAACTAGGTCAAAACAAAGGAGCACCTCTCTTCTGTGAAATGAAACAGGAGATTTTTATTTTTTTTTCATCAATCAGAGCTTCCCATATCCAGCTGTCAGTAATTTATCCAGATGTAGCTAATAATGCAAAATAGGTTTCTTTACTCACAACAATGCCTGGGTAGTAGCCTCCCACGGTAACATTTTCTGTTCTTGTGGTAGCTGCCAGACCTATGGTCAGTATGAAAACAGACACGACCAGCAGAGAGACTGTGAACCAAAGTGAAGTCTTCTTCCTTTTTGCAAATTGTCCTGGAAGGAGTGGGAAGGGGGGGGGGAGAGAGCTTTTCATTACAATCATGGCAGAACAAATAGAATATTTTCTTGTGTTAACCCATTGTTGTTTTTCCACTAAGGAAAAGAGCTGGCAGACAACAGAGAGAATTAAAAACCACAGAGTTACCCAGAGCTCAGCATAGCTTAATGCACACACATTGGGTACACGTATGAGCTTTTATTAAGCTGAACTGAAAGTCAGTGATGATAATTGTGCCTTGTCTTTAGTAATGTTTATAATTAAATGTTGCTTACATCCATAAGTCAGATCTTGTGGGCCTTAAACGCTTACCTACGTGAATTGCCAATTTGACTCTACCTGGACAAAACATAAAAAATTGTATTTTAAACAAGATTAGCAGAAGCTCTGCATGCTATCATGAAAACAAGTATGCCCTTCATATTTACTAGGGTAAGCAAACCAATCTGTACCTCTGAAGCAAAGCCGTCATATACTTGATCAAGTAATGATATATGGGACTACCTTCTTAAACAGTAGCTGCTCAGTGAAATGCATTTGGTCTCACTGGGATTTGGATTCTGATACCCCAAAGTGAAGAATGGCAGGCTCCTCTTACTGCTTTCAAACCACTTAACCTTGTTATGGTGGTGACATATCTGAGCTCAACCACAGGTTACTAACATCAGAGCCCCGGCCCATAGCACAGACTTATGTAAGACTTACTTAAAACCAGCAATTGATACATGACCCTAACTAACAAAAGACACCCAAAGAATCAAACTGTGGTTCCCCTTCCTGGTGTTTTTGCTTTGAAAGGCAAGGCAAGAGTATGCAAGATCGCCCCTGGAGCACTGGGCCACACGATGCCACGCTACCCTGGGCTGCAACTGGGCAGCACGGAGCTCCAGTGAGAGTACAACCTGTCAGAGGAGCAGGGCCCACGTCTCTCCTCTCCGCAGCTTCATAAAGCTGCCTGATCGCCCAGTCCTGGGATGAGGCAGAGGCTGGGGTGTTATAGAGAATGCTGGAGGCAACAGCCCTTGCCAGAGAGGGGTAGGCTAGAGGGGAAGGTAGCCCTGTCTGGATCAGGCTCTGAGGGTGCTGCTGTAAGCAGAAGCAGGGGAAGTGCAGGGAGTCAAAAAGCAAGCAGAAGCCATTGCAATGAGTCACTTATGTGGCCAATTTAAAGTCAGGGAACTCTGCTAAATGTTTACAGTTCAAAAGCTGGCCTAGGTTAGCAATGTTTGCAAACCAAGTCAACTAATTTCAATTAATAAATAAATGCATTTATAATAAAAATCTCTTATGTTTGCTGACATTTCTCCAGGACCCAAAATAAGTCCGGTCTTTTAGTATGAAATGCAAGAAATGTTACTAAAAACAAATATAAACAGGTTTCTTTCACCTGCATGTACAAATTCTTCCTGCTAAAGATCAAGAAATAATTCATAAGATTCTCCAGATCTGTCCCCTCCAGCCTGTGTCCCAACTGTCTGCCTCCAGCAATTCCCTGTTAAATCCATGGAGGGTCACAGGGGACACGGAAATGGAGAAGTACTTCATTATCAATCAGTTCTTCACCAAGTGTGGGGGATTAAAGGCAATTCTTTGAACAAAGTCAGTTCACATGGCCAAGAGGGAAAAGCAGACTTCAGACTCCACAAATCAGTTGCCCTTTCCATAAACTAAGATTCATTCAATATAACTACCAGATTTAAAATATCTGATGTCCTTATCATCTACTCTATCATCTTTGAATAGTCATGGAGATTGGTGAATCCCCAAGAACTGAAGAAAGGCAAATGCTCCACCTATCTCTAGAAAAAGCCAAAACGATGATGATTTGGGGAATTACAAACCAATCAATCTCACTTTGGTTCCTGGGAGGCTGGGACCAAAAACATGAAGCAAAACCTCTTGTAAGACATTCCTGGACACATAAGGAAAAGGTGAATGGCAACAGTCAGCATGGATTTACCAGAGCCAAATCATGTCTGACAAACCTAGCTGCCTGCTATGACAAGATGACTGGACTTGTGGAGCAGTGGATGTCTTTTACCTTAAATCTAGCAAGGATTTTAACATGGTATTCCACAGCATTCTCGTAATCCAGCTGGGATGTCATGGCCTGGATGGGTGGACCAGCAGATGGCTAAAAAAATCAGCTGGATTTTTGGGTTCAGAGGGAGTGGTTAATGGATTATAGTCTACCTGGAGGCCAGTATCAAGTTGAGTATCATGGGAGTTTATCTTAGGAACTGTCCCATTTAATGTATTCATCAATGACCTAGAGGTTGGACTAGAAACTTTTTGAAGTACCTTCCCATCCAAATTATTCTAAGATTCTATGGTTTTATGATAGTCAAGATGTCTACTCATCAGTTGCAGAAAACAAAATTATATTTACAATGCTTTGTTCATGATGGCAGGCGGCATAAATTCAATTTGCAGACCAAAAGTGGCTTGGGAATGTGTGCATTGCAATGAAACTGCAGCTGCAATGCAGACATACTTTAAAGGGATGTAGGAACACAAACCACCTGAAAGCAAACGGGACAGACGTTCCTCAGCCAAGTGTTTCTGAAACCACTGAATACTTCTATGAAAAGTGCCTGAGGAGCCACATTTTTCTCAAAGTAACACCTGTACTGGCAAAGATTAATTAGATTGCATGGAGATAAACTTCAACCTGCCCTCCAGTGTTTTGGTTATCAATAATGATGTGCAAAGAAGACTTTCTGTAAGATTCCCTGGACTGAGTTTGCTGGAAAATGTCTTAGGAAAAGCACACTCTTATTTGTAATGTGGATTTAGTGAGATAAACCAGAAAAAAAAAGAGATAAACCCTATATTATTTATAGGGTCATTTTTTGGACTGAACTACATTTTGACTTTGCAATTCACACCTGCCAAAAGGCATTTACATACATGATACCATTCAATCCTCACATTCATTGATCTTTTATAACCTACATCTCAAATCAAAGCCAAATATCTAATCATATCTTATCTTTTCCATACTCCAGTTTGGAAACTCTCACAACTAGATGTAGTTTGCTAAGGACTCCACCCTTATGAGAGATGACTTACAGGCAGGAGCACAGAAAGGCTTCTTCTGGAGCAGAGACTGGCACACACTAAACCTTGTTCTCAAGGATTGCCACATACTCAGAGAATATGGGTAGCAATCAAGTATATGTGTATAATCATATGTGTATAAGTCACCAGCATATTGTGAGGCCTAAGTAATACCTGTAAAGCAGCATAATATCTTTAGATTAAATAGTCTACAGCTGCAAAGGATCCCTACTCTTAGCTCCCTTCCGCTATTTCAGTCATGTTGGCTCCCAAGATTTTTCGAGTCTTTGTTTACTGCTGTTTGTAGCAGTTGCCACGCAGTTTTTTGGATCTGTTTTTAATGTACCTACCAGCCAAAAACCACTGCCAGACTGTTCTCTCAGAAGCCCCATCCACAGCACAGACAGAGAGGCTGGCCCAGCCTTCTTCCCTGACACTCTCTGTGGCAAGGCTTGGACCTAAGGCTGACCATAAACAAGAACAGCAGTTAAATTAAAAGCAGAGGAAATGCTGCTGTCAGTATTTCTAGGCTGAATTTTCTTCCAGCATTGATGTTCCTGTAGTGCAGAAAATTTAACGTAGGCTACTGACTTTCAAATTTTTTAATACTGAAGTGGCTTTCACAATAATTTTGACATTTATATCCTGTAACTTCTTTATCAATGATTCAGTATGAACAGTACAAACTCTTACTCTGGACCTTACTCCAATTTATAGCTTCAAATTCTTGTCTCCAGCACACCAAAAATCAAGCGTGTAGAAAGAAATCTTCTTGTCATATCTTTATTAGCATTAGCTTGAGGCTGGTGTCAATAGAGGATGTGAGCATGTTATTACCTTCTGTTGGCAATATTCTTCATCAGTTTTGTCTAGCAAGGTATTAACTGAGTTTTGACACTGCAGCAGTGGGCACTACACTAAAAATTGGGAGATAAATTAGAGAGGGAGATAAATTAGAGAGGTAACGCTGCTTCCACATCACTGGCTTGTGCTCTGCCTGGCATAGACATACACGGTGCATGAAAAGGAACAGTCCCAGAAGCACTCTACTTTGCTTGCTAACTCTCTGTCAGGTAAAGTACTTGCTTGAGCCACTCAGCCCTGCCACCCCAATGGAAGGAAAGAGAAGACGGTCAGTACAAGGAGGAGAGACACCAGCCTGCTGCCTCCTTGAGACAGAGAAAAGCCCATGAGGAAAGAAATTAGGATCAGCCTTCAGAGAGTAAAAAGAAAATGTGCCTGTTGAAGACCAAGCTCTGCTGGACTCAGCAAAATCTTTTATCTGTTCATCAGTTGCAGAAAACAAAACTATATTTACAATGCTTTGTTCACGATGGCAGGGGGCATAAATTTGATTTGCAGGATGACTATGGAAAATGAATGGTTTTATGGGAAGGGTATAGATCAGATTTCTGGTAGGATGCAAAATGGTGGATCTAATAACGAATGATAGGGTCTGGATTTGAATGAAGCAAAGGGTGAGTTAAAGAGGAGAATGAGCAAATTAATGATAAAATGCATCCATGGTATGGAACACATCCAATGGTCAAGGGAAAGGAAGAATAGAGTGAAACAGCATCTCTCAGTCTTGGAAAATTTGCATATGATCTGCAATTTAACTCAAAAAAAGGTCTACATTTAGACCAAGGTTACATGCTAACTTTCACCACTCCTTTTAAAATTCAGCTTTAGACACCATAAAGTGTTAAAAAGTGGGCGATGATTTTTGGCACGGAAAGAATCTGCAGGACATTGCAATTTGCTGGGATCACGATCACATTTACGGAATATTAGCACCACACAATTTCATACCTTCCTCTTTGATCTAGTTAGGGTGATCTAAATGGAAACATTTCAAATAATGCTCCAACCAAATATATATTAGCATCCTAATATGACAGAAAGATAAGGGAGGAAAGTTTTGTATCATAAAAACCAGTGCATTTCTATTAACTAATGAATACCACTAAAAATTGTGACATGTTTCAGAGAACGGCACTAACCATATATAACAAGATAATTTAAGCAGAAATTCACCAGGGACAGAGGGGTATGGTATCAAAGGTGTCCACTGCTTCTCTGCTATCGAGAAAATAGCTAAGGGAAGATCTCTGGAGCTAAATTAATAGTTTTTAATTACTGCATTGCTTACTTCAGTGACATCTCTCTCTTGGCTACAGTTTTCACTGTCTATTTTCAAAGATGGTTTATGCCAGTGAGATTGAATTAATCCTACATTGCCTCCCAAAATTAAATGTGATGAACTGAGATACTTAAAAGAGATATCCACACCTGCTGCTGGTGATTACTTTCCCTTTTCTGATTAAATGCTTGACTTGTCCAGAGTGCTGAACTAATTAAACCAGATGCAACAGCATTCATCTCAAGCCATGAGATAGAAGCTCTTATCAGGCCCGTGTCCTATCTTTATTAGGAATTTGTTGAGGAAGAATCCATGAGTGTGCTTTATATTCAATATCATAGGAAACGTTATTGTGCTCTTTTGCAATTCTATTACAAAAAATAAATAAAAAACCCACCTATACTATACTAAAAAACCCAGCTATACTATGTAGTATGGCTATAGTAAGCGATATCATGGAGTATCACTATGACTTCATTGCTTTGGCAGCAATTGTTTCACTAATAAATAATTTAACAAGCAGCTAAGCACTAGTTTAAAGCTAGCATACAGATTCTTCTTTTTCCGCTGATTACCTGAAAACATTTTTTAAGTTCCAGCACATCATCCCTTCCTACCTTTTCAACACTGATACCATTCTTCTTCCAAGTTCAAGACAAAAATTAAGACCTAATACATTTTTTTATCTGCCTGTTAAGATCTTTGGGTACATATCAAAGTATCTACTTATCCTTTCAAACACCACACAGCATAATTCCTAGTAATAAATTCTGGTTTTTTCTCAACTTTAATGAATTTCACTGCCATAGCGAAATATTTGCCCTTGCCCTCGCACACGTTTTTATTTTTCGGGGCGAACAAGCAGCACACCCCTGAACCAGCCGAAACACGAGGATGGGGACCCGCTGCCACCGGGGTGGATGCCCACGACCCAAACCCTGTCCTCGCCGCCGCCCCCCGCCTGCCCCACGGCGGCTCCGCGGGCGCTTCCCCCGGCATCTCTCTCGCATTCGTTCCCCGGTAACGTCCCGTGTACAGCTCTCCGTCCTCGCATTTTTAAACATCTCGGTACGCCAGGCAGCGAGACCCACTCTGGCAACCGAAGGTTCCCCGGTGACCCGGGTAGAGATCCCGCCTGTGCCTCTCCAGCCCGTTAACCAAGCCGCCGAGGCAGCCCCCGGNTTTATTGACCCAGCACTCCTAATGGCAAAACACAAGTTGAGATGCCTGTCAGGAAGGTGTTTACCACACAATTAATTACTAAACTTTGAGGGAATACAAACCAAAATGGGCATGCACTCACCTCTAAAGGGGAAACCTCCCACACAAATGCTCAAACTTATCACTCACCAAAGGGGGATGAGGTTCACTCAATCCATGGAGATTCTCTCAGTCCATAGAAGTATCCTTGGACAGCCTGTCCAAGGGGAGGGTCTGACTGCCAGGCCCACTGCTCTGCAAAGAACCATCTCACCTGGCTCTTAGGTGGGGCTCCATTTATACCCTAGTCGAGCATGCACAGTGGTCACGCTAATTGGCTGAGAGGGACAAGCCTAGACAGCGCAGGATGAAGGTCTAGACACTGAGGTGCCAGTTCATCACCCTGAGGTGCANCCCCCCCGCTCAGCCCCCGGGGTGGCCGCCGCTCCGCGCCCCACTCCCGCGGCGGGGCAGGAAAGTTGCGGCGGGGCAGGTGCCGGGGGCTCACCTGTGGGGTCCAGCACGGCCAGAGGGCCCNAAAGGGGGATGAGGTTCACTCAATCCATGGAGATTCTCTCAGTCCATAGAAGTATCCTTGGACAGCCTGTCCAAGGGGAGGGTCTGACTGCCAGGCCCACTGCTCTGCAAAGAACCATCTCACCTGGCTCTTAGGTGGGGCTCCATTTATACCCTAGTCGAGCATGCACAGTGGTCACGCTAATTGGCTGAGAGGGACAAGCCTAGACAGCGCAGGATGAAGGTCTAGACACTGAGGTGCCAGTTCATCACCCTGAGGTGCAGTTTGTTGCAAACTGTTCTGGCACGCCTGGTTTTGCCCTGTTTTGTCTGTGGGGGAGGCTGTACCTGCCACACAGCCCTGCCGCCCTCTCCTGCCCCAGCCCCACTGTGGTCAGGGCACTGCTTCACGCCGGGCTGGAGGGTCACATTCAATGCCCTGTGTGCAACCAAGTGGCCCAGGCCTGCATCTCTTGACCCAGGGCCTGGGAAAGGGCGAGACCCCTTGTGGCACACTGGGTGTCTCTGCCCAGGCACCACACACCTCGCCTTCCCCAGGAGAAAACTCACCCACTCTGATTGAAAACAAAGATGTGGCACAAAGTCCTACAGGTTGGCTCCAGGTGTGGGTCCGTTTCCTCACTGCCTTCTGGTTTCTTCACGAGGCACAGCTCTCCTCGTGTTTTGGTTCAGAACCCTTCTCCTCCCAACTACACATCCCCACAACGTGCAGCTCATTTTCTCCACACTTTGAGAGTATGGTGTGAAGGCTGGGAACAAACTCAGACTTTATTTGTATGGTGGCCAGTAACTTACTTCATTATATATTCTACCCGTGTCCCAGGCTTGGCTTTGCTTCTTGGTTTATGCTTGGCCAATGGCAGAGGACTAGTTTGTCACCTGGTGGAGATCAGAATTATCAAGCTTTACTCTCAGCTTTCCTCTTCCATTTCTTAAAAAAAAAAATCTATCTAAAAATCTATTAATCAGAAATAAAATACCACTGCAACCAGAAACATGAATAAAATCAATAACAAAAATAGGTACCTTGGAGACATAGGTTAAGGTAGGCATAGGCTGACAAGCAACATCAAAAAAATCAAGGGATACTGTAGGACTATTCTTTTCCTTACATGGTGCCTATCAATTTCTCAACCTCACTGGCTCTCTCCTTCTGTCTCAGTTTTCATTCCCACAGCAGATCCTGCCACTTTGTCCTGCTGTTACCGAGGAACTGCTAGCTGCTGCTTCTAGTGCTACCGACTGCAGGGATGTGTGACTTCTGTCTGGAAGAATCACAGAATGTCAGGGATTGGAAGAGACTGGGAACAGATGAGAAGAAACAGCCAATAGCCACTGTGCTGTTTTGGTGCCTGCTGGTCCTTTTTCAGGACTTCCCCATAGCAAAGAACATAATATTTTTTTTGTGTGAACAATATTTTTGATAGGCTGCCATGCACTTCACTACACTAAGAGGTATTCTCCCACTTGCAGCAAACACAAGTCAATTTAACATCCTTGGTTTTCTTTCACTTAAATCTCTAAATGTATACATATTTATATATTTCACTTCCCCAGTCTTTGACTGATATCCCCAGGAAATGGTTAGATAGCATCTGACAGAAAGGAGACAACTTCCCCAGGTATCCCCCCTAGTCTATGAAGCCAAATAAACCAGGCGCTAAGCCAACTTTTTCCTCTTTGCATCCTCTAACCTGGAGGGATTGAAGAAAAGAGAAAAATGAGGATAGTGGTAGTATTTGTACTAACTATTAATTACTAATTATGAACATAAATTAATGAAGTAATAGATTGAGAAGACAGAAAAGGTGATGGTACAAATAAAACATTTATCTGAAAGTGACCATGGATAAGAGTGATTAAGAAGCTCCCAAAGTTGGTATAGACCCTCAGGTTCAGGGATGGCAATGGACAGAAATTTCCATCAACAGTAAATAACAGAGAGGGTTGGGAAAGACTTTAACTTCGCAGACAGTTTGGAAAACAAATGCCATACACAACGTGTATTTTTGGGTGTGACAGCCAATAAACTTTTTCCACTAGCAGCCACCAAACAGACACAGCAGCCCAAAAGGAAGCTGCTCTAGAATTCTTTTCAGTAAAAAAAAAATAAAAAAATATTATAAATACTTTTAGAAATAATTTGATTATAGAAAATAACCTTTGATGAATGACTTATTTTTTACTGCAAATTTCAGGAGAGTCAAAAAATGGATCTGGTCCTACAGTCCTGGATATCAGAAGGCAAACATTAAGAAACTATGGAAAAATGGTTGGTGAGACTGCCTGGACCTAAAAACTCAAGCATTTGAATGTGGAAAAATCATGGATTTATTTTAAATCCAAAATGAAAAATCCCATCTAGCACTTTCATCTCCTAAAAGAGGTTGGAATAGGCCGAAAAACAACTGTAAACCCAGTGGACAAGTAGCCTCCTGAAAGAGAATATTAAAGTAGTGAGTGAACCTACAGGGAAGAAAATAGGAGAGCTGAAGTTTGCAGAGTCAGAAACTGCAGAACTAGAGAGACAGAATGAATAAAACTCTTGCTGAGCCAGATGTTGCAAAGGAAGGGATAAGCAGACAACAAAGAGTTCTGCAACTATATAAATAAAAATGATCAAAGAAGAAAGATGTGTAGTTGCTAAATGCTGAGGATGGGGTGAAGATTGAGGCTGCTCCAAATCTTGCATGAATACATTGCCTCATTTTTCAATCAAAAAATGATTTGTATGAGGGCATTGTCAGAGAACCTAAAGCAATTGAGGATAACATAAATGATGAGAGTAGCAGATACGAAGTGGAAGCATAAACTTGGGCTTTTCCTTGTGACAGTCCCAGGAAAATTGTATCCGAAGTGTTGAAAGAATTGGTAGCTATCGTTCCAATGCTGAGCAATGTTTTCAATGGATCAGGCAAGTTGAAGGGGAAGAGCTGTTACTGGAGAACAGGAAACCTCTCTTACAAAATGGCAGAAGGAGTGAGGGGAACTCATCCTATACTCCATGCCCCGTTAATTTGACTGGGGAAAGTCTTTGAGATAAATGAAAAATGGATTCAACTACAGTATGATTCATCAAAGCTAGGTCATGTCAGAATAACGAGATCTTTGATAAGGTAAGTGATTTCTGAGGCAAAAGCAATGCAGTGAAGCAAATCTGCCTGGGTTATGCTGCATATTTAATAGAGTTCTCCAGAGAAAATGACCTAACCTGGAGCAGGCAGCTACAAGTACAGGTTACCATCAGGTATGGAGATTGCTAAAAGGAAGCCAAGATACTGAAAGTGGCAGGTTGTCTGAGTTGCACCTCAGGAACCAGTCTGGAGGCAAGATCACTGGTGTTGGGTGTAAGGAGTGCATGTTTGGTTATGAAGTGTGTGACCATCAGAAGCTGGTAGGCATTGTTGTTACTGAAGACTACGGGAACAGAAGCATACTAGTGTGTTGGAAATGGGTTGAGGTGGAGCTTACACACTTAAAAACTAGCAATGAGAGCTTTTATTGTAACTCTGGAGTCTCCTCAGTTCGGTGAAATTGAAGAAGGATATGTGTATGGCTGACAGTGCTTGCACAATGCCAGTTGAAAGACTACTAAACAGATACGTTCTAGGTTGCATTATTTAATACTTGCTAATTAGTTCAATGCATTGTAAGTGTGGTAGAACTTCATTTTATATTTATGTTGCTGGTTGTCTCTATAGCCAAAAGAAATTTTTTCACCATTTTGATGTGTAACTTGGACCTGGATTTTCTTTATTAACATTTTTAAGGTCTTTGTTTCTCAGATGTCTGGCTCAGGTACCTTGGTCATATGTCAAAATTAAATCATTTGCCAGATTTGTGCCCAGAAGGAGTCCCCACACTCCAAGGTTAGGCTGGCAAGGCTTTTAAGAGTTCTTCTAACGTCTGCATTGCATAGAATGTGGCCCTGTCAGCACTGGAGCTGAAGGACTCCACCATCCCCTTGATCTCTCCTGCTTCTTTCCTGTGGCATACTGCAGCTTTGAAGGTTTTTGTCTTTTGTCCTACAGGTCATCATTATGCTAATGAATGCTTTGGAGCTGAAGTTGGTCACACATGAACTTTGTATCCTGCGTGTCCCTGAAGTCTTTTCTTCTTTATTTTAGACAAGACCAATCTGTTTGGTCTTTCCTCACAGGTCATGTCTTCTAGGCTAGTGAACACTCTTTTTACTTCCTTGTAGTCTCTGTGTTATCACACCCTGTGTGGGTCACATCTTTCTTAAAAGGCGATGCCCAATGGCTGGGCAATGTTAAAAATAATTTGAATTCTATGTCTGTCTACCAGCATACTTCCTCCAAGATACTCAACAGTTTCTCCCAACTTTATGTCCTCTCTAAATTTAATATACTTTCTATCCCAAGGCCACCAGTGACAACACTGAATATTACCAGACAATGAAAGCACCTTAGCACTTTCCATCTTCCAGGACCATTGATAAACGTGACTCTCCAGCTACTTTTTTCATCCCTTCTGTAGTATTGTCATTTGCACCATTTCTCTCTAGGAGGGTCTGGTCTGGTACTAAGTCCTGTTATAATGGCTTCATTCTCTTACAAGAGTTATTTTCTCAGTAAGCTTTTTTGGAGAAGGTTGGTTGTTTGGATCTAGTAAAATTCAAAGCAAAACTCCATTTCTTCCAGCCCTCCTTCATGACTCCTGCTGTGAGCAGGGGTTTGTCTCCCAGGCCCAGGCTCAGAGATCCAGTCACAGAGAATGCCAGTGTGAAGCAGCTTAAATCACCCCAATGCTCTTAACTCTTTACCACAGTACTCGGACTGCATTTGTATTCCTCAAAATGCTTGAGGCCTGTTTCCGCCTCCCATTATTTGAACCCCTAACAGAACAGTAATCCAGTCATCACTGAGGCTAAACTCAGGATTCTTCATAAGCCAGCTTGCCCAGTCACACAAGGTCACACCATGTCAATGAGGTAAGTAGATTTCCTTTGTTCATAATTTATAAACAGTATTTATTGGCATGGTTACTGGTACAATCCCTCTAGGAATACTCCCTGGGCAGTATAAGGAAATCGTGCAGGAAGTGGAAGGAACATGAGAAGTAGCCATGAGGTTAATGGCCACTGACTGTTTGACTGAAATTGTTGGTATCTGTTAAAAGAAAATTGCTGGACAATTCACTTCAACAATTCTGCTTCCTGGCGCCAGCCAGTTTCCAAGATGTGTTTTTATTAACAGAAGATTTAAAAGGCTCTGTCTGCGAGCTTAAAAAGGGACTTGAGAAGGTATAACTATTCATAACATTATTCAGAGGCATCTGAGATAAATGAATGATGCTCGGATTCGTGCTTGTCAAAAGCAGTTTAAAGTCTTTAATTGCCTTTGGTAGACTTTTCACTCATTAATTTGTGCAGTCAGTTTTTGAACTCTATAAACTTTTAGCATTCTCAACATGTTGTGACAAGGAGCTCCATGGATATCTGTGTGCTGTGTGAAGAAGTGGGATATCCCAGTGGGAGCAAGACTCAAATGGAAAAGAGCAAGATAAAAGTCAAGTTAAATGTCAGGTATATTTAGATTCATAGGAGAATGTACCTGAGGAAAGGTACATTGCCCTTACAAAAAAACTGATTGCCACATGATACCAAAAATTATTTATCTCTTAATAAAGCTAGATAATGAGCAGTCATATGGATGATGCACCAGAGACCATTCTCGTGGTGCATCTTGTAACAATATCAAGGCAACAGTATTGGGACAAATGGACTTGACTTTGCTGAAGACTGATAGTTATCTTTTAGCTGGGGTGACAACAATGCTGTTTCCTTCAGGATAATCTTATTGCTCAGTGGAAGGTGGGAATTCATCTCATTCAAAGGATTTAAGAAAGGAATACAAAACAAAATGCAAATGGTAACCAAAAGGCAGAGATAAAGATCTTTTGCAGTAGTTTGGAGACAGGGATAACAAAATGCAAACATGTCAAATGTAACATATTCAGAGTCCTCATAGTTACATGTCCCCATTAACACAGACTATGAAGACATGAAATAACAGAAGATATACAACCCACAATATGAATCTGCTGCTATGAAAATTAAACATGCCAAGGATTTACGTAAATCTGTAACATACATGAAGTCACCATACCCTAATCTTCCTTCATGAAACAGTCAGCATGGTTTTTGTAAAACACGAAAGTATCTTCTCTTTCAGGTGCCCTCGGAAGGATTAACTCAGTACAGAAATAAAATTTCTGAAAACTGAACTCTTCCCTTGATAGATTAAAGTGGCTTTTTGGGTAGTTGTAGGTCAATGACTGAGAGGTACAGAAATAACATATTCAACCTTTGCTGAGAAATTCCTATTGGTAGGCATAATCCAGTGTTGCAGTGAAGACTGCACAACAGAAAACTTTTTTATTGGAAAAAAATTCTGAAAGCTAAAGTGAAAAGATGTTTTCAGAGAAGTACTTGGTTTTGAAATATTCATAGAACTTATGTTTTTATAAGCTTGATGTGTACCTCTGCAAGATGGCTAATGAAGGTATGTTTGAAATGCAACAACAGAAACAACAACAAATCACTAGTGTGACTGAACAAAAAAACCCCTTAGTTTGTGTTGTGAACTGTTACATTAATTTGTACGTAGGTAAAAATGTATATACAGAGGTATTTATACCAGTCCAAACAGGAAGAGATCATCAGTTTTTGGAATGCATGAGGAAACTCCTCTTGGAATGCAGCTTAAATTTCAAAAATATGCCATCATCAAAAGAATAAATCAGTCTGAAATACAGATGTGGTGATGATCTTTTTAGGACAGGCATTATTTTAATTATACCTCTAAGTAGTAAACACAAAGTTTGATTAATTATTTTGCTGATTTCAAGGCATCTTCAAAAATTCCTTTAATAGCATAGTGAATTATACTATCCATTCAAATTATTTTATTTTTTTTTTAAGCCCAGAAGCAAGTGAGGCATTCTGTACCTTTCCTCATATTAGCTGGTGCCTAATTTAGTCAGGTGTCCTTCACGTCTACTGTAGTAGACACTTCTAAAGTCAAGGACAACGTATAACCCAGTCTCAGTGAGGGAAAAGAACTCCTTGCACCTCTCTCTTCCCATGCAAGGTTGTTTCCAAGGCTGTATATTCTGAAGAGTTTTGCTCAGTTCAGTTTTAAAGTCTCAGTTATGAGGTTCTCCTCCTTTCCCTTGACAGGCTGTTTTACAGTTTAATGGAAACTAGTGAGGAGTCAAGTTCCACACTGAGAACTCACTGAAGAGTTGTAATCCACTGCAACATTTGTCAAACTGATCTCTTAATTGTTTTACTGATGTACTCCTTAAACTTGAATAACTCACAGTACTCTCCAGAAACTCTGGACAATGAAATATGACATTAAAGTAATATTCCGACATGCTCTGCAGTTTCCACTGTATCAAAAATATCTTGGCAAGGAGACCAGCGAAGCTTGGAGAATGTGGTAGTGTGGCTCAGCTGAAAAGAAGAGAGCAGGGGAAGAAGGTGAGCAGAGACAAGTGGGTCACTCTAGAAGGAAATGCTCCAGTCATGGAGAGGTGTCCCAGTGGTGCAGAGTGGGTGTCTTCTCCCTCCCTTAGAAACCACCCAGATATTTAGAGGGAGATCATAGAATCATAGAATGTTTTAGGCTTGTCCAACCTCCCTACACAAGCAGGGACATCTCTACCTAGGTCAGGCTGCTCAGAGCCCCATCAAGTGTGACCTTGAATGACTCCAGGGATGGGGCCTCCACCACCTCTCTGGGCAGCCCATTCCACTGAATGAGATGGTGAGATCTTATTGTAGTCTAGTGTCTCAGTGTTTTTACAATCCTTACATCCATTGAAAAGATCACAACTGCAGCATTTATTTTGCATAGGAGAGAAGCAGCTTGTCAATTCTCAAAATTTTGTATTTAGGATTTAATAGATGTGAAGGTGCAACAGAAAGAAGGCCGTAACACCTGACTTTAGAGGCTGGGTCCTCCTGCAGGACATCATTGTGTGACAATGGAGAGGTGAGAATTCATGGCCACTTGGCAGAGTAAAGCAGTGAAGAGGATGAATCACATTTAGCTGGAGACAGTGCAGGACACACAAACAGTGAGTGACTTCTGGGTGTCTGAATCTCCACCAGTCTCACTAGCTAGCACAGTGACTTACAGTGGCCACTGCTTTAGCTCAGCTGTTCCTTTCAGCCCTGGAAAGGGTAGCCTTTACACCATCCCACTTGTGGCTGTACCAATGCTGGCTCAAAAACAGACGAGGAACTCGACCTGTAATTTTAAAAGGGAGGATGATGCTCCATTCCCTGTTGATACCTCTGTGGGGAAGAAAGTCTTCAATTAAAAGTTAAAATGTCAGCACTTTATCTTCCAATTTTCTAGCTTGGTTCATTATGGCAGCACAAAGGAAGGGCTACAGCCTGGTTTATTTTTTCTGCTTGATTTGAAAGAACCAGAATTAATGGTGCATGTGGTGACATGGGCTGCTTGTGGAGATAAAGAGGAGATGTAGGATTGAAATAAAAAAAGGTGACAGGTTTTAAAATGCATTCTCTATCCTCAGGGCCAAGACACTTTCAGCAGCAGTTTAGAGTCTTCAAGGCACTTTGTTTTGTAAAATACTAAATTGTCAATAAGGTAAAAGAATTAAAAGTAGGTGGTGGACCATGACTTGCTGCCAGGGAGGTTGAACCATCCCGGAGAGGAACCATGGCTTGCTGCCATGGAGGTTTAGACATCCAAGTAGAGGACAAAAGACACATACCCACTGCAGCCCAAAGTGTTTCACAAAGGAAAAAACACATAAAAGAAAACTACATTTGGAGATTTTAAAAAGTGTTTTCCTCCCCCCTCCACTTTCTTCAGCTTTGAGGCCCACATATTCAGAGTGCTTAAAGGGAACACATTACATATCTTCCTCTTTTTCCCTCTGACCTTGTTGTCCAAAGAAAGCATTCTGTGAATTCATCATATTCTGATGCTAATGATAGCAATAAACTATGAAGTACACATCACTTCGAGGTTTCTTCTGTTCCTAATTTTTGTTTACTTTCATTGTCAGTCATAGACATTTCTCCTGATCTTGAAGCTGTCACATAGGCAGCAGAGTCCCTGTGTCTCACGTGGATAGAACACAAGAACAACACGCACCAGAACCCAAGAGAAACCTCCCTAGGCTGAAAGGATTTAAACCATGAATAAATGTTGAGACTGGATTAAATTGACCATGGCTCAGACTGTTATTTGCAAGGCCTGCATCCCTGGTAATAAACCTCCTTCTCTCCTTTCTGTGGACCCTGAATTGCCAGGTGCAAGGGGTTGTGCAGAGGTGAAGAGGGTGCTCCTCAAGGAGTAGGACAAAATCAAAGCCCTTCTGTCTTGCCTGCTCTCCTTCATGCATAACTGCCTGCTACCCTGAAGGAAAGCCCTGCTGATGCTGGCAGTGATACGGGGGAGTTGAAAGGTGACAGCCCAGGGAGGCAGTTCCAAAGGTGACAAAACTCAGTTGCTCAGGAGGAGTTTCAGACTCTCTGAGTGCAGCCTCTGAAGACAGCCACCTTTTAATTAGCTGCTGTGTTCCTCCTCAGCAAACAAGCTACAGCACTGGATAGCAAAACAAGAGACATATTCTTTGCCTATGCACAGGTGAAAGCAGATAGATAAGAGAACTAGAATAAGAGCAGGAAACCAGTTTTCCTATTATGCATTTTTTCAGTGCCAGTAAAAAAATGGTCACTGAAATATGGATGGGGAAAAAATGGAGTGAGAGGTGAAATCTATCAGCTTGTGTGGCTGGATGCACTGGAACACCTGCAGAGGTAAATGTGCAAATGGAGCCCAGCATCATTCTTGATTTCACCAACTTCTAAAGGAAAAAATAAGTTACATTTGGAGATGAGCTGTTCATAGTAAACAGATACTTTGATAACTGAGGCCATCCTTTTGCCTCACAGACTGAGAATGATGGTTGACATCTGATATTACATTAATTTTGTCCACTCTCAGGACTGTTCATTTGAAGTAAGTAGCCATTACGGGTTTAACTCCAAGGTCCCTTACAGTTCTGATTTCCCTCCCAGATTTTGATCAAGATGTCATTTCTCATGTTTCTCCCCTTAGCCACAGCCCCTGCTTGGTTCCAGCACAAATGCAACAGCAACAGAAGATATAGGGATTTCTGGCCCTTTTTCCTGAGGATTTACAAGACTGTGATCAGTTATCTGCAAATTGAGGTTTTGTTTATGTTGATGAGATAAATGAAGCTGTAAGAAACCAATTTTTTTCATAAATTTTCTTTAAACATTTCTCTTTTTTTTTAGTGAATCTGTTGTGCAAATAATGCAAAGAACTTTTAGAAAAGATGCTGGCCGCTTTCAACAAGAATGCAGTATTGGGTATTTATTTCTGCTAATAATCACAGATCCTCCCCTTTTGAGTCTCCCAGCCTTGAGATTATCCAGTTATTGTAAATAATTCGCAAATGCCATGAAAAAGCATGCCAACAGCATGTCTTTATTATTACATTTTGTTGTGTCTTCCAATCTTCTGTGAAACTTTGATTGGTTAATACAGAGAAGATCTCTTAGTACACTACTGCAGCATCTTGATTTCCTATATACATTTTTTATATCATGCCTGAAAGTGTTGGTTTTAAACTGATTGTTGTTATCAATGAAGCCATTGAAATAGATACTGAAAGCAATGGTTGGTCCAGCAACCTGTTAGGCGTCTGCTTAACATCCCACCCTACAATCCATCTCTTTGGCTTCCATGGACACCCCCTAACACCTCTGCTGTGGTCCTACCATGAAGAAGGCAGATCCTGCAAACCCACAGGCAAATTCTTCTGACTTCAGCCTGGCTCATGGGCTTCAGAGAGTCTCTAGAACACATCAAAGTCCTTTGCACACAAGTTGGTTCAGAGTTGGGTTCTCTGAGCTTAGAAGCTTATATTTCCCCAAAATATAGAGGAAGAACTGATAGAAGTGCAGTAGTAAAGACATATTAGCAAGACTGGGCAAATGCCCTAGCAACTAGTATATGGTAAAGGTCTGAAGGATTTAGATAAGCCATCCCAAACATATACCACCTCCAAGAAGTACCTAAATATTACAGTATATATACCAGACAGTGGTAGAAAAACTGCTGTAGGTACTTCTTTGCAAAGATACTTAAGAAACTATGCTGCTAACGGTTTTTGCATGACTCTCTAGCCACCAGCCTTAGTACAGAGGTACCAGACTCCAAAGAGAGTGAGAAACTTAAATGGTAAATTTCTAAATTCTCTGACAGCTATTTAAAACTGCATTTCCATGTGCAATAATACCTCAGTTGTAGGAGCTGGGCCACCTGTCAGGAGATCAGCTATAAAAGTGGGAATCTCCATTTCCATTTGCAGAAAGCCTTCAATCCTGGCTTTGTTGCATGTAGAGATTTCAAGTCTTAAAGCTGACTGTTTTAGGAAAGGGTGCTACATTGCCTCGCTGCCTGGGTCATTGGGAGGGATGGGGAAGGGCATGAGGACAGACAGAAAAGCACTGTGGAGACAGAGTCACTGAAAGATCCATCTTCAGAAAGGGAACATTTGCTAAGAACTGGTGCTAATGGGAGGGCATTGCTTATTCATCCTCCATGACAGCAGCAGTTTGAAAGTATCAGGGATTTATAGTATGCAAACTGGGTCCAAAGGATACAGGTTAGTGGAACAGGGTGCAGGTAAGGCTTTAAAAAATTCCTGGTGAATGAAATGTAATTGAACATAGTTAAAGCTGTCACCATGCCATAACTCCCTTATATAGGTATATCTATTTATATTTAAATATGCATACAGACATGCTCATGTGTCCCATTAAAACTTGTTGTTGGATTCATAAAAAACATGAGCCATGTCATAAGTCCTTAGTGAGGCTAAGAGTCTGTAGGAGGGGGTTTTTTTCAGCTAATTATAAATCTTTGAATTTACTGTGACTCTTTCTTTGTTAAATGATCCTAAGCTCTACACATATATTTGTTAACATAATTAATCCTAAGGACACAATTTAATATGACAACTTATTCACTTGACCTATTTGTTGTTTCTTTTTGTTGTATGTGATTAGTCATCTACCTGCAAGGCTTTCCTGTAGTCACAGCATGGGATTGCCTCCGAAGGAAGGAATGAAGGATTTCCCCTCAGAATACTCAGTGTTGTACACCCTTAGCCTTGTGTTATGCCTGCCAAGAAGCAAGGAGATAAGAGACTTCTTCTCCATGCTGGAGGGGGACCTGACGGCAAGAGGCCTGACCTCCCAAACCCAAGGTTTCAGCTCCTATTGCACAAACATACCTTCTCCTGTCCCAGTGCTTCTGCACCTTGCCTAGGAAGATAAAGCTTTCAAGATAAACTTGAACAACAATTTGACATACCCCATATACTATTGCTTGCTCATCAGTATATGTGTTTATACGGAGAATAGCCATTTCTTCAGCATATATATAAACAGAAAAATCTCACCCACACAAAGGTTATGAACAACATGCAACAAAAGTTACACATTTAGCAGTTATGAAGAAGAAATGTTTGTGAATCTGGTTTAGTACTGGGCTCATTCTAATACAAACCAGCAGAACTTGAAAGCAGGACTTTGCATTAAACCTGACTTGCATCAGCATTCACAAAAGCAAGCTCTGGCTTTGTGGAAGGGCATGGGTTTGTGGTTCCCTGTATCTGTTGGGCTGCAGAAGACAGAAGGAGGACCTAGTTAAAAATAGCTGCTTTCTACATTTGAATAACCATCTCTCCACATGCTATGTCTTCCATTTTAAGTAATACTTACCCCAAGGTCCAAATGAGTCAGTAGATGTGATCACAGCTAGTAGTATACAGCAGCTTATTTCAAGTATTACAGGCACTTACTGCTTTCTTCTTTAATAAAACTTTCAAAAAAGCCTTCATTTGGCTGTTAAATTTTGATTTAGGTTCTTTCAAGTAAAAGCATTCTCTCAACATAACTTTTTTGGTAATAACTAAGTTTACTGATCCACTTGATGATTGTCCCTGGAGGGCTTTCTCAGCAGAGATTAAAGATGCACATTTCCAGTGTCATTTTTTAGTCCCTCAGGAGCATTTATGTCCTAAACCAAGTCTGATTTATGAACCTTGATTTTGCATTTCCTTTGCATCCAAACTCCTGCTAAGCATGATGCCAGCCTGGCGTGCACAAAGGAAGTGGCATCAGACCCAAGGGCTCTCTGCCCTGACTGTACACTTAGGATAATTTAAGATTTTGAGGCTGAGCCCTCCTACATCTGTACTGAAGCTTTTATACATGATGTCAGAATTTGGCACAGCTCATGTTAGCAAAGTCAAATGAGCTAAGCCTGAAGTCACAGTCCTTGGAAAACAGAACTTCACACAGTTAAAAAAAAACCCAATAAAAGTATTGATGGTATTCAGGGTTCAAACTGAACACAGGTTTCCTGAACACACTCAGAGAGGACTGAGCTGGGAAATCAACAGAAGTTGCTTGTAAACTGCAATATGAATATGAGAGTTATTTAATACTAACATATAGGACAGAATGTGTTTAAAGACCTCATTTTCAAAAATCTCCTTTTGCCAGGCATCATTTTGTATCTCTACACTGACTTTCTCTGCAAGCTGCTGTCAATTATTTCTTCAAATCTTATCTTTTTAGCAGCAGATAGCCAAGTGCCACAGGGCTAAGCATTTGTACTTACCATTAATGGTGGACACACCATTAATCCAGGTCCTCAGTGTCCCTTGACTGCAGTGGAATATAGAAATAGGAGTTTCTCTCTCTTGGATGCCTTTGGAATGTTTTGCAGGCACAAACATCCCCAGGCAAAAACTCAGCCATATTTTGGTTCATTTGTAGTATGAAAGAGGAGAAATACTACTGGGTTGTTGCATGTTACATCTGAGATGGTGTCTGCAAAATCCAATTTACAAAGTCAAATTCTTTCTGTTCCTTTGGCCATTTTAGGTTGGCCTTGAGTTATTTCAATAATGAAACGCTATAGTCTTTTAGGGTGAGAAGAAACAGCTTAAGGGTTGGAACTGAAACTACATTGAGACTACCTAGTGGCCAAAGCTGTGACCCAAGAAGCCCTCAGGCAGCTCCCAGATAATACCGGAGGCACCTCCCTGCTTGATTCCAGGAGCATCATGCCATCTCTGCACGCCTCTGAGGCCATTCTGAGTCTAAGCAGCTCAGCACTTCTCCTCAGCCCAAATGTCTTTTAAAAACATGGTGGTGACCACATTTTATTTAATAGTTTCATGGCAATGGTGTTCCCTCAGGGAGTGGGAAGCCTCTGTCTGAAGGACAGCCTGTGTTCACTAGGCCAACAGTACTTTGGGAGGAGTGCATTTGTTACTACTTACATTTTCCAATGAAGGTGGATCGTCATTACTGCCTTGGCCAGCAAAGAGGCACTGGGGGTTTTTTTATTATCCTGCCAGTATTTTAAAAAAATGCACAAACAGCTCCTGGTATATGGACCACAACTGCCCTATGTCAGGTAGGTTTTCTAATCACTAAAATATAATGTCCTGCTGCAATGTACTCCATCTCTTCCCCAGTCTCCACATGTTCAGCCAAGCTTTTATAGAGAAGTGTTAGCTCCACTGATGCTTTGGAAGCAAAGGCAGGGAATTTTTGCCCTTTAAAGGAGACTAAATGGGCAGAGGCATCTGCCTGCAGCCTTTTGGGATGTATCTAAATCTTGGAGTATAAGATTGCTATAAATCACTCTTCATGGTCCCTCCTCAGCATGCTCAATGTTTGGGAGGCCATGTGAGAAGGCCTAACTCCATATACTCTGCATAACAGTGCCTGGGCTGTATCTGTTTCAAAGTTCTGAATTCAATTTGGGCAGAACTTGTAGGATCTTCAGCTTATGGGCAAATAACCATTTTACTTTGGGTTGAACTAGAGTTCAGAGTTTACATATATCAGATTTCTGCCATGCCCATGTGCATGGTTTTCATCCATCATAAATACAAGTCCACTTCCAACTCACAGGAAAAAAAGATGTTAACCTTGAAAAAATATAACAAAGCAGCATAAACAATGGGAATAAGACAAGACCAAGATTCCTGGTATAATTCAAGCAACTTTTGAAAACAGTCAAATAAAAATACATGCAATTCTAATTCATGATGTATTTAAGTTGTTCTTTCTGAACACAAATATTTAATTATTTTAACTGCTACAGAACCCTCATAAATCTGGAGGACTTCAACACAGTTGAAGAAAACTGTCTCCATCAATCTAGAATTGCCATCTGTTGACAACAAAGCTTAATCTAACCCAGCCTTCAGAGACTTTTTATTATCAAGAAATCATTCACATACATGCATGTGGGTATTCAGCTCTACATTGGACATTTAAATGTCTTCCACTTCTTTTGCTCTTTTAACTGCAGTGCACCATAAACAAACACAAAGCATTTCCATCCTAGAGCACTTTATTCCTTTTTTTTACTTCTTACTTAGACATTTGTTTTTTAACTGGGAGTTACTTGCTGATTTGTAAACTGAAATTTTCTTATTGTGTTAAAAATTTCCTGCTATACAGCATCCTACATTTTCCCTACCAAGCAGAGGATGTCAGGTCTTTAATCTTAATATTACCTCCTCATCTATTTATTTATGGCAGCTATTTGTGAAAACCTGTATCCTTTTCATTTTGATGGAAGACACCTTTAGAGGAATGTGTACAGACAGTCTTCTGTGTATGCACTGGCTTCTCATATGAGAAAAAGCCTAAACCTAAGAAGCACAAATAGAAAGAAATGTGCGAACATCTTAACAGTGCTGGAGTATGGCCAAGTCCTGCTTACCCGAAAGGCTTTTCATTTGCTTTTCCCCTCTATAAAAGTGTCAGAAACAGTCATGCTGCCCGCAAGTAGGTTTTAGGGGGTGTTTCACTAATAACTTTTGAACCCTGGTGAAAGCAGCACCCCTGAACTTCAGCTCAATGTACGTAACACAAGTGACTGGACACCCTCTGAGATGTTTAGGGTACATAAGCATGGGGGCAGGCACAGAGAGACGCATAGAGAGAGATAGAGGGTCATACAAGACCAAGAGTCCAGGGCAAGACCTTGGCAGAGGAAGGAGAATGCCAGAGGAAGGATTTAGTGAGAGCCATGAGAGAGACAGGTAATAAATGCTGAAGCATTTTAACTCCTTAAATAGTGACCATGCTTTCAGCAATACATAAACTGACCCCAACCTTACGGTGGCTTTACAAACAAAAGATAACTTTTAAATTAATCGCACAGTGAACAAGAGAAATGAACACTTCTTTTCCATAATGATGATGTGCATTGGGTCGTGCTCTCCTGCTGCCTAAACAAATGGCAGGCAGAGTGTTGTGGTGCTCTGGCAGCACTTCTGGAATTGTATTATCTCCCCTCCTCCACTTGGTATCACAGAACAGTCGCTCTTAATTGTACATCCTATCTGATTATTAACCACTGCTTCTGATCATGCTCTATCTCTTCCCTCATCTGCTTTTCATCTTTTGCATTGCCTCTCTATAATTGCAACAGATCTGCCTCAAGGGCCCAAATTATTTCCTATCATCTTCGAGTGTAACAGATTGTTTTGGGGATTTTGATGGCTCCACTTGTCTTAGTGCTGTTCATTTTTTGCTTAAAGCTCTGGCTTGTTAGATTCTAACACTGGCCAAGAGTTGGGGAACTGCAGGTGCTGGTGATCTGAACTCTACCTCAGGGGATGAAGACCCTGAACCATCTTGACACAACCTGCATTCAGTGTCAGTCTTCAAATAGCTTGGCAGGCCCAAAAGTGAAGGTACTGTGAGCTACAAAATGGGAATCAGTTTTGGTACCATACTGCCCTGCCTGTCTTCAATAGGGCAAATATGAAACAATGGTGGCTACCAGCCCACAGATGTTAGGTGAAGATTTTGCATCGTGGTCCAGAGAGGCACAGTGTAGGCAGTGCATGGCACAGGTTGTAAAAAGCACCCATAAGAAAAGTTTCATATATGCAGTCATTGCCTTCTAAAAATTCTCACGTCAACCCTCCATGTAGCCAGACAGGAATTGCCTCAAAGTCATTGAATTAAATACATTTCTTTTTTAAAATCCTAGGAGACAGCCAGCCCTCCTTGCCAGGAAGATTATTAGACCATCACTTGGAGGCTGGAGCAGAGGAAAGGAATAAATGAAAGAGATAATAAATCCATCTATTCATATTACAGATCAGGAAAGGGGAAAAACTGACAAGCACCTGGCATGTAAGAAGCTGGTCTGGAAGCTGGGAAACAAGCAAGAAAGATTTTGACTGGAGCCAGACTTTACTGGAGGAGCAAAAAGATGACAAATACCTAAGTACTGCAAGTATCCTACCCAGTTAGACAGCAACTGCTGAATGAAAATAAAATTCATATTGACTGAGTTATTACTTTGTTAAATACCCAGCAGCAGCCAGCTCTGAGCTGCGGCGCTGAGTACAGCAATGCCCAAAATTTCCAACAGAGAAACCAAATACCAAGTCTGTATTGCTGCTATCGATTACTTTGCTTTCATTTATAAATAATGCTGGGTTGCTTAGGTTGCTAGTTAAGAGCTCTAAGACTGTCCAGGGTGATATCTTATTCCTTTAGAAAGACTTTGTTTAATACATTATACGCTCTAAAGGGTATCACTGCAGAAAGAAGCAATAAAGCAACAAAGGAAGAATCACTTGCATGGAAAAAATGAGTTTTCATTCCATATCAGGAGGAATTTAGAATCATAGAATTGTCATGGTTGGAAGGGATCTTTAAAGATCATCTAGTTCCAACCCCCCCACCATGGGCAGAGACACCTCCCACTACATCAGGTTGCTCAGAGCCTCATCCAGCCTGGCCTTAAAAATTTCCAGGGAGGGGCTTCCATCACCTCTCTGGGCAAGCTGTTCCAGTGTCTCACCACCTTCATGGTGAAGAACTTCTTCCTAACATCTAATCTGAATCTACCCACCTCTAGTTTTGACCCATTCCCCCTAGTCCTACCAATACCCGACATCCTAAGAAGTCCCTCCCCAGCTTTCTTGTAGGCCCCCTTAAGATACTGGAAGGCCACAGTAAGGTCCCCTTGGAGCCTTCTCTTCTCCAGACTGCATAACCCCCAACTCTTTCAGTCTGTCTTCATAGGAGAGGTGCTCCAGCTCTCTGATCATCCTCGTGGCCCTTCTTTGGACACATTCAAGCACGTCCATATCTTTCTTGTAATAGGGGCTCCAGAACTGGACACAGTACTCCAGGTGGGGTCTCACGAGGGTGGAGTAGAGGGAAAGAATCACCTCCCTTGACCTGCTGGCACCGCTTCTCTTAATGCAGCCAAGGACACGATTGGCTTTCTGGGCTGCAAGTGTACACTGATGACTCATGTTGAGTTTCTCATCCACGAGGACGCCCAAGTCCTTTTCTTCAGGGCTGCTCTCAAGCCAGTCACTACCCAGCCTGTATCGGTGCTTGGGATTGCCTCGACCCAGATGCAGGACCTTGCACTTGGTCTTGTTGGACTTCATGAGGTTGGCATAGGCCCACTTCTCCAGCCTGTCAAGGTCCCTCTGGATGGTGTCGCTTCCCTCCAGCGTGTCAGCCGCACCACCCAGCTTGGTGTCATCAGCAAACTTGCTGAGGGTGCCCTCAATGCCACGGTCCATGTCACTGATGAAGATGTTAAACAAGACCAGTCCCAGTACTGATCCCTGAGGGACTCTACTTGTCACTGGCCTCCACTTGGACATGGACCCATTGACAGCCACTCCTTGGGTGCGGCCGTCAAGCCAGTTCTTTATCCATCGAGTTGTCCATCCATTGAACCCATATTTTATGAGCTTGGAGACCAGGTTGTCTTGAGGGACAGATCTCAAAGCATTTGAGATCTTCTATATTTTTTCCTTGGTGAAAACAGTGATACCTACCTCCCAAATAATCAGTCACCAATAAGTTGAGCTCACCTATGGAAACACTGTGGTATTCTGGTTCCAGAGTCACATTCTCTGAACTGGGAAAGCAAATCCATGCGTCCTGACAAGGCCTGAGATACAAGAGCTAGTACTTGGCAAAAGTACATTTCTGATGTAGGAATACACGGTACATCTACATCTACACATGCATAGCCATGCATATGCAGTGTTCAAGGACTAGTGAACTTTGGTTAGATGAGGTAAATAAAGTTCAGGGGTTTTCATGTGCAGCTACAAGTGAAAATCCTCCATGCAGCTGATCTGCCTGTTGAAATGTGGGAGAGGTTTAGCTCCTTCGAAATTGAGGCCCCTTTAAATGAGATGTCTGCTGCTCTTTTGCACTCCAAAAAGGACATCATAGACACCAAACTCATGTTTCTTACAGTCTCTATGTTATCAATAATTGCCAGCCCCTTTTCTTTTGCAGGTTATTGTTAGCGGATATGCAGATAACATATCTGTCCATCCAACATCTGTAGGTGGTAACTGTACCCTCAATGCAGGGATGTTCTTCCACTTTTTTAAGAGAAGGAATGTTGCCTGGGAAAGCCCTGCTCAACCCAACTTTTAGCCAATGAATGCTTGGAGGTTTCTTAAATCAGGTTATTTTACTCCTTTTTGTTCTCTCTGAGGGATTTTTATCCTTGTTTCCCCTGGAGCTGAGACTTGTGCAGTTGTGCTGCTTATCAATCCAGTGTAATAACATATGAACCTATCAACCAAACATACTCACACTTGGCATAGGGATGGACCTCTCAAGGATAACATAGCTGGGCAAGAGACAACTAGATAATGAAGGGAGAGGGAGGAGTAGTTAGCACATTCACTGCAGAAAGGTTTCAAGGAGAATTCAATCACATTGGAAGGCACTAGAGGTTACACAAGGGAGAGAAGCATGGGAAACAGCCTCTGTGAACTTTGCTCATCATGGAGCAGCTTGTCTGAGGAGTGCTAGCTTCAAAAACCCAGATGGATCGTTCACACTGACAACATCAAGTACATGTCTGCACATAGATGAATTTCCTTTCCAACTTTCATCTTCCCAGTAGATTACAAACAGATGAGGTGTGCTGGACTAGTTCAGTCCAGCTCAGTTTTATTTTGTCTACAGAAGCAGATTTGTCCTTCTTTTGTGAATGACACTAATAGACAGTGTTCAGCAGGCGTCCCTGGCACTCTTCCCTTCAAGAATCAATTGCTGAGTACTTATAGGCAGCACTTAGAGAAAAGGGTTATATAGTACAAAGTTAGTCAACTTCTTTCCACTCTTGTCATGGATTGTGATTTTCAAACAGTCTATGCCATTTCACAGAAGAGGACAGCATTTCTTCTCCACACAATCCGTACAGTCTAGTCATGTTGAGCATGAGTGGTGGTGTACCAGGTGGTTTCCCAGATAGAACACAAGTATGCTGATTTGTGTTACAATATCTCACCAACATCCTGGAGAATTGTGAAGCCCACTACAAGAAATTATGATGGACTGTAAGTATAGAAAGGGAGAGGCAAACTTTTCCATCAGAACTCAGCAAAGTATCACACAGCAGCTGGTAATACCTCTCCAGACAGGTTAGTGCTGGTTTCAGGGGGATCTTCTCCCAGCAGGAAACCAGGCTTTACACTTCCTTATTATGAAAGGACATCTGATAGCCCAGATTGCTCTAGTAGGCAATCTATCATTTATTTATTTGCCTTTAATGGGATTGAATAGCTGTCTACCCCTCCTGGATACATCCTGCTTTCTGCTCTACAAGTGACTGACAGGCACCACTAACATTGCAGTGGACAGATACATTGATTTTAGGGGGAGGAGATGTTTCTTAAGTTGAATACTGTGTGCTTCTTCCCACATACAGAAAGCTACAGCAGAAATGGAAAAGATGCAAAGATGCGTCAGGATGCACCTGTTCATTGGCAGTGAGGATGATCAAAGGTACCAAGTGGTCTCTGCACCAGAAACCACTAAATCAAGGAGAGCTTTTCTATTTGAAGAGGAGATAAGTAGGAGTAACATGAGGGAGATCAGTAAGATCACGAATGGCAGGAAGAAAGCCAGTGGGGGACACTTGCCAGTTCTCTTTTCTAATCCAAGAAGTATAGGGTAGCAAGCAAGCCTGTCAGGCAGCAGTTTTAAAGGGCAAAAAAATACCTGTGTACATATTATGCAGTTAATCTGTGGGATGCCTTGTCAGAGACCTTTTGTAGGCTAAAAGGTCACCTGGGCTCAGCAAGCACCCAAATCTGTTGAAAAGAGAGTAGTCACCACTGGTTTGGATGGTAGAAGTGTCCCTCTGTACCCTTATTGCTTGGGGGCATTTGGGTTTGCATCTTAGACCCACACATGACAGCAGGCAGCTGGACAAAGGCTGACACCATCCCCACAGCTGCCTCCCACCCCTAGCCCAGCCTGTGGTGGGGATGCTCTGAGGTGGGAATGCTCCAAGGTTTCCTGTTCCACAGCATATGGTGGGGCTGGATGAGGCCAGAGGGGTGCCCCCTCTTTTTTCTCAATCAAGACTGGTCTTAGGATGTGGAACAGTTCCCTGTCTGCTGAGTGTTGGACCAAGGACTCCCACAGGGCTCAGCCACCTGAACAGGGGAAAAACTCACATTGTAGCTGTTCTGTGATGTGCTGCAAACCATTTGTACAAAGCATGTGTGCTGGGGAGACCATCCCATCATCCCAGACTCCGTGCCCCCAGCATCCTGGAACCTTGAGCACACATGATCGTGTTCAGCTCATTCAGCACCCCTCACATGCCCTGGTGACATCTTATATGCCCTCCTCAGATTGCTCCTCACAGAGTCAGACTTACATTATTTAATGATTCCAGCGATTTAGTTTGGCAATTGAAAAGCCTGTTTGAGATCAGCCCTGAGAGCTAAAAAGGAGGGATGCTGCAAAAGCAGAGCTGAAAAGCACCCCACTGGAGTCAACAGCTGTGTTACTGTTACTGAAGGAAAATAAGAACAGCGTATTGCAGGAAGGAAAATCTTAATTTTTTTAATATAATGTATTATCTAAGGTCACTTTTCTTCCTTGTATAAAACTCTTCTTAAAGTCAATATAGCTGCTTCACATAAGTAGGTCTCAATGAAGTTAATGAAACTGGAGTATCTTTAGCCATCTGGATGTAGCAAACCTATTAAACCAATGAGAGAAGAAGACAAGGGAAATTTATTAATTTCTAATAAGTAAAAATACATTTTAAATAACTGAAATGTAAAATAATTTTACTTTCACACATTCACTGCATGAGCTTGCATTTCTTAGAACCTAAGAAAAAACAGGCAACAGAGACCCAAGAAGATATCTGGCCCATTGCTGGAGATAACATTGCCAAATCTCCCCTTGCTGGAGATAATATTTAGCTGCACTTGTCCTGTCTGCCAAGAGGCTGTGCTTTCAGTACTGTCCCTGAAAGACTCTTCCTTTCCCTCTCCACACTGCTTTATACCACTGCTGGGGGCCAGAGAAAGCCCTCCTGGTTGCTCCTACATCTTGCTATACAACACATGCTGTGAAATTCTACCCAGTCTTTGCTATAGTGATCTCCTAGCTTACAGTTTCAAAAGCTATTTACAATTGATCTGAAAACCTGTGGATGAAGTTCACAGGGAGGGCATAAGCACATTAAAAGTTGATACCCAGCTCTGAAGAAATTTAATTTCCCTAGCTTTCAGCCAGTAAAGTCCCCTAAGTATCAGTAAAAGCAGCTTCAATGGAAAAAGAACTTTACATTTAGAATATAGCATTTTTTTCTGCAAGGTGACCAATAACGAATGTCGAAACACACCAGTACCAAAAAGCTCTGCCTTTCTGCTTCCTGCTTTGTGCTGAGGACACCTTTACACGCAGGTCCTCACCCTCAGAAGCAGGACTGATTTTGTTGGAGGGCCCTCCTACAGCAGCTATTACTCCTATGTTCAAAAAAAATGAGCCTACAGGTTTCTCCGTCTGCTGCTCTTCACACTGAACCTTTGTGCTCGTGATGCTGTTCTGGAAATATAGCACCAGGTAATGCATGTGGGCACTAGATTACAATCTGCCATCTCATCCATTCTCACTGTCTAGGAGGAAGGCATATATTCACTAAATTAGCCCTTAATCCTTTAGATCAGTGCAATTACACATGAGCATCCTTAAAATGGATGGCATGAAAGACAAGTTCTAGCAGCTACCATACACTCAGCTTTTACTCCACATTGTGCAGGTAAAAGAGAGGGATCAATGCTGTAGAGTACACTGAGTGCTAGTGATTATTGATCCTCTCAACTGTCTGGCTGAAGTGCCATCAATTTATATTTGCAGAAATGCTTAGGAAAGAGCAGATGCATATGCATGCATTCCTCATGGACAGAAATAAAGAGAGAATTGCTGTCAGCCTATATCCACACACCCTCTCCCATATCCCTAACAACATAGGATCCAAACAACAGAACTTTACACGTTTCAATGGAATGAGACCACATATGAGTCAGCAATGGGGGTATATTTATACACACACAGCTACCCTGTTTCTGTCCAGTATGTCTAGGGAACATGGGAACTATGGGTGAGAGGTGGTATCTGTTCGTGAGTCCTGCAATGAACTGGTGGAGTTGTAAATAGGAATTCAACTATGAGCACTCACAAAAGCTATTTTAGATTACTTTCTAAATAAGACAGAGTTCTAGCAAGCTCACACTTTTCAGGAACTTAGTAGACAGCAAACAGTTTTCAGCATATACATTACCAGCAAGTATGTGTTCATCTGAGTATAGGTACCACACTTTGCCTTGTGGTCTGGGCCCTGATGGCCCCTCAAGCAGTTAATATGGAAACCCCCCAAACCAGCAACTTTAGTACCACCTGTGATGTGAAGACAGCTGCCATGTCCAGGAACAAGGTCAGATATCCCCCCTAGAAGCATCCCATATGCAGCAGCACAAGACAGACAAAGCTGGGGGGAGGCAAACAGCAGTGGGATATGTGGTGGGAGAGGAAACTGGGTGAGCAGCTGAAAAAGCAGAGGGGAGAGGCAAGGGAATACAAGGTAAAATGCAGGAGAGAAACAGAGCAGCAGACAGAGAAAAAGGGAGAAAGCAAGAGCAAACTCATCAGGGAGCAAAACTGTGTTCTTTTCTATCCTCAAGGTGCATCAAAAGCTTTCCTTTCTCTCCCAAAGTTCGTCAGCTTCATCCATGTCTCACTGCCAGAGCTCTTGGTCCCTGAGGATGTGTGTGTTCTGGTGAAGGGACATGGTGGAATTGCAAATTACCCACATTTCCACAATTTTTTGGCTGTGCAGGTGTAGGTGTTCATTGTAACCAGGGCAGCTCTTGCTGCAAGTGGAAGTGCCCTTGTGGCTCTGCAGAGCCTGAAGGACAAAGTGGGAGAGATGAGGGGATGTGAGGAAATGCTGCAGAGTCAAAGCATGGGGCCCCAGGGCACCTGCCACCCTCACCACTGCTCCCAGACCTGTGGCCAGGGCTGCAGGCCAGGTTGCTGCCCCAAAGGTTGGGGGAGAACCACCTACAACTATTCATCAATGGCCAGACACTGCCTCCTCCCTCATCTACCAGCAGAAATGAATCTGTGGAAATGATCCAAGATTATTAAAACCTGGTAATTAAGGGCATTGAGGTAAACTGGCTCATTGGGACATCAGAGGGCTTGAAAATGGTCTCACATGCAGTTGTGATGGCTGACTGGAGGGGGGCAGCAAATCCTTGGGGAACTTCAGACCCCAGTTCAGCACAGACTGTTCAACCTCAGTCATCCTTTCCAGGAGTAGCTGACAGCCTTCCTTACCCACCCAGCTGCACCTCATGCCCAGATTTGTAGCCCAGCAGGTGTCCACATAAGCCACAAAGTACTAAATGTCCCCATGAATGCCCTGACCTCAGCTCAGGTCTCCTGACATCTTGCTGAAAGACTCTCTATCCTGTTACCCATCCTCAGAGCCACTCACTCATAGTTCATTTATCAATAATAGCATTTTGCTATATTGGCACTTAAAGTGACTTTCCTGAGTCAAGAAAAAGAAGCCGCTTACAAAGGTACAATCACAAAGCAGGCAGAAAGGAAAGATCATCAGAGAGCCCTTCTGCCCCATACAGCTCCACCTAAGAGGGCGCTGCTGTCCTGGGGCCATGAAAAGGAGCAGCCCACTCAGCTCTATTGCCCTTCTGCCCTCAGTGATGTTATTGCTGTTGCAGCTGAAGAAGGGAAACTGGGCTTGGATTTTAGGGCATTTTGGTGCTCCATGTATAACTGAGGTCATGACTGTCCATATGACCAATGGGAGCAGCCAGTTCCTCCTCTGCCACCGATTACCTGTGTGACCTGCTGAGCCTGTATTTGCCTCCATTTCCAATCTGAAAACAGTGATGACAACCCTCCCCCATCCTCACAGGAGTACTCCAGAGTGGTAAGATGCCACGGTGGTGGGACTCACATAGGTAACTGTCAAGGTTTAGGGTCAATCCACCTACAACAGATGCTCTCTGTTAACCCCTCTTTCCACCCCACTAATTAAAGGAAGAGAAAAAGGATAAGGGAGAGAGACTTAAGGGCCCCTCCTCTCCTAAATGGGAGAGGAAGGGAATGAGAGAGAGACTTCAGGATTAGAAAAGAAAACTAAAACAATTTTAATGAAGATAATAATAATAAAAATGAATATACAAATATACACAAAACAATTATCGAACCCAACCTCCCCCTGATGGCAATTACATCACCATCACCACTAAGGCTGTGGAACAAGCACTGGCAAAGTCCCAGACTGGGCTCAGCAGCTGATGGCAACTGGGTTCAGGAACAGGGTTCAGGAACACATGAATTGGGCTCAAAGGCAGGCCTGAGAAGGCAGAAGGCTGAAGGGTCCACTGAAGAAAAGAGGCCTAAGCATCCTAAGGGAAGAGCATGCAGGCATAAGAGTATACCAAAGAGATGGCATAAGGAATAAGGGTCAAGACTTTCATGATCCCTCAGCTTTATACTGAATATGACTATATGGGATGGAATACCTTGTTGGTCAGTTTAGGGTCACCTGTCTTGGCCACTTCTCCCTGCAGATGTGGCTTTTCACTTTCTGCACCCCCCAGTGTGGTATACAAGATCTAGCAGTGACTTTGGTTTGCACACCAATCCTTGGTAGTAACTCTAAACATCAAACACTATCACTGCTAGAAACAGACACTGACTGTGAAAACATGCTGTGAGCTTCAGAAAGTGCAGTTAGTAGCAGAGACGCAGATGAAAAGTAAAATCTCTGAACAGAACTGGTTTGGTTCTAACTCAAACCAGGACAGTAACTGCATTACAGAGTCCTGGCGATGGGAAATGGGATGGCTTGTCGATCTACGCAACTTGGCAGCTCAGCAGTAGGGCAGCAATTCAGACCAAAGTCGTGATGGGGCTTTACTAAGAACGGGCATGAGCTTTAAAGGATTTTAATTTGTCTAAATTTAGCTTGAAGGGATATATCAGCACCCCAGATTTAAATTTTGCAGATCGCTTTTGCACAGTTAAAAGCACACTCTGCTGTGTGCCCCAGGGATCTAGCCTCTCCAGAGTCCAGCTGCAGCCTACTGCTCCCCTCCTCTAGTCTCTGCAGGGCTCTTTTCATGCTGTGTCAAACAGGGAGACAAAAGGAAGGTATAACTGGTTTCCATCTTGATCCAAGTCAAGTCGAGACTGAGCTTGCTTCCCAGTATGGGAGCTTGACAACTCCCAAATCTGACTAAGGAAACCTATGAATAAACCTGCTGATCTCCCCTCGTGTGCCTGCCCAGGCACCACAGTGACATTGGTATTCATTGTGGGACCATCCTGTGCACATACACAGAGCTCCACTCCTGCCCTGGCAAACCCTGTGTGAGCAGAGCAACAGGGCCAGGATTCACCCGAGATGGCCTCCATCCAAATTCAGAAATGATCCCAAATAAGTAATTCCTACTCATCTTCAGAGAAGCAAAATTGGATGTTGTTTCTCTACTGACTCTGCAGGGATCTCTGACTGGTGACACCGGTGCTCTGTCTCTGTGCCAGCAGGCAGGCAGCATGAATGCATACACATTTTATCCACTTGCAGCACGACACAGGCACCTACATGCTTAAGGTCTAGATCCCCCAAGATATCTAAGCACATCAGTTTTACTGAAGCACTGGGGAGTATATTCACAGCTGAGAGCAAGAGCAGAATACAAAAAACCCCATGTCAAAATAACAGCAGAGTGTCTGCTAGACCATTTAGAGGTCTGTTTATTTGCTGCATGAGCAAGAAAAGCGAAGGATATAACAGAGGTAACTGAGAAGAGAAAGGACTGGTAACTACTCACCAGCCTGACTTCGCCATGAGCCATCCCTTGATCTTTCTTCTCCACCAGTCTGCAATGGAGCATTTGAAGACTTTTTTTAATCCTCTTTCCTGTCCTACAGTAGGTTTATAAAAAGCATCTCCCCACGTCCTTATTGAGATGTTTCTGCATTTCAGTGACCAAAGTAAAGGCAAGTTTTATTGGATTACTGTGTATTTATAATTACCTCTAGAACAAGCCTTAATGTCTTTCTAAACTGAAAGAAACTCTTTGGCTAATTCCCTGGCTTTCTAATGGCAAAGTATCTTGTTGCCTGTCATAGATATTAGTCATTATGCCCTCTCTTATTGGTCCTGTTTCCCCACAGTTCTGCTGTGTGTCATTCCCCTCCTTCTGCTTTTAGCTAAGCGTTATTACATGAGATACGTTCCAAATAATCTATTATTACTGTGCTGCATTTCAAGTGTGAAGTAGACTTGGCTTGTAATAGTTTCACAGTGGTGGATTGCAAACTGGAGTTTAAAGGGCAGAAGGAAGAACATGAATTTTTTAACACAAAAACAGAAAACAACAACAAAAAAAGGGCACTATCTGCAGATATGTCAGTCATTTGGGGTGATCAGACCAAAGACCTTGTGCCATTATGCCTCTGGAAAACAGCCTGTGGCACTACTGAAACCAGTTATTCAGAATACATTTCTTAGTTACTTTTCTTCATACAGAAATAGTATTCAGTACAGACTGTGAGAAGTTATCACCCTATCTTTAACATCTGATTCACTGCCATGTTGCAGTCTGAGGTCCTCATCACAGTTTGGTAGCTACAAGACATTTTTTAAATCCTGGGAATATAAAGTACAAATATCTGTGTAAACAGTATAATCTGAAAAAATGTTATGACTACCTGCTCAAACTCACCCGCTGAGCAAATAAGCCCTTGCAATTTTATCAAAACCCCTCAAATTACCATTCTAAACCTGAGAGATAAATTTGTGATTCATTTTCATGCCCAGCAGAAAACCTAGCCAGGAAGGAAAATAAAAATACTAGATGAAATCTATTTCTGGACATGTGTGTTTCAGGGTTGCAAAAAGTCTGTCTAGAATTATCAAACACAACCATGTCCAAAATACATTTTTGTAAAGTCTCATTAATGTCCCCCTCTGTAAGCATGCCATAGAGGTGCTGGCCCTCCTTTTGAGAATGCTTTAGGGCCCTGGTGGATCTCTGTTGTTGTGCAACACTGTTATTCTTAAGAGTACCAGACCCTCAAGCTGCCCTCCTCAGGCCACCAAAATATCTGATATGCAGGGGACCCCAGTGTAGGTTCCTCACCATCAGATGCTGCTGTACCACCTGTGCCTGCTGGGCGTCTCCATGGGTGGGAGCACAGCCCACAGCTCCTGGCTGGAGAGTCCCCAGCAAGGGAGGGGGAGCACACAGCACACCAGGCTTGCAGAAAGATGCTGTGGGACTCTAATATGGACCAGGTCATCGTGTGCCTCCGGTTGATTCGCAATTTTTATAATTTATCTAGAGAAATTTATCTCCTTTATTTAAAAAATGTCAGTTCACAATTCTGTGATCTCAAACTTTTCCTTCTGAATTTCTTCATTATATTTTTTTCCCCACAATAACAGCATTTTTCTGAGGGCTGTCATTATTCAAGCATCTCTTTCTGGTTAATGTAGAGGTAAGAACACTTCTCAAATATTGCCCTGGTGATCTAGCGGTAGATACAGTCCTACATATTGAACTGCCCAGCACTGGTCTCTGAAGGGACTTACTGAATCTCTTGCATATTTCTTTATGAATAGCATTAAACATGGTATCAAAGGCTCTTTACTTATTCAAATGGTGTTTTGAACTGTTGTTCCTTTAGTAAAAGATACTCACTGAAATGTGACTCTGGCATCTGAGAAGCTGGACTTACACAGGCTTGCTGTGGCCCACTTCACGGACACCCTCTGCAAGAAGAGCCCTAACCAGCAGAAGGGTGGAATTTTTATTGAAATCTGTATCAGAAATCTCAAACAGGGTCTCTCAAGTCATTGGGATAAATTGAAGTCTAAATCAGATCTGTTGACAGTTCAGGTTTACAAGTCTGGCTTTCTGGCAATGCTGTAATAGTTGGATAGGAAGCAGACTCACTGTCTTGTGGGGTGACCAGCAATCTTTGCCACGGACCTTACCAAGCCTGCCAATCAAAATACTTATTTCTAGGAAGGAATAAATCTAGCTAAAGATACAAGGCAACTGATAAACACAACAAATACATCTTTGCACCAGTCTTATAGTTTAGGAACAGAACAAGTTCTCTATAGCAACTGGAAAATATCTTGAGAGGCAGGCCTGGTATTCACAAGTATCTCCACAACTTCTGCTTATAGCAGTAGCTCATTCCAAATACTGGGACGTTATAATGGTGCCTTGGGATCGCAGGCTTCATTATCCATTATGGATGCTGATCCTAGACACTCAGATAAGTATAAAGACGAGCTAACACTTAAATGCTGATGCATAGTCATATTCTGAAATGTTCTCATCTCATTAGGATGACAGCTAAACATAAAAGTGACATAAATGTTCCTAATCCATTTTAGTGAAACACTCAGTTTTAAAATAATTTTTCTCAATCTGGCTGTCCCTTGAAATGTTAGTTCAGCCGGCATTTGTATTAATGGCATCTCCATTAAAATTGTTCACCTTGTCTCCCTGAAAACAGAATTTTCTAAGTCTTGTAGCCAAATAGCCAAAAGTGGAACTGTTTCATCCTTTTTAATGCCAGGTCACTAAATATAAGGTTGTATCAGAAGACAGTACAGCCTAGACCAGTCGTTTAATAGCTCCACAAGTAGGCACACAGAGATAATTTAATACTGAAACCTGCTTGTGCTCAGCCCTTGTCCTCAGATTTCTCTCACCTTTTCTTTTCTTGAGGATCCCTCCTTAACACTTAGGGTCACACTATCAAGAAAAGTCCAATTTTCTTTTCTCAGGTGCCAACATTTACTGGAACAAGTATTCCTGCCTTTGGATAAAGACTGAATGCATCATTTTTGTCATTTCCTCAGCCATTTAGGCACCATTTAAAAGTGCCTGTCAGCATGCACAGTTCAGGAGATGCACAAAGGGGGATTTGTAGCAGTTTCTAGAGCCATGCAACCATATTGGAGGACATGGTTGCTCTCCGTGGGGGACCCTGGGGGCTGTTCCCCTTACACTGCATCATCTTGGGCAGCCCTGGAGGGATGCTGCAGTGGCTGCACGTGCCAGCACCCTGCTGCTGCTGCATGTATAGGTGCAGAACAGCAGCGAAACAGCCCCACCGTCACCCCTCCTGCTGCAAGAGGAGGTGAGAGGTGACTCTTTGAGAAACAACCTGGCTTGAGTTTGGGGTCCCTTATAGCATAGTATCATTGCATTGTGCTTTTTGATAGCTCAGAATACTTATTCGACATAAGCAAGCAACTCTTTATGCAGCAAGAGGAGCCATGTCAATCAAAAGAGCATCGGTCTGTTATAACAAGACCAGGGGGATGGCTGAGCATCTCAAGAGGCACAGAGTGTGTGAAAGGACATCTGCATGCTAAAGAGAGCTCATTAACCACTGAACAGCTCCTGTGGTTATACTGGAAGATAATTTCACTCTTTCTAGCTGGCCTCATTTCCTTATACCAGCCTGGAAAAACTACCTCTTTCTATATTTATATATATACACATATAAGTATTTTTTTAATATATAAATATAGATATATATATACACCATTGGCATCAGTAGGGAAAATAAGGCCTACAGGGATTTAGCTCTTAATAAATATAATATTACTGAGACTGACAACAAAGGAGGAATCAGCCATGCATACTTGAGGGAAATTTTCAATGACTATGAAAAACATCTGTAAAAGCATTTCTTTCCCAATAGTATTTTAACACCCACAGCTTGAGGCTCAGCTCTCCACTCAGTATTGATTTCTCACCCGGTTGAAGCTGACCTTTCCCATCCCAGTCTGATGCAAAGTTAAGGTCCAAAACAGCACTTCCAAAGGCTTCGCAAACCCACTGTGTGCAGACAAACTCTGATGCTTCCAGGCAATTGCAGCTGGCAGATCCTTAATTCAGTTGGGCTCCCCATGGTGTTGAGTAGGAGCTTTCAGTGCCTACTGAGGACCTGGCTCTGAAGATGTGATGAAGAAAACAACCATCTTGTCACCTGGGTCTAGCAGGACCCTGCTATGGCTGGGGAATGTTCAACATGAGGTTACATCCTTTGTCTCTTTTGGCTGGGAGGGAAAGGGAGACTGTACCTCAATTGACCCATTACCTGGGGGAAGTTCATGCAGCAATCAGCAGGCAGCAGCAGCCCCATATCAGACAAAGCTAACACTGGGTGCAGGCCAGGAAAAGGAAGATTAGGTTAAAGAACATGTAAATAAACAAGTGTTTTCCCTCTGGCCAAGAGCAATTCAGCAATGAGCCAAAGCAATCTCTCAAAATCTTGCTGAGAACCAACCTCCTTCCTAGGGGCCCAAAGACAGGTAAATATACCACCTTTGTTTAAAAACAGAGAGAAAGGAAATAAGTCCCACTTCAATGCAGATGAAGAGGCTAGAAAAAGGATTACACAATCAGTTTACAAATACCTGCAAGTTCATAGGGTGATTTAAGTCATGCTGAAAATGCCAGACCAGTCTCATTTCTTGCTTTGCCTAGGAGGGCAGCTGGTAAACTTGGCATAGCTCAGTTTAGCTAAGGTTTTAAGTTGTTTCACTTAAGCATTTCTCCAAGCAGACTTTGATAATGCGATCTAGGTGAAATAACCATTAGGTGAGTTCAGAAGCCTTTGAAAACCTTTTCCCAAAGAGCAGTTTCAACAGTTATCTGTACTTATCCATGCTTTCGGGTGAACTGGGAGACTGTTCTTGAATGAAGGAATCTTTATCCATAAAAATACACTATAGGTTTAGTGAGGAACTGGCACTTAATTACCTTCTTACCATTACATCACTGTTAATGCACTGGCTGTATTAGTGATGGATTTATTGAATAGTGTCATTAATCATCTAGCTGAGGCTGGGTGAAGAGTGCAGTCATGAATTGGAAGAATATAATTTGTAATTCAGAGGGTGTGATGCACCAATGAAGTGGCAGGTGTTAGGTGAGTGCTGTTACATACAGTTTTCCCAATTTCTTGTCCTTAGTATGTAAGCAAATGTAGAACTGACTTGCTTTTGCTCTGCTGGGTGCAGAGTTCATTTCTGAAAATGAGGCAGAGGAACTGAACCAAGTAACCTTTAAAAATGAGGTTCTTTGGACAAGGACTAAGTAAGGTACATTAAAATTGAGAACCAGACTTTGCGCATGACTTTTTCATCTCAGTTTAAAATTTCAGCAACAAGAAACCTGGGTAGAAAACAACATGATTTTAGTGTGGCAAAGTACAAGATACTAAGCCAGAGGACAAGTGTGTGAATGGCTAAAATTTGATGGGAGGAGGGACTAAGAAGAAGCAGCACTCAGAGGGCTCTGGAGAATTTGCCTAACAGTAAGTATATGCAAATTTATGATTTAATAGGGCTGTGTAAAAAAAACCCCTAAGTAATTTTGAGTGGCTCATGCTGAGACATCATGTTACCAAGCTGAAAAGCAGTATTCTTCTCTTTGGGCCAGATCCCAAAGTAAATTAAAGCCAATGGGCACATTGCCATAGATTTTAGTGGGTTTGTGGTTAGCGAGGCCACATTTTGAATACCATTCAATTTTGGGCACCTTATTGCCCCCAAGACACCGACAAGCTAGGAGAAGTTCAAAGGAAAATGGCAGTAACAAAGTGTAGGAGAACTGGCTTAGGAAGTAAGATTGAAGAGTTATTAAATTATTAATGGCAATATCTCAACACTCTTTGAAGCAGGGAGGCATAAAGAGAGGAAGGTGAGGGGAAGCAATACCTTGCAAAGTGGTGGTGCCGCTACAGTCATGCTGAGGCCAGAGCTGGGGAGAAGTCCATCTCAGCGCACCTGGACAGATTTAAAGACTGAGCCCATCATAATTTAATATGATGGGATTTCCCTCCACTGCCACCCACAACGCCCCTCTGGCCATTCACCGTGGTCCTCAAGGGGTGCCTGTTCTGCCCAGGGGTGATGGGTGTGCCCCTGGTACAGGGCTGCCATCATCATCAGCCAACCATGGGCTTGGCAATGAATCTCAGGAGCAAGGTCAATTGAGTGTGCTGAGTCTGGGCTTCTCTCAACCTGCTGCCAGCTCTGGATTACTTGGTTTAGTTGTAGCAGCAGCTTTTCTAGTGAACCAAGTGTCCTTGGTATGTTTGCTTTACCTTTTTTCATATTATATAGCCAAAGTTTCATACATAGAGAACCCCTCAGCTGTCAACAACTCTTGGAGGGGCAGGTGAGGAGCTGGGCAGAAGGGGCTTCAGAGAACTTAGGTCAAGAGCAGAGAAACCAGGCCTAACAGGCAGAATAACTAGTAACAACATAGAGAGTACATGCCGTGCATAGCAAATTTGAATGCAATGTGAAACTGTAGACCAGTGAAGTAAGAAAAAATGTGCAAAAGCATGTTTGCAAACATAAAAATTACCCCATGTGGTTCCTTGAGTGAGGCCAAAGAAGCCAACAGCTCAGACATTGCTTTGCTCCTGCTGCAGGACTCAGATGCTCATGATTCTCCATAGCCACCACCAGACTCACTAGCAAGACACCACCAACTTCAGGACCCCAAGGAGTGGAGGAAGGAGGAACATAACATCAGCAAAAGGAATAGAGGATAAAAAGCGTGTGTACACTTTTAACTGCATCATTATTCTTTCTTGCAACAGCTAGATTTGGAGTAATAATGATTAGACTCTTAATTCAATTACTCTAACAATAAATCCTTGGCTTTACCTGATGAACATACTTTTTGTCCATGAACTTGATTTTGAGTGTAAAAAGAGCCAGGGTGCAGCCTTGTAAATGGGTGTTTGGCTGGGCACGTGGCTTATTTCCTTGCATGCCACATGAAACTCTATGGCCTGTGATAGTCTGTACAGATGGAGAAATCCCTTAGGTGAAAGTTGATGAAGCCAGAACTGCTGAAGATGTTTCATGGGATGTTTAATGTTCCCAAGAACTCCATTACTCATCATCATCTGGAAGAGACCATGAGCCCCCCGACAACAGCAGGCTTTGGCACTCAGCCATGTCTGAAAGAAACACCACTGGGTTTTGCTAGGTTTATTTTTTGCATTCAATTTAGTAGGTTTTCGTAGCAATAATTTCCTTTAGTTTCTCAGGAGGTGGAGGGGTATGAAGGGAGCTGTCTGGGCTCATGCTGGGATCAGCACCCCTTGGACAAACAGGAGTAGGACAGAAAAGCGGAGACCAGTCAAGCTCTCTCTGCGGAACTGGGGTGAGTGGTAAGTCAGCCCTGAAGAGAGGCTGTTTTGCCTTTTCCACCGCCTTGATCATGCTGTGCTATCATAAACCCAGCGCTGTGCTTTTGCCAAACCCCCTGCTTCCTCTTATCATTTGCCCTGAGGCTGGAAGCAGTGGGGATATCAGTTCAGTTCAACTTCAAGATATTTTCACTGCTTTCTTCCCTTAAATAGCTCAGGCTGCAGATCTGATGTCTTTATTCTCAAATGCAGAATATCTGTATTCCACAAATCTGCAAAATGCCAACACATTTTCCCTTGTCAACCTGTGAAACACAGGAGAGAAGCAAATCAGAGCGATTGCTAGTGAAACACACAATACAGATAAAAATAAAACAAAACCAAAAAAACTCCACCCAAATTCCTAAACAAAATACAGCCCTGGACATGAAAAGCATCCCTTCACCATGCTCCACCATCTGAGGTGCTGACAATGATTTCTGCTGCACTCTTCTACATTCTAAATTTTAGATTTCAGAAATTTTCAGAAAATTTTCTCATGAGAAAGGCACAGTAAGCCTGGCACATGAGATTGCCTACTGACTTTTTAATGCAGAAGACAGCCAAGGGCCAAAGAGAAAGGCATAAACCTCATTTCTCCCACAGGAGATGCACTTCAAATCTCATACTAACATACGAACCCATAGGCAACCTGCAGGTGCAGCAGGGAGGAAGCCCACAGGTTCCTCCCTCCATGTCCTGCTACACCAGAGTGGGTTTTTCTCTTGGCCAGCATGGTCCATGCTGTCTGTGCACAAGGGAGGCACCAAGGCAGCATGTGATGCGTATCTTTTTTAGGGAGCCATGCTGAAATGATGGCGCTTGGAGAGGCAGTGCCATGGAGCCACCTGAAACCTGGAGGCTGACCCCCTGGCATGGCACTGGTGGTGCCCCAGTGAGGCAGCAGGCAGTAACCTGTCTCTCCTGGTATTTTCCCCACCGCCACCACCCCCTTCCTGCCCAGTTTCCACAGGAGGGAGGAATCAATGCTTGTTATCATGAGTGAACAAAGTTAATGTTTTATTAACATTGACACCAATCTCCCATTCGGTGCCAGGCAAACCTGAAGCAGGTATGGCATGTAAGGAGCTTTGCATAAAGCAGGCTTAGCTGCCACTGGCCAAGGCATGTCAGTATCCAGTTCTGCTCAGGGCAACATCTCCAAGGGACAACTTCTCAGGCTGGATCTAACCTTTAAGGCACAGTGCTCTAGAAGGGGCCTTCAAGCTTATTAATCAAGCTTGTTAATTGTGCAAACCAGTGGGAGAGGAAGAGGCTTCACCTCCCTCTTTGTACCTACAATCATAGAATCATAAAGGTTGGAAAAGACCTCTAGGGTCATCAAGTCCAACATTCACCCCAACTTCTCCCTGACCACTAGATCATATACAAATTCAGCTACCTCTGATCACAGTGGTGTGGCTCTCCCAAACACATTCTCCATTACTTTTTTGGAGTGTCTAGGCCTCCCTGAGGCCAGGCTTTGCTTTGCTCATGCCTAGGTCAGCAAGAGGGGAAAAATGCACAGAGCCTGCCTAGCCCTGCCCATCACCATGCCTGGGCTGGGTAAGAGTGTGCACCCCGGGCTTCCCTCAAAACTGGTGCTAACACAGCTGCCCACCCCAGCAGGGGAACCTGGGCCATGGTCTCCCCTCCAACTCTGTGCCACCCCCATGATCCTGCATGACCTTCCCCTTCAGCCGTCCTTCCCTTCAGTGGCCAGCCCAAGGTCAGCGATGGAGGCATTAAGTACCAGCCAGAGAAAGCAAACATCAGTCCCCCTTTGAGCAGTTCTGGGTACATTAAACACGACAAAAGGCTCTGGGCTGAGGGGTTGACACAGCAAAGGGACCAGGGCTGGCTGCAACTGCCACAAGACCAGGGCATCATGGCAATGCACTGGATGCCGACAAGAAGCCCTGAATGGTCAGATGAGGAAAGCAGGCACTGCTTGAATCCTGATGGACACCAAGAAGGTGCTTAGACCAGCAACCCTCCTGTGGTGACATGAGATGTCCATTGGTCAGTAACGAGTGTCCTGACAAATCACTGTAGTGGCCAGGAGACCTTCAGCAGACCCCATAGAGTAGCCATCACTCCGTCCTACCTTGATAAGCCTTTTCAGACAGGCAATGCTCGCTTTCACTCACATGGACAAAGTTTCCATAAGAATCCCATATTTGTTAGAGCTACACATGAGTCATGGCCATGGCTCAGCCGTGCCACACAGCTGGCAAATCATGGGACCTCCAATTTCAGCTCTGTGTACCAATGCTTCCTGCTCCTTCTCTTTCAGCAGGTTTCTCACCCTGACTTGCTCTGCTTGTTTGCTGTATCCCCACATGCAGGCATCATTGTCCTCTGCTCACAGTTTTCCATCTCCAGTATTTCACCAGCTTCATGTGCCAGGAAACAAGAAGAGGGAGGTTCCCCTGGCCTCCTGTTATGATTCAATAGGTAAATAAAGACATCAAGGCCTTCTGTCAGCTCTGGTCAGTCAGATTTCACTGATTGTTCAGAAAAACCCTCAAAGGAAAATTCTGTCATTACAAATATTTGATCTTTTCGTTCCAAACTTTTCCTTCAGTCTTTTGGGGGAAACACCAAGTTCTGAGTCAGTTTGTTTGCAGGGAGATGGAAAATCCCAAGGTTCCCAATGGGAAATTTCTACACTCAGTACTCATGCACATAAAAGGTGAAGCTCTTGATGGCCTTTCTCTTGTCATGGTCTCTGCTGCTGTTAAGATTCATGGTTGTCCACCCACTGAACACTGCGTTGTGACCCCTACTGCCCAGCTGTCGTCAATCCCCTCAGTCCTCCCCAAGCCAGTGCACAGCTCCCCATCTGGCTGCTGCATCTCCAGCTCTGCTGACGTCAAATTGAGTGACATCAAATTAGAAAGCCTCCACCTTTGCCCACCAGCCCACTCATCTCACAAGACAAAACAACCATGCCAGTCTCACCTCCGTGCCTGGTAAGATCATGGAGCAGATCCTCCTGGAGGCACTGCTGAGGCAGAC
>VYZX01017284.1:42066-88088 GCA_013401335.1 Brachypteracias leptosomus | reverse complement strand
AAAGCTGGGGAGGGACTTCTTAGGATGTCGGGTATTGGTAGGACTAGGGGGAATGGGTCAAAACTAGAGGTGGGTAGTTTCAGATTAGATGTTAGGAAGAAGTTCTTCACCATGAAGGTGGTGAGACACTGGAACAGCTTGCCCAGAGAGGTGATGGAAGCCCCCTCCCTGGAAATTTTTAAGGCCAGGTTGGATGGGGCTCTGAATAACCTGATCTAGTGGGAGGTGTCTCTGCCCATGGCGGGGGGGTTGGAACAAGATGATCTTTAAGGTCTTTTCCAACCCTGACGATTCTATGATGCACCCTTAGTAAATCCCAACCATCTTCTTGTCATTCATGTGCTTGCAAATAGCTCCCAAGAGAATTCGCATAGTTAATGAGTGTTTCTTTATTTCTAACTAGTCCCATTTCTTTAATTATATTTATGAATGAGAAATGCAATTTCTAACAAAAATTGTTTCTGCAGTTACCTGTCTAGTAATCAATGGGAAGTGTCTGTTCACAAACACCAGGTGACTGCCACAAGCAGTTGGTGGTGGCAAAGATGGCACCACTTCCACAAGTCTTGTCTTTAAGTGTGATGCTGGCTCAGAAGTCCCACTGATTTCTTCAGTAATATGCCAGTTTCTCAGCTCTTATCTACTGATGTATGACTTTCTCTCCAAATATTGACATCTTTCATTTTCACTGAGGAATATCCAACATTTTCATTAACAATTTCCAATACCAGAGGAGAAATCTAAAAGAGAAACCATCTTAATATAACCACCCACTGTTACATGACTGTGTTTTCCTTATTTCTCTTTATGTAAATGCATTTTTGTAATTTATTGGTTTTAATATATTTATGTATTTAATTTGTGCATTATTTGAAATTATGTACCTAGATTATTATGCAATAAACATATAATAAAATTGCACTAATTCCATTTACACTTTTATATTAATGTGGTTAGTGCATTTATCTAATTTGTATTTTTGGAGCTTCTAGTCAGAACAGATTTTCAGCTGTAATATTGCTCTGCTTTGTTCTTACCTTGTATTGCAGATACTGCAGTTAGCTTGGTGCATTTTCATTCTGTTTCCACTGAACTTTACTAACCCCGGTTTAGAAGTAAGAAAAAATAATTTAAATCATCGACTGAAATAATTTAGCTTCCTTACTCTCACCTAATACAGACAACACTGTTGAATCTATGTTAGCATATTATGTACAGGTTACAGGCAGCATTAAAGCAGCCAGGACTTCCTTCTCTGAAAGCTGGCTTTGCTTTCCTTCAGCCATAATTTTCCTGCCTGTTCCATAATATGCAAATCCTGAGGAATTTCTTTGACCCTGTTGGGATGAAAGCAGCCGGCAGTGCTCCTCTCCCATTGCTCGCACAGCCCTGTTGAATTGCCCCATGTCTTTCCCACCCTCTTGTACACGGCTCTGCCCTCCTGGTTTTATGGTCTCCTTCTTACTGCATGGCCACACCTGGGTGAACAGTGCTGAATTTAGCAGAGTTTGAGGTTCCCCAGCCAGTGATAGATGGAAACAGATGGGATATAATGTAAGAGAGAAGAGCACATGAAATCCTTGACCTCACTTTCATTAGAGTACAACCTCCTAAGTTTTGAGAGGTTCCACTTTGCCACCTGCACAGACACCTGCAGCCTGCAGATTTCTACATCATCTTCGCTGTGTGAAAGCAGAAGTAACAATGTTTTTCTTTTGAACATAATTGGGGATTTAACTTAATTATTAATAATTAATTTGTTGTTTTGATGTAGGTGCCTACTGAAGTCTGTGTGCTGTTAAATTATCGCCTTTCTGTAAGCAGTGCAGAAGGCGCTCTTTCTTCAGAAAGCATCTAACTCCACATCTCACCAAATCCAGTTGCTCCCCTCCATCAGATTCACCTCAAGGGTTCCTGCTCAATACAGAAAATGTTAAGTCCTGCTGAAGACCTGCTACTTCCCTCCTTGCTTTTCCCCCTAACCTCTTCATGCCTCTGTTCTCATTTCTGAAACTGCTATGTGGGAACCTTCACAAGCCTTTTAACCTGTGGGCAGCTGTTTAATTTTCATCATTTTCAGGCCACTGCTCAATCTCCTTGTCTTATTTTACCTTGAAAAACCCCACCCCAATTTGTCCTGAATATCAGTCAGCTCATGGTGTAATGGCTGAAAGTACCTTTTTGCTCACCCTCTTCTCCTTTCTATGTGGCATACAGATTGGTCAAATGTTTGTAAATCCTATTTTTCTTTTACTTGCCCTGACTCCTATTTCATCATCTGAAAACAAGTTAAATCACCTCAAATTGGTGGCCATTACACCAAACTATCACACTGCCTGATCTGAGGCAGAAAAGCACAGTAAATCTCTCTCTACAATCAGAAACTCAGCATTATTTAGCTGACAGAATAACCCTACTGTATTATTCCAGCTGACAGGCTCAGTTACAGCTGTCGCAGTGTCCCAATAACCCAAAGTCTCTCAGCTAACCTTATATATGTGCACATTTTTAAAGACTTTGCTCCCACCATGCACCCTGTGAAGTCAGTGGAAGGCAGGACATGCCAATATACCTAGTTAAAGGGATGAAACTGTGGCCCTGCTGAATTCACTGGCCAGTTTCGTGGTTTGGCATTACTGAGGTTCAGTAAGAAAGTAAGAACATTAGCAAACAACTTTGACAAGCAGCGAGGACATCAGTGAGCCTAGAAGAGCTTTCTAAAACCCAAGGTCCCCTGCAGCAGGAGTGTTTAGAGTGACATCGGCTCTGCTATTTGCTGTTGCACCCTTTGCTTTTTCAGCTGTGGGGAGCTGCTGGGGACACCTTTCAGTCCTGCTCCTCTGTGCACAGGGTGAGCTCAGGGACTGGGCATCAGCCTCTGAACACACCAGAGCCTTTGGTTGAAAGCACATAGTAAAGCTAGTTAAATGACATCTGTATGTTCTCTGCTTTGCCTCATCATATACCTGTGTGGCAAAACTTTTATTATATATACTCTGAAGCTGAGTTAGCATTGCCAGAGATCACCTAAAAGCATTTCCTGCAGAAAACAGAAAAACATTGATCTTCATTCCCCCAGCACCACGACATTGACACACATTCTGGGAAATGGTGCTTTTCCCCACTTAGAATCATAGAATGTTTTAGGCTGGAAGGGACCTCTAGAGGTTATCTGGTCCAACCTCCCTACACAAGCAGGGACATCTCTACCTAGGTTAGGTTGCTCAGAGACCCATCAAGCCTGACCTTGAATGACTTCAGGGATGGGGTCTCTGCCACCTCTCTGGGCAGCCCATTCCAGTGATCTATGCTGCAATCCCCTATATCCCAACAGATGGCTACAGGTTGTAGCGGGAGAATTATATCCACTATTTGCAGGTTCATTGGGAAAAAAAAAAAAAGAAAAGAAAACCCAGAGAGAACCAAGTTCTCCTTGCTTTATCTGCTCTGATAACAGCTATCGCACTGAGTCTATCACAAGCCCTATGGGCAGTCAGCAAAATGCGTAACTCTCCCAAACTGCTATAGCAGTCAAGAGAAAGGAGGAGGTTGTTTCATAGGAGGTAACTTTTCCTTGCTGGCCTCTACACCAGTGTTATCAACACCCTTTACAAAGAATTCTATCTGTTGCAGGTTGATAATGGTAAGCAGGGTCTTTCACTGGTGTAGGAAGTAATCTCGGTGACCTTCAGCAGAGAAGAAGGTATAAAAACCAGTGTTCTCCTTTGGTGACTGTTTGGGCACTGGTTTAATTTCTTTGTTTCTGAGGAGGACACGTCTTGGGAAATTTTCTGAGAAAATGGCAACTTTAAATGAAAAAAAGACCTGCAGCGAACGGATGGAAAATTTCCGTCGTTTTGTCTGGAATCCAGAAACAAGGCTCTTCATGGGAAGGACCTTAATTAACTGGGGTAGGTTTTCACATGCAAGTCTTGTCTTCCTTTTAGTATGCTTAAAAACCTTGGGTGGGGGTATGTCCTAATGAATGGGACATAATACAGTGGAAGATGTGTTGTAATTATTGAGGACATCAGTTCTCATATATGCTTCTGAGGCACTTTTAGGGTGGCCCTATAAGCTGAATTAGTTATATCAAACCATTGATCCATTTAGTTCCTGCTACAGTAAGAAGACTTTAAACTGGTTTTGGACCAAATAGTTCAAAAGGACAAGACTTAACATGTTAACAGTTAACTTATTAATAGCTAAGGGTGGTGGTTACAGTGTGGTTCTGACATTGCTGACTAAAAGAGGTTCTGGCATATGGAGAATTTTGCTTAGTTGGTGGGTTTTGTCCAATTCTCTGGAAACATGTTTTGCTTTTCCAAAATTCCTTTCTAAATTACTGTGTGCTCAATAATCTTCTCTCTTATCACCGTGTGCTGGTGCATATTTCAGCTAAGTCTCCCTGCTCACAGCCAAACTTATGTCTACAGTGATGATGTGTTTTCTGATGTACATTTTGTGAAGGGCAGCCCTGACCATTGTAAGGAAGACCCTTACAATACAAGCAGAGGAGCTGCAAGTTTTCAGGTGATGTCTTTTCTATCATGAAGCCCCTGAGTGTAGCTTATTAGTAACTCTTAAAACCAGAATTTTGGAGCAAATGAAACAGAAATGTGATCCTTTCCAATTTGGAAAGAAGAAGGGGCTACTAGGTGCTGATGATTATAGAAAGCAGTTTCTGACAGCCCCCCTAAAAAAAACACTTGTAGGGTGCTTGTAGGGCATTAGCCATGTGTAAGACATGTTATGCACATACACATCATCATTCTGCATCTCACACCAGAATAAAATAGCAAGATGACATGTTTTGCTGAAGGTGATTTCAGCTGTAAAAGCCAGTGAAGTGATATGGGTCTAAAATCAGCATGCCTGAAATACTGACATCTGTCATCCAAATAACATAAGGGGCAACTTGGTTTTGTCCAAGAAATACCTCGACTGTGTTGCTTAGTCCATGTGTAATAAGCAGATAAATGGCCTTAATATGTGAAGTTACTTCAAGAAGTTACACAATTTTTTTAAGCGTCAATCTGAGCTAAGCACCAACTACTTCAAAAAACCCTTGTAAAACTCAACAAATTTAAGCCTAATTTTTCTAGAATATTCTTTTGAATGTAGAGAAAAAGATCCCAAACACTTGTCACTTCACAAGGAAAACCTCCCTTGTGTCAAGGGTGGAGATGGCCACCACTGCCAGGATGGTCCTGGCCATGGAGGGATCACTGCAGCACCTTTCTCAAAAAATGAGATTTTGTCCTCGTTTTTTTCCACAGTGTGGATCAGTCTGTACTACCTGGCTTTCTACGTGGTGATGTCAGGGCTGTTTGCACTCTCCATTTATTCTCTAATGAGGACAGTGAATCCATACGAGCCGGATTACCAAGACCAACTGAAATCCCCAGGTACTGCCGTGGTCCTGCCTGCTGCTGCCCAGAGTGGGGGGAATTAAACCCCTCTCCAGGCTCCTGCAGTGGCTGTGTGGGGCTAGACTGGGCTGGGCTAAGAGGCACTGGCAGAGCCCAGAAGCGAGGGGAGACAAGCAGGGAAAAAATCAGGTCAATTCTGCCCGAATGATCCCTGCAAAATTTAACCTCCACCTCAAAACACTTTTAGGCTTTTAAAAAAAACAGGATATCTTTATTCATTTATATGTTTTCATGTGTACATTTGTATATAAGAATATATTTATGAATATAACATAATATAAAATAGCATATAGTATAGCATATAAAACATAGCATATGATATATATTCATTTATTTTATCATGCTATTGAGATGATCAGTGCCCACCTGTAGCAGTCACCTGTAAGTGGAGAAGCCCTTCCTGGGCTGCAGGGCACCTCCTCTCCCCATGGGCCAGGGAAAACCCTGGGAAAGTTTTGGGGCACCCAGCAAGCTGGAGGGGCACTGGGGTAAGCAGCATGAGGTGGGTATTTCCATACTTGCTGGTAGCATGGAAAGTCCCTGCAAGAACAGGAATGCCTCCCCGTTGGGATATGCTGTGCCAGCAGCCAAGCAAGTAAACATAAGACATGTGGGATGATGTGTTCCTGTGTGATCTACTCTAGGATCCTGATCTACCAGGGGGGGTTGAACTAGATGATCTACAGAGGTCCCTTCCAACCCATATCACTTTGTGATTCTGTGACTAGCAATAGAGATTTGTGGGGCATAAGTGAGATTGGAGAGATCATCAGAGAGAGGTTATCAGTGTACATTGCTAAAACTTCACCTCCCTAATGGCTTGTTTTTACAATGGGAGGGGGAAAAACCTATACTTTTTTTAAGCTGTAGCCCTAAACATTATTTGGCGGCTGTTGTATTTTGAAGTTTCCTCTCCCAATAGTCAGAAAGTTTGATGTTTGCTGGCAAAATAATTCCTGTAAAATATTAAGTGTGGCTTTTTCAAAAGCTGTTTCTCACACTGCAATATGATCTGTTTCTTTAACTTGATGTGACTATTATAACTGTTATTATTAACAAGTCCTGGGGAAATCCAATGCAATTGCTGGAATGATTTTGCAAGCTGTTCTGATAACAGCATGGATATACATGAAAAGAAAAGAGTTTAGTAGCAGTGGAGGCTTTGGGGTTTTGGTTAAACAACTCACAGCTGAGATAGTTTCCATATGTGATTAAATCATCCCCGGCAAACTTGGGGATCTCTTACACTTACAATAATGAGTCTTGATGCAGTGTAATTGCTATTGTCAATTTAAACAAATCTGTGTCTGGCACCTCTTCTCTGCTTTCCCCTCCCTTTTCTTTCCCCCCTTGTGAAGGCGTAACGTTACGACCCGATGTTTATGGAGATAGAGGACTACAAATTTATTACAACGTATCTGACAACAAAACCTGGGAAGATTTAGTGACAACTCTCCGGACTTTTCTGACAGGTAAAAATGAGGTTTCCTGTTTAATATTGAAGAAATATGCTGTCACATCTCCCATATGAGGTCTAAGGACCTTAAGTCAGTGTTTCTGTCTTGTATTTGTCCTTCTGAAATCACAAATTTTGAGTGGAAAATGCATCTTCTGAAAGGGATCATCAAATCATCTTGTTAATATATAAATCAAACATATGTAAACATGTCTATTAAAAGCACAGACCTGCTTCAGAACTTTTACCTTGTTTAGTCTTAAATTGCCTTAATAAAATAGGCCAAAAGAAAGTTTGAAGGAAGAGGAAGGAAAAAAGGGTCTTCCAAACTAGTCTCACCTAAATTAATCTAATACTGTCCATGACTGCAAATATCAAAGTACCATAGGAAGTCTTGTGAAGCCCTTGCCTAGTGCCATCAGAGAGTATAGTCAAAGTAGGTTAGGTTCTCCATTTCCTTGTTCATATCCCAACACTTTTATATTCCTTTTGAGCCTTAATGTCATATTTCTGTTTCTCATACACATATTGAGGAAAACTATGTTTGAAATTGACTCTGTTATGAGGCTATAAACAAAAATTGCCAATCTTAACTGAATTTGATCTTATTTTGCTTTGCCTGGGTATTCTAAAAAAACCCAAACCACCACCAACAAAACACCAAACAATTGGAACTTTTCTTTCTTCTTTCACACATCCAGCATATACACCAGCTGCTCAGCATCTGAACATCAACTGCACCAGTGACACATACTTCATCCAGGACACCTTTGACGGCCCAAATAAAACAAAACTATCCTGCAAATTTACCGCAGATATGCTTCAAAACTGCTCTGGCATCACAGATCCGACTTTTGGATTTCCAGAAGGAAAACCCTGTTTTATTATAAAAATGAACAGGGTAAGTACAAGCTGAAGCTGCTGAGCAGGAAAGAATTCACCAAGAAACCTCTCATAGCTCAAGTCTCTTCTGGGGAGTTGCTGTATTGTCTGCTGCCACAGGCTCTAATCTCTGCTTTGTACTGGGAAGAAAAATTAATGTGCTTTTCCTGAGAGACCTCTGGAGTTACCAGAGAAATAGTGAGACTTGGTCACCACCCCTAAAAAAGGAATGCAGGGCAAAATGATCTCTGAACTGATTCTCCAAAGCTTTGACTTTTGTTCAGTTTTGTTAGCATCTCTATAGTGTTCTCATCTGACAAACCACTACATAAACTAGTTTCATTCTGCAACACTGTGATCCTGTGCCTTCAGCTGAGGCACTAAGATGTGACAGTAACTAAAGTGATTTCAGAGAGGTGATACTTGCACAACTTATTTCTCCAGATTGCAAAGAAAATCTTAAACAGAATCTATAAAAAACAAATTCAAACCTGGTGGATATTATTTTTTTCAGTGAAAACCACCACATGGTTTTTTGAGTGGAAAAAGGGAGTCTTCTATGCTTTCTTTAATTTTTTCAGGACACAGACAAAGTATAGACAAATGCGTAGACATGCATAAGCATTTAATTTTTGTTTTCAGATAAGATATTGAGCCTTCTAGTTCAATTTTGGTAGAAAGTGCTGGAATTCTCCTCCAGTTCCTGCAAGACAAAACCACTTGATTTTTTGTTTGACTTGCACCCTAGACATTTTCAAGAATCTGTGCAAGATCTAACAGTGAGAGAAGAGCTGTGCCCCTGCTTCTGGCAAGTGAAATGCAGGCTTTCCCCCAAAATGCCTTTGCCTCCTTCATCAAGGTTACACACCAGTCCTGGCAGGGGAAAGACAGCTGGATAGTGCTGGGCAGGGCGGGAGGAAGGCTTTACCTCCTTTTGCCTTTGCTCTACAGGTTGCGACCACACTATTGTTGTAGGATCAAATGGGTCCATAGGTTTCTGCCAAAGCCAAGGTTTTCTAACAAAATTAAGATGAAAAGCACAAAGGTTCAGTTTTTCCTTTGTTGTCAGGCTATCAGCTGTTTTAAGAAACCCCTGCCTCCCTGGGTATCAGAAAGAGCAAGTGGTACACGTAGGTAAATGAGCTGGACTTGCCAGGAGGTGCAGCACCACCTGCCCTGGTTGGGCTACAGCCATCTTGGGCAGCATGTAGTCCTGCTTCCTAAATATCCAGCCCAGGTACATAAGACAATATGATCTGTTTGACAGTGCCTTATGCAGAAACACATTAAGCACCCTTTGAAGCTCATTGTTTGCTCATTTTTATCTCAAAAGAATTTCCAAGATGATCAACTTGTCTGTTTTCTATTTCAGATTATCAAGTTTTTCCCTGGCAATGGCACTGCACCAAGGGTGGACTGCACATATGTGGTAAGTGTATGAGGACTGAGTCTCAAAACATTTCAAGCTCTGCAGCTCTGATAGCAAATGAAATGCAGTTGAAACCAGAAAGATTACCCTGCAGCTCTTGGAATCAGATAATTCTGGCCAAATACTGGGAATATTCTCAGTTCTGTGCAATTTCTTCTACGAGCAGACATCCTAAGAACAAGAAGAAGTTTGCTTTATTTTAAATCACCTCTGCAAGATTGTTTTTCCATGCTGCAGAGAACATTTGCTGCTTGCTTTCAGCTCCCAGTAGTGAAGATCATGCCTCAGAGCAGCTTCTTCAGGCTCTCTGCACATTTCAGCAGGTCCTTATCCACTGAATTCACAACTGCTATGAAAGAACACTTGCCTGTTTTTCTTGGCAATAGTAACAGCAGGGGATTTCCACCTTTATTTGAAAAATAAAAATAAGACCTGTGCTAAACAGGCTTCTGAAGAGTCTTAATCCACATCACGCAGCTTTTAGTAGCAGTAAAACACTTGCCCAGGGCTGGCCAAGTCAATGAAGCTTCTTTCTTACTTCACAAACAGGGTGATGAGTCTCGCCCACTGGAGGTGGATTATTACCCCGTGAATGGCACCTTCAACCTGCACTACTTCCCCTACTATGGAAAAAAGGCACAGGTGAGTGCTCATGTATTTAAATATCACTTTTCTCCTTTGTACAAGATGAAATGTAGGGAGCATCTCTGCAATCTTATGAAAACTGGAGAGAAGGATAATTTTAAGACTTCATTTAAAAATTGGTAGTGTAAAATTAATGTACTTTTTTTCCTTTCCCCTCCTAGCCCAGCTACAGCAATCCTTTGGTAGCTGTGAAATTTCTCAACATTACAAGGAATGTAGAACTTAAAATAGTGTGCAAAATCATTGGAGCTGGAATTACCTTTGATAACGTGCATGATCCGTATGAAGGAAAAGTGGAATTTAAATTGAAAATAGAAGACTGAACATCAGAGACTTCTGAAAAATGCGTGTGAAGAGTAAACTTACCTACTACCACATTCATCTGTATTTATTTTCTATGATTTCCATATAAATTTACACAAATTGCAGTGCAAAGAGACATTTTCTACTGAAAGATGACCCATATAGCTAAAAATCAGGATAACATTTTCAGTGTGTGAAGGAGATGAGGATTATCTCTATGTACATAGCTTAATATTCCACGGCTGCAGTATGCTACTGCTTTCATGCAAGCATTTGTACAAAACAAGTTTCCTCCAAACTGGGCAGCTATGCCTTCAAAGAAAATAAGTATAGGATCAAACCAACAATTTCTGGCACTTCTCAGATCATAATAAATAATTATGTATGATAATAAATCCTGGATATTGAGAAATAACTAGATAGCTAGAAAAAATAAATCAATACTTTGAAATACTACCAAGTAATACAATTCTCAATCTCTGTTGTATAGGATGCATGAACTACAAAAGTATATTAAAATTATCCGTATCCCAATGCATTGGTTTTTTGTACTAGTCAGCCTAGTCAGATTTTTTTAATTGTCAAATCAACAACTGCAGAAGAAATGAACTTGAAACGTTCTCTAGCTTACAGATTTTATTGTACCACTAACAACTTCTGTACATATATAGCTTAATGAAAGTGACTGGTAAGACTGTAACATCCAGGAGAACTGTGTTCATTTACCTATTAGAGGTTGTCTTTTGTTTGGGTTTTTTCCAGTAGAATAGCCCCGTATTGCAATGATGAGTTCTGGGTTATTTGAAATCATCTGGAAGATGCTGAAGAAACACTAAATCTTTAAGTGAATCTAAAGTTTGAGAAACCTAACTCTACCACGTATGATACAAAAACAGGAGATTGCTGTGTCTACATAGTATGTTTATGTCAGATGAAGTCCAGAATGCTTCAGGCAGAGAATGAATGTTGCGCAGAAAGAAGATATTCGAGAGAAGAAATCATTTTACACCTTCACCATCTGGACATTTTAGGAAGTGGGAAGATAACAGGTCAACCTGCTTTACCTCAGTGACATTCAGCCAGTCAGCCTGCAGAAAGAATCCAGTCAAGGGGAATATTTCTCCTTCAAAACCACAAATGGTATTTGAGACTTTCTTAGAAAAACTGGGCATTCTGCATTTCATAAACAATAAGAAAATGCATCCTCATGTAAGATTTTTTTTCCCTTGGCCTTTCATGTTTCCATTTTTCCAGTGGGACTTTGTCTCTCTTCTAAGAGAATGAATGATAATCAATTTTATATCCTTGCTGGAATACAGGTTTCCTATGCACCTTTCCAAAATAACATGGAAAACAATAAAATACTTTTGATAACAAAATAGTAATTCATTTTCTCAAAGGTAATTCAAGGTTGTCTATTAACACAACACTTAAATATTACCAAGAAAACCAAGAACTCTTCCCTTGGTGTCTCTAACATAGATTCTCTGCTTGACTGACTTAGCGTCTACAATTTGCACGTTTCAATCAGGTGATGCGGTATTGCAAGCTCACATTTCAGTTTGCACTACAGCACAACACAGGAAAATGCTGAACATATGTCCTGTGGAATGGGTGTCTGCACAGCCACAGCTTCAGAATGACAGCTAGACTGACTTGACAAAAAAGACCTTTGACTGGAGAAGTACACTGAAAGGAAAGACTGACGGGTCCCTGTGTTGACCAGAGGATGATAATTTTTGAGGCCAAAAAAAGGGTATGCAGGTCCACCATATCTCGTTAAGTACAAAGATTGTCACCCTGAATTTAGATTTCTCTTGAACTTTTAGCTATTTGAGATTATTGTCTTTCTGTACTGGAATTACAACTTATAACAATACAGAGTAAGGTTTGTGGCTAGTGTCACTGAAGTAGAAAAGCTCTGTGAAAGCTCTAAGTGTATTAATCTGATTATAGTTAATATTACTTGCCTGGAACTCAAATATAAGCACACTTAAATAGCAGAACAACCACCATGGAACTATTTTATAGTATTATGATGGCACATCCCAACAGTATGTTCAAGCATTTCATGTAGGGAGCAAAGTAACCATCAAAACAGCAAGGACAGGCTTGCACAGTTGCATTTTGGAGACATCCAAGCAACTGAAGTCATAAGATAAAGAGCAAAATAAGCACAGGGGAAGGAAAATGGACAGGACATCCTGCACGAGGCATATGAAGCACGACTGGCAAAAGCAAAACCAAGTTAAGGAGCAGCTGAAACCCCCTTGGGAGGTAGGGAGGAGGGTGGGCAAGAAGCACAAAACATCAACAGTGACAGGGGAGAAACAAAGGCAGACACCTCCTCTCCAGCCCGATTGCCTTCACCTTGGAGACTAACAAGGACCTTGGCCATCAGTTCAAGCTGTACAGCAGCAGCTCCATGCTATTGTATACTCACAGTTAAATATAGTGCACAAGTGTTAAAGACTAACAGTTTTATATACATAGCAATAATGATTAATAATATTCAAGAACTAACCGTTAGCACAAAGTGTGCTGTTAAGGAATGAATTCAGTAGTTTTGTTTTCAAGTTTAAAACTGGCCTCATAAGCACTCCCTTTGCAAGTCTCCAATTCCTTGACAGAAAGACACATCTATAGGTATATCTAGATATAGATATACATAAATTCAGCTGCAACATTGGAGATATTTGATTAGATCAAACAATATATATGGGAAAACTCTCAGGCTGCATAGGTTTTTGTTTAGGAAACTGAAGTACCATATTTAAGAATGAGATACAGATAAAAACAAATTGCTGATTTTAGTTAGATGTTGATCAACTAGGCCACGTGACGGAAAAGGCAGGTAGCATGTGTCTCTGGAGTAGCAGAGGGGTCAGGAAGGCATTACCAGAGGAAACAACTGGGTGGCTTTCAGTGTCAGACTGTCTGCCCTTTTCCCCACCAGCTGTGCAACAGAGAGAAGACAAAGGGAAGATAATAACATGCCATGCAACTAGTGTCATTAACACCATCATTTTTTAATATCCAATTATTTTTAGTTTCCAGACATCCCTTAAAGGCGTTAAATAAAACTCCTGAAGATCCATGTGGAGGGAACAGAAATAGTTGCTCTGAGATGTATCTTCCTCTCGACAACTCCACCCATTTTTATGAATATTCACATGACTGTTAAAGCCAGTAATTGAAGTGCGAAGTCCTAATGTCTATTATGAGGTACAAGAGGATAAGACAGGACAAGAGGAAATGGCTTCAAATTGTGCCAGGGGAGGCTTAGGTTGGACATTAGAAAAAAATTAGTCACCAAAAGGGTTGTCAGGCACTGGAACAGGCTGCCCAGGGAAGTGGTTGAGTCACCATCCTGGGACATATTTAAAAGCCATGTAGATGTGGTGCTGAGGGACATGGCTTAGTGGTGGACTTGGCAGTGTTACATTAATGGTTGGACTCGATCTTAAAGGTCTTTTCCAAGCTAAATGATTCCATTAAAAATGATAGAGAAAAATTAACAGAGTGAAGAAAAACACTGAATACAAGCTCCTTGATGCTTAAAGGATTTTTTTTTGCTGTAATTACGACACTATAGCAAGTTCAAAACATTTGCCCTCCACCTTTTATAACTGCCAAGTACTATATATTAATAATTAAGTCTTTGCTTAATGGTCTCACATGATGTCATTGCTATTGCACTTGGGAATTCCTCTCATCCTTTCATATAACTGTATTTAATCTCTTACCTGTAATAAAAGTCAGGCAGAGATGGATTCTGCAGCAAATGAAGCTGTCTAACCATGTGCTGCTTTTGGTAATTGGATACAGAACAACAGCTGCATCAATAACACTTGCAGAAAATATTTTATGCTTTGCACATATACTCCCTTCCTGAGCTTCATTTCTTTCAGATACAAAAGTTAAAGCTCAAACAAGATTATCTTGTTTAGCATAAAATAAAAACCCACATGTAAGAATAGGTGTCCTTTACTTTTCATCAATTTAATTTGAAAAGTACTCTCTCACTGGGGACAAAGATGGTTCATTTCTCTTTCAATTTCTTTTTCTTGATACCAGAGTGATAACAATGGATGCATGGCACTTCTCATTATGTTAAGAGCAGAAATTGGTCTGAAAATTCCCTTTTTAGGATCCCACTACATCTCTCTCACTTGGTCTAAAATGAGAAAGAACTGAGTTCTTTTAGAGACATTTGGGATAATACCATCATTAATACGTACATTTATGTGTAATCCTACTGTTACCAATGTGGGAATTCTATCATTCCAACCAAAATACATTCTGGGATTTATTACCATATTTATCAACTAGTTAACTGATTTCAAGTCTCAGTGCTTAAATCTTGTAACACTTTTTTCTCCAATACTGTTGAGCCTGTAAAAATGGTATTTTTGTATGACCTGATACAAATCCAGTAATTTCTCCTTTTTTTCCCTTTTTTCTTTTTAAAAAACCAAAGTAGAGTTCCTTACATCTTTTGCTACAAGATCTTGACCATAGGGATCAACTAACTGGGGGAATGGCTTTTTTCCTGAGTCTTCCCCAGTTTTTCCAGTACTCTTTTAAAATGATGATGCAAACAGGTATGTAACTGCTCACTACTGGTCTCCTTCTATGGATTTGGATGTAACATCACTTTCCTATCCATTATTATTTTTACCTATACATGCAAAATCCTAGGCAGTTCCTTGAAACACTGTGTAGGAGACATACATGGTTCCTGTCCATCTCAACAGCCAGATAATTTTTAGGATCCTACATGTTCAGCAGATAGTATTACCTCCCATAAGCGTAGCTTGAATTCTTTGCTTAAAAGATGTGTAGTTTAACTGTAACATTTTTCAGACATGCCCTGCTTGCCAAACAATCCACATTAATCTGCCCTCCTCATTGTTTTTAGCCAGTATCACTTTAAAACATTTTTTAGATTTTCTTCTGTTGGAGATGGTACAGAGAATGGCTACAAAGATGACGAGAGGGCTGGAACACCTCTCCTACAAAGACAGGCTGAGAAATTTGGGCTTGTTCAGCCTGAAGAAGAAAAGGCTCAGGGGAGACCTTATTGCAGCCTTCCAGTACCTGAAGGGGGCCTACAAGAAGGCTGGGAAGGGACTTTTCACAGAAGCCTGCAGTGATAGGACAAGGGGTAATGGGTTCAAACTGGAAGAGGGTAGATTTAGATTGGAAATTAGAAGGAAATTCTTCACTCTGAGAGTGGTGAGACACTGAACAGGTTGCTTAAAGAGGTTATAGATGCCCCAACACTGTATGTGTTCAAGGCCAGGTTGGATGGGGCCTTGAGCAACCTGGTCTAGTGGGAAGTGTCCCAGTCCACGGCAGGGAGGTTGGAATTAAATGATCTTTGAGGTCCCTTCCAACCCAAACTATTATATGATTATATACATGATTCTGGGTTATTGAAGAAAGTGCTAAACAATCTTACTTGATGCAGCTATGCAGTGATAATGCCATTATAACTGGGTGATTCAACAGTAAACAATTCATAACCTTTTAACACACATTCTGTTGATATCATAAAATATGTATTTAAAATCAGAATGCAATGAAACAGAAAAGGCTTAAAGATTCTAAAAGATAATGTTTTCTCAATCATCTAAAAAGTTGCAATCTCCTCCCATATTCATTTGACAAGATCTATTCTGTACTTTGCCATTAATAATTAACATTCCAGGATTTTGTCTTTTAGCTGTTTCCTTCAGCAGCTTTTCTAATGTGAGGTTTAGGGTTGATCTCAGGCTGTCTAGACCACAACTGAACAAGACTTCCTCACATCACTTTGAAAACTGGCTCTCCAGCATTACTTTAGTCTTTAAAAACTCACTCACTAACATAATTTACCTGGGTTGCCCGTTTTAAGAGAGTTAAGCTTCACAGAATGGGAGGGGTTGGAAGGGACCTCTGAACACCATCTAGTCCAAGTCTCCTGCTAAAGCAGGTTTATCTGGAGCAGGTTGCACAGGAACATGTCCAGGCAGGTTCTGAAGAGGAGACAACTGTTCTACTCCACAACCTCTCAGGGCAGCAAGTTCCAGTGCTCTGTCGCCCTCACATTTTTCATGATGTCGAGTTGAAACTTCCCCTGTTCTAGTCTGTGCCTGTTGCCCCTTGTCCTGTCACTGGGCGCCACTGGCCCAATCTTCTTGACACCCACCCTGCAGATATTTATAAACACTGATCAGAGCTTTAAATATGTGCTTAAAGTTTTGCTCTGTTTTTAATAAATTCTCTCAAGTTTACTTGATAAAAGAACACAGACCTTGCTCAAAGTCTGCAACTTTGCCACCTTTTAACATGCTACAATGCAGGAAACTTTCAGTTCTGCTCTTACTAGCCCTCCTGACAGGTTAGGGCTGGTATAATTGCCCTTATACAGTGATGTACCATGATGTGAACACAGTGACTTATTAAAAGATCAAATCTTTGAGCCCATGTTTGAATTTGTTTAAAACATCCAGAAATTTAACAAACAAAAGAGGTCATAGCAGAACAAAGAAAAGCACTTGTAAAGATATTACGTGGGTGGTTTTTGACTTAACACGTCTCTCTTCTTTACTCCCTGCCACATCTGGATGTTCTGCTTTTATAATAGCAAAGCTGTGAATCAATAATTATGACTTTTCTCTGGTTAATGTTTTACTTGTTAGTGCTGATGTACTTGGAATGTCTCTGAGAACAGTAGCTCTACAACTGAGATGCAGACACAGCTAGGGAACAACCAACATCATGCCAGACGAGAATTACCAGTGTAACCAAATGTTGAAAGTAGGTGCATGTCGGTTGTTGCCCTTCTTCATTCTGCTCTCAGCATCAGCTGTATTTCTGCTTCTTAGAAATCTCTAGAATCTTACAGGAAGACAGTCTTTGTTTCTATCTGCTCATCTATCTGCCTTTTTCCATCATAGAAGCTTGGTAAATTCTGATGGCTTCTGAAGAGGAGTTGAGCTTTCATTATTTTTTTCACTTGGTACATCAAGCCAGATGACCCACTTATTAGTATGTTCATGATATATTCTGTTTTCTAATGTGGTTTTTTTGTTTTCTTTCCTCTTATGGGATCCATATGGTAATTCATGCTGGAAAGCACCTCAGGTCGCCTCTAGTCCAGTCCCTGCTCAAAGCATGGTCAGCCATGAGGTCAGACTCTACATTGCTCAGAGCTTTTATCCTGTCTGATCTTGAAAACCCTAGAGATGGAGTCAACACATCCTCTCTGGACAACCTGTTTCACAGCTCGACCATCCTAAGTTCTTCCTTAAACCCAGTCAGATGCTCTTGTTTCAGCTTGTGTGTGTTGTCTCTCATCCTCCTATCGTGCCCCACTGTGGACTGACTCCCACCTCTGCAATAACCTCACAGTGGAAGGCTGTCATGAAGTCTATTGAGGCTGAATAAAGCTCCTCTCCCTCAGCCTTTCCTCATATAGAAACTGCTCCAGCCTCTGGAGGATCTTTGTAACCCTCCAGAATCCATGGAAGCTGAAGGAGGAATAGGGTACTAAGAAAGACCTTGGGAAAAGTCTTAAATCCCAAATTTAAAAACTAATGACATTAAAAGTTGCTGTTCTCATTGTGATGGCTTGTCTTTGCTTTTCCTGATAAATGAATGGCAGTTCAGGTAAAGCAGGGATTTAACAACAAAGCGTGTGTAATAATATTTGTGTCTTTCTGGAAGCAGACGGATCTGAGAAGGTCTGAAAACTGTTAACTCAAGGTGGCAGTCAAGTTAAATAGTCTACTACTCTTCTCACAAGCAGACAAGAGAAAGGAATTGTTCCTGACAGGAAACAATGAGCAATCTGTGAAAAACAATGCATATACACTCTCTTTTCTATTGATGATAATTCCAGCAGTACTACATAAAAGTTTTTTTTTTTTCCTTTTGCCCTTTTTATATTAAAGTCACATCCAATTTTCATATTTTCTGTTAATGTGAAGATTTCACAACCTATACATTCATTGATAAAGAAATGAAGAGATTTATCTTGTGGTGGTTACCTCCTTCCATGAGCAATTTAATAAAAGGTCACCTTCAAGGGCTGATGTTCTATCACTTGTATTTTCTCCTCTGCAATAGTTGCCTTTGAAGGAAGATTACAAAAAAAAAGTTTCCAAAGTCATAATTATAAGATACGTGAATTCCTACAGGAAAAGCAGTTTACTTTTGAAACAAACAATTCAATAAATCCTCCTTATTATACATGTCAAAATACAGACACAAACTTTGAAAGCTCAGTATCACTTTAGGAAAACAGTAAGAGGTGAACACTGTTCCCAGGGTTTATCTGCTGAACCATTTCAGAGATAGAAAAACATACTTGGCAACTTCTCCTGTCATTCAGATCACAAAAAAGTGCAGAGAAATTAAGAGTAACAGTACATCCCTTCCCTGTCATTTCCCTGTTTTTCCCTAAACTGAGGCCTTATCAGCATTCTCATTACCTTTACCATAATTTAATTCTAGTTTCTAAATCCTTACAGTATTTTCTACTTTCACAGATTTCTTCAACTATTTCCTGTCACGTTCTCTTCCTGCTTTTGATCTTCCCATCAGTACGCATGGTACCAACCTTTTCAGAGATCAGAACCATATGGTTTAGTTATCTTCCCACTTGGCAGCTTCTGGCATGCCAGACCTGACATTATTGCAACTGTTCTACGCATTTTATTTTTTATTATTTTAATAAAGGTCCTACCACTAGCCTTTTTTTATATTCTTGTTTTTCCCACTACTTCTTCCCAACTCACATCTTTTCTTTTCATATCCCTCTGTAAAGTCCCTAAGTTTCAATCTGTTCTTTTTTTCCTGGTTCCTTCCTCCTCCTACTTCTTCAAAACTAACTCCCTCATTTCCACCTTCTCTCTCACCACTAGTCTCTTTTTTTTTTTTTTCCCCCCTCTCCTTCTTCATCTAAACACTATGAACAGGTATCTACCTGATATCCAGCAAGTAATTAACATGTCAATACTTTCACTTACTACTGTTGCCTTTACTAGAAAGCTCTTCTGAAGCATACATAATATAGAAGAATCATAACTGTTTAGGTTGGAAAAGATCTGTAAGATCAAGTGCAATCATAAATATAATATAAATTAATTCCCTCAAATCACTCCAGTGCTGATGGTTAAACACCCAAATTCCATTTCAGAGAACCAGCAACCAAAGGCAAGTGAAGTAGCATCTTCTGAAATAGATGTTTTGCTACACTTCACTCCCACCTTGACCTTGTCTCATCTGAAGTCTACTCCACTGATAAGAACCAAAAGGAAATTGTGAGAAGTTTTCAGCCTGCCTTACATAACATCCTTGTACTCACTCTGCAGGTAAATCTTTTGATCATACACTGGAGATTTAGAATATAAGGGAAAACTGGAAAAATCCCCTTGGACTGTCAAAAGTTCCTTGACAACTATAGTTGGACTCCACAGATAAAACTGCCATTGAACAGTAAAGGTAAGTTGAATCAGCTGACCCAACTGCAACAAGAACCCTGCTTCTAGCATTAGCACTGCAAAGCATGACATCTTCAGTGAGAAGCAAAGCATTCAATTAGCCCCCTGCTAATGGTTTTCCCAGGCCAATAAAATTGTCATTTGCTTGGTTCACTCATATTACAACGAGGTTTGGTCCAATTAGAAAACATTCACTGCATATCAATGTAGTAAGCACCACAGATTTGTCACGGCATAATCCCTCACAGAAAAAAACCCCACTGCACTTTTACCACAGGGTTTATGTGCATCCATGAGCCCTCAGCACAGACAGGACAGTTATTAGACTGTAAGCTGTCTTTGCAGTGACTCCCAGGAGTTTATGGAAGCAACAAAATCCTGACTCTGATAGCAGCCTGCAGAGTGACTGAGCCAGTTCAGTAACCTGTGCTTCCAGGTGAGAGCACAGGATGTGATCTAACACAAAATTTCAGGTGGAATTACAGTATATGGAAAGTAGATGAAGACCAGTTCTGACAATGTAGGAATGTATGATGGAAAGCCAGGATTGAGGGATATAGGATGAAAATTAGGACGCTAAGTGTGGGATTTTAAACACAGAAACTGGACTGGATTGATTACCAAGATCAGCCTGACACGCTGAGGAGCAACACAACTGAAGTAAGATGTGAAAAAAGAGTATACAGGGCAAGATATTTCTTTCTGCATTGTAAGTTACCAAGAGCTATAAGGACAAATTAATATATCAAAGCAAAAAATCTGGGCCCTCTGTAGTGTAGATGCAGTATCCTGAGACAGTTAATTCTAGGTCTTGTGACGAGAGGAAGTGGAATGTTCTAAAATAACCCTAAAATTAGAAAAACCACAGAGCTTGTTAAAAATGCCCATGCGCGTTTTATTAATAAAAACTAACAGTGCCAAGGTTAAACAAGTCAAACAATTATAGTCTCTTTATATTCCATAAAATATTACAGAAAAGTTTATTTGTGTTTCAATAAAAAGACTACTGTCTTAGAATAGGCAGCTGACAGTATTTGTGCAGTTAACTGTTTGTGAATAAATTTAAAAAGACTACCACCTGCCCTGAAATTCCTCTTATAAAAATGAACTATTAAAAATGATTGACAAATTTTGAGTTAAAAAACTTAAAACATTCTCTATATTTAATTTCAACTTTATAATAGATTACAGGAAGATGCTTATGAAACAAATACAAACATTTGTTTCAGTACATGTCTTTATATGATAGACTTATAAGTATGTAAACAACTATATAATAAAAAGTTTCCAAAGTCTGCCTGTAAGAAATCAGGCAAATTTTACCATAAGCAATAAATCATTCCAAACCTTCAAGACATTTTATATAGCTGCACCAACTGGCAGTAAACATTTGCCAAAAACTTTGTAATTCTTATGTTCCAACATACAGTGAAAAGTATATAAACTTGATGGAATCATAATGTTAGATATAATTTAAGGGAAAATAAGTTCACAACAACATTTCTGGAATTCAACATGTAAAAAAGTAGGACGCATCTTTCTTGTTTGGTTCTTTGGACACTGCATGATTAACAAAAAACACTACTACATTAGCTCACTATCCCTCAGAAAGTGGCATAAGCAAAATACACTCCAAATAAATTGCCATTCAGTGTATTCATTTTCCACAGAAGGATAGCATTTTATTTCTCAATGATGTGTCTACATATTCTTTAGCAAACTTCGCAAGAACATTTGGGGCAAAATCCATTTTCCTTCAAGTAAAAAAAAAAAAAACAAAAAAAACCAACCAACAAACCAAAAACCCCTAAAACAAGAGTAAATAAAGGCTCTGCATTAACACACTGGTATCAAAAACACACATCCACACCACATTTAAAAATATCCTACATAAAACAATCCTTGTTTGCTTATCAGAGGTGCAATTTCTAAACTCAGAACTGCTTACCAATATTCTCCTTGAGGGATGGGGCAAAGTAATTTGAGACACTTCTCCCTAGAACAATTTATTCCTGAAGCTTGCTGAATTTTAACAAAAAAATAGTCTACAAGCAAAGGGCATCAGTCGTCATCATCATTTTCATTAAAATCGTCATCGTCGTCATCGTCATCCCCAACATAAGAAACTGGTGTTTCAACTCTGGAGCCACTGTACTGAGATCCATTGGAACTTGTAGCCAACATCCCATCTCCACCATTGGAAAAGTCACTGGGGAAAAAAAAAAAAAGGCCAGTTGGCATTGCTTAATGATTTTTTCCCAGTTTACTGTGCTCTTAAATATAATCATACATCTATTTCATTCCTTTACTGCCACTGCTACTTTATAAACTGTCTTTGATATATGCCTAAGTTGTCTCTCAAAAGTAAAAGCAAGTAGTTTTGAAATGGTTAAATCCTTTCACAGGTGCTTTAGAAGTAGGCTTTCCAGGTTTCTTCTAAAGTACACGTAGGTCGAGAGAGGTTCTCCTCCTCCTCTACTCTGCCCTGGTGAGACCACATCTGGAATACTGTGTCCAGTTTTGGGCCCCTCAGTTCACGAAGGACACAGAACTTCTTGAGAGAGTCCAGCACAGAGCCACTAAGATGATTAAGGGAGTGGAACATCTCCCTTAAGAGGAAAGGCTGAGGGAGCTGGGCCTCTTTAGCTTGGAAAAAAGGAGACTGAGGGGTGACCTTATTAATGTTTATAAAGACATTAAGCGAAAAGTGTCAGGAGGATGGAGTCAGGTTCTTTTTGGTGGTGTCTAATGATAGGACAAGGGGCAATGGGTGTAAGCTGGAACACAGGAGATTCCACCTAAATATGAGAAGAAACTTCTTCATGGTGAGGGTGACAGAGCACTGGAACAGGCTGCCCAGGGAGGTTGTGGAGTCTCCTTCTCTAGAGACGTTTAAAGACCACCTGGACTTGGTTCCTGTGCAACTTGGTTTAGGTGTTCCTGCTCCGGCAGGGGGATTGGACTAGATGATCTTTCAAGGTCCCTTCCAATCCCTAACATTCCATGATTTAGTTTTAAGGCTACATAGCTATCTAAGCCCTTTCATATTTTTATGTAGCACTGCACACTTGCATCCTTGAATATCCCTACACTGAAAATCCAGCTCCTGGATCAACAAGTAGATTTACAGAGTATCCCCTTTCTGAATAATTGACAAGGCAGAGCTTGTCAGTGATTCTGATGTACAACAGTTGTAGTGAAAAGAGTCAAAGTAATCTAGAACTTGCCCTCTCCTGTCCAGCCTCACCTCAGGGCCCACTTAAATGATGGAACAGATCCTCCTGGAATCCATAAGCTGAAGCACATGGAAAACAGGGAGTAGGGACAGCCAACATGGCTTCACCAAGGGCAAATTGTGCATGACTAATCTAGTGGCCTTCTACAATGGAGGGAATGTATCAATGAACAAGGGAGAGCTACAGAAGTAAACTACCTGGGCTTCTGGAAGGCCTTTGATACAGTCCCCTCCCAACATTCTTACCTCTAAATTACAGAAGTAAGAGTTTGATTGATGGACTATTTGAAGGAAAAGTAATTGGATGGATGACCGTGATCAAATAGCAACAGTCAACAGCTCAATGTCCAAATGGAAACCAGTAACGAAAGGTGTCCCTCAAGGGTCCATACTGGGACCAATACTACTTAATATCTTCATTAATGACAGAAGAATCGAGTGCACCCTCAATAAGTTTGTGGATGACATCAAGCCAAGTGGTGCAGTTGATACCCTTGAGAGAGGAAATACCATCCAGAGGGACCCTGACAGGCTTGAGAAGTGGGCCCATGTGAACCTCATGAAGTTCAACAAGGTTGTCCTGGTTCAGCCAGGATAGAGTTAATTTTCACCAGGAGTTGCTACTCGATACCATGCTGACACCAGGTACACCAGGTGCGGGCAGTGCAGTCCTGGCTTTTGTCTCTCCCAGGTTGCCTCGCTCTGTAGCTGTATCCACACGGTCTGTATCTTTATACACCTTGGTTTTGTACATTGTTATACCTGTTGCTGTTACTGTTGTTGTGATTGTTGCTTTTGTGTCGTATTAAATTCTCCTTCTCAACCCGCAGGGTTTGTATTTTGCTACCTCTCCTGTTCCTGTCTGGGGGGTGGGGGGGCAGCGGCCACATGGTGCCCGGTCTTGGCAGGGTTTAAACCACCACAAAGGCCAAGTGCAAGGTTCTGCACACTGATCAGGACAATCCCAGGCATCAGTACCAACTGGCAGATGAATGGATTGAGAGCTGCCCTGTGGAAAAGGACTTGGCAATAATCGTGGACAGAAAATTGGACGTGAGCTGGCAATGTGCACTCACAGTCCAGAAAGCCAACCGTATCCTGGGCTGCATCAAAAGCAGTACTGCTAGCAGGCTGAGGAAGGGGATTCTGCCCCTCCACTCAGCTCTCATGAGGCCTCACCTAGAGCACTGTGCCCAGCTCTGGGGTCCCCAGTACATGGCAAACTATCATGGCTACATGTGCTCTATGATTTTTTTTTTTTTCTCATTATGCTTTTCTAGTTTAAAAAGAAAAAACAAACAACCAAGGCAGATATTGACTTGGTAGAGCAGGTCCACATGAAAATGGTCAAATGACTGGAACACCTCTCCCACGAAGAAAGGTCAAAGAAGAGTTGAGGTTGTTCAGCCTAAAGAAGAGAAGGCTCTGGGGAAATCTTTGTGGCCTTTCAGTACTTAAAGGGAGATTATAAGAAATTTGGAGAAAGGTGTTTTACCAGGGCCTGCAGTAGACAGATAAGGGGCAACAGTTTTGAACAGAAAGAGGGTAGATTTAGACTGGATATAAGGAAGAACTTTTCTAACGTGAGGGTGGTGAGACACTGGAACAGGTCACCCAGAGCAGCTGTGGATGCCCCATCACCATAAGTGTTCAAGGTCAGGTTGGACAGAGTTTTGAGCAACCTGATCTAGTGAAAGATGGTCTTGCTCATGGCATGAGAGGTGGACAAGATGATCGTTGAAGATCCCCTTTCCATGCAAACCATTCTGCAGTTCCAAAATTGCCCATATTGGATTAGTTGCATTGTATGTACAACAGAAATTTAATTAACTTTTCAGATCAGGTTAAGTTGCTGGACAAAACAGAAACAACCGGTAAAAAATGAACAATTCTGCAGATAATTTGTTCAGCTAATCATCTTGCTCAATTCCAGTATTTGTTAAACATTTCAAAAACATCTGACTCATTTTTCAATGTGGTAGAGCTTACAGAACATCTTTTTGATTAATGCAACAGCAAGAAACTAGTGAGTAGTAATTACATGAGGAAAAGTGTCTTATATAGCAAGAGAAAACCAATAGTTAAGCTCAGAAATTGCGTATATCCACACAAAGTTAAATACAAGTTATGGTTTATCACTCTACCAGCTTCTGATGCTGTTCAAAACCAAATGACTAAAACCTTTTTTTAAGTTAGACACTAATGACCAAGGAATATATGACTATATCTTTAGGGAATTATCTGTTTTCTTCTCACAAACTCAAAACTAAGCAAAAAATACATTCAAGACTAACATCAGTCTAGTCAATTTATTTTTCACTATCCAGGAAAAGGTTTCTTTAATGACACTGGTAAAAATCACCACTACTTAAGTAAAAGTAATGTCTGAGAATGAACTTAAACACATACCCACATCACATTTAATCAAAATGGAACTTGTTTCATGGAGCATTTAATCTTTAACTAAGTTTCTTTGATGATCACAGATTAAAAAAACTAATTGATAATTTCATCTCACCTGGTTGAAAATCTTGTGCCATTTGGTGCAGAACCTGATGAAGATGTGACATACACACTGCTGATTGATCCCTGAGCCATTTCTGTAAAACGAACAATATGTATTTTCAAGAATATTTCAAAACATGCTCACCTAATTCAGTGGAAATGCTTAATTCTTTCAGAGTCCAGAAAAGAAGTCTTGCAACCAAAACAACAGAACATATTCATGGACTGTATCTAAACTAGCATAATTAAAAACCAAGAAGCTAGTGCAACCACAAAATTTCAAAATACATTTAAAAAAAATTATTTTTTTTAAGCAAGCAGGTTGGATGTCTTCAGTATTCTTACATAATGAAAATGATAAAACAATATAGAATGAAGTCATGACCATGTTTGCACTTACTACCTTCTGCCTTTGCAGGTGAATCAACTATAAATACTGTCCTCTTAAAAAAGTATTACACACTGCAAAGATCTTCCCGTGTGGTATAACGCCAAATGTGGTTCTGTAAAAAGCAACAGCCCATTGTCTATGAATCTCCACATTATTTGTTCCCTAAGGTATACTAAAAAGCATATATATTTGAGAATTTGTTAGAAATCTTCACCACAAAGCAGCGGAATTAGATATTTTCATGTTTTTTCCTTGAGTACTGTAATAAGGAGGAAAACAAAACAACTCTTCTTGGAGTAACTAACCTGTCACATACGGTTCCAGAGCTTTAGGAACCAAACTCCTTGCAATTTTTAAGTCCTCTGCTGAACAGCTTCCAGATTCTAGCCCACAAGCCATTCCCATTCGTTTTAGTACTTCTATATCATCATGAATTTCAAAAGTGTTGTCAAAATTAAATAGATATTCAAACCTGGAGAGGAAAAAACATCTCAATTAGATTAAATGACTTAAACTACCTTTCCAGTTTTCAAAAGCCTAACACAGTGTTAGTGACATATCACATTAAGAAATCAAAGTTTTCAAGATTTATGTTATTTGATAGCAAATTACTAAAATTGTAATTATACACACTGTATAAATCATTAACAGATTTAACAGATACAGAGTTTTAATTAAACATTCTGCATATTTGAGAATTTTTTCTTTATTCCCATTCCTATGTCTACTGTTTATTTTTTTCATGTTCTTAAGCTTTTCTAGTAAGCTAATAGTGCACGGAGAAACCACTGCAACATTCAGCTTTCATTTAGCAGGTGAAAAATCTAACTTTTTGAACCAAAACCAGAGAACACCAGTTCTGAAAGCAAAATCCATTTTCAATTCTGCCGCCTGCATTTCGTAGTGTTAAAGCCAAAGGAAAACCCTATTTGGTAAAGTACGATTAAAGCTTCAGCAGAGCTGCCTGACTTTGCTTCTAACATTTCTAGGTAGTAAGTCTTAAGTAAGTCATTAAGTGTGAACACAATGATTCTATTTATTACAAAGCTCTATAAAACTGTTTCTATTCAACTTGAATAAGTTTTACCTGTCTGAAATGCATGCTCTCAGCCTACAGAAGACAGAAAACTCATAGCTGTAATAAAATTTTCAACCTGGCTTTTGGTTAACTCACTTGTCATTTGAAATACTGCAGTCAATCACTGTCTTCTTGCTGGTGTTCACAATGATGAATGGCAAATGAATGACAGAATTGGAAGGTGGCGGTCGATTTGCCTGTTGTTCTGCTTGACGGTTTCGCTGAACAAGGTTCTTGAAGGCAATTTGCTAGAAAAAGCAAGTGAAATGAAAGCATGATTTAAACCTTTAAGATCCCATTAACAAAGAATCCCTTGGGGAAAGAATACCAGCAATGATTGCAGCAAGTAAATGCACGAGAGGACAGAGTGTTCACCATATTCCTGCATGTTGAGATGCAAGAGACACAAACAATAGTATTGAAAAATACAACACAGTAAAACTTAACTGAGAGTAAAAAAGCATGCTCTAATAACTACATCAGGCCAGTCCTTGGACAGATCCTTGACAGCACGAAGAGAGAGCAACTGAAAAGAGGCATTTTCATATAGAATCCTACTTCCACTCTGCTTAGTATTCCCTGCTAGCTACTGCACTCCACAAGAACAGCTGAATGATTAACACTATAATTTTGCTGAAATTATATGCTAAAAACCAGGTAACGTTTGGGATCTGAATGTCTGACTTCAGGTTTCTGAATTACTCAGCTAAGATTAGTGACTTTCACATCTTACCAAAACTGCTTTTCAAAATGGAAGGTTCATGTTTTAAAGATTAGCAGTTCTAAGAACTAAAAACTCAAGTTAATGACTGAAACTCAAGTTATAAATCTTACAGTAAGCCAGCAAACTAAGAAAAAGTATTGTTCTGGTCATGGAACTGAATGAAATAAGCAGGAATTAAAAACAAAATCCAAAGCCAACACAGAGGCTGCTAAAAACCAGGCAACTGCTGAGACTGCTGCCCCACAGTTGGCTGTACATTCTTCCCATACACCCTCCCTGAGATTCTCATCCCTCCTGAGCAGGTAATACAAGTACTATGAGACACATTCCAGTGAAGCAGCAGCACAGTGACTTAGGAGATAGACGGCTGCTTCTCTCAGTGTACTAGGAAAAATCTGGGAAGGAGCTCAGGACCGTTTCACAGCAGTTAAGCCGCTTACACAGCAGGGGCAGCAACATCCCAGAAAGGCAAGACAGAGCATTATGAGAGACAACCTCCCCGGTCACATCATTTTATCTATGGCCTCTAATACAGAAAAACATTCTAGATACAAGGCCTGAATTAGAAAATTCAGAGGAATGAGTTACAGCTCCTGTCAACATAAATCCTGTTTAAACATATTTGAAATTGCAAAAGAAGTCATCACAATTCGAAGAAGGTTGCTGGCTTCCCCAACAGCATGGCCCCAGCTAAACCACAGTACTAAGTTAAAACTGCATACAGGTATCCTGAAATTCACCTCTAATATTCTTTGAAGTTTCCCATCCCTCACTGAGGTAAAACAACAGGAATAGAGATATGTTACCTTGCCCTATAGACAAGAGTACCTTGACTGTACCTGTAGAATGAGTTCTTGTAGTTGAGACTGTTTTTGCTTTATTCTTTCAAGTCTTCTCTGTTTCTCCACCTTAAGACAGAAAAAGGATTGCTTAGTTTGCTAGTTTTAAGTAGTATTTTATGACAACATTTTCTTCCCTTAAAATCATTTCAATTCCACAGAACTGGAAACGGGACATATGATGTCAATCATTAAAATTCCACAGATCATTTAGAGATGAAACTATCAAGACTCACATCAATACTACTGAAGGAAACTGGAACAAAGAGCCAAATTAGAACATTGGGGAGCAAACTACAATGCACTGAGGAGAGGGTAAAAACATCTCTGCAAATGTAAGTTATGTCTCAAAGAATTACTCAAATTCTCTCAAGAGGGCAAAGAGCACGTACATCTGAAAGATCCACTTATGTAGTCTACTGATATTTAAGGTATCAGAGAAGATCCATCAAAGATGCTTAAAGAAACGAAGCTGCTATAGAGCCCAAGGTTAAGTCCTCATGGTTTTAACTACATACTAAACAATAACATAAAAGATAGGAGACAAAATGTTAGGAAATAAACAGCTTTCTCACTGGAGGAAACTCACCAGCAGATTCCCACAAGGACTGTTACTCAAACTATGAAGGATCAGGAGAAGCGTCAGCAATGTGACAGAATCTGCTGACAGCGCTGGGTTACATGATATAGTAAAAAGAGCTCATCATAAAGCACACTCAAAGCGTGTGCTTTTTTTTTTTAAAAAAAGACTAGGACCAAGTCTTATAATGTACCATTATAAAATAAGTTAAACAACCACTTCCCCCCCCAAAAAACTTACCACAACTCACCTGAGGTATCTTCCCATCACATACATGTAAACAATATAAGTAATTCTTACTAATAAGTAATATTCTATATTACATCAAGATACAGACCTTAACTGCCCCACACTCTCCCTTTTTGCATTATCAGAACATATTTTACCATATCTAAGATTCAAATATCCACACAAAGTACAAGTTTAAAAAGACTTTAAAATTTTTGCTACTTTTAAGACTATTGCACTTGTGGCTCAAATATTCAATGGTTAACAGAACTCTCTACTCCTCTTGTGACATCCAATTAACAAGTTCTCACTTTAGTATCAGAAGTAATCACTATTTCCATCTTAAACGCATGAACTTTCACTGTGCATTATTACATTCTAAAGTGTGGTTTGTTTTTTTTTCCTTCAGTACTAATATTATTCTACTCTTCTTTAGGATCTTCTCAGTCATGACATCAAACCCAGCTGAACGAGCTACAACTTCTTTTGCTTCAACATTATTGACAACACCATACTTTGTGAGACGGATCCAAAGAGACCTTTTAAAATCCCTCCAGCTAACTGGTTCCCTGTTCAACACACAGCACTGTCACCTTCAAACCACTTCACCTTCCATACTCACCCTACTGTTTATGGTCCAATTATCACTCTCTTAACTAACAATTTTCACTTAGGAGGATAAATATTTAAATAAAACTCAGATTGAATGATACCCAATGTTTTATTGATCTATATAGCAATTAGAGTACTAACTGAAAAATCAACTACTAGTATCAAACAAAAATCTCCACAGAATTAGCTCTTTGTACATAGATTCCAAAACTTTTTTTCCCCAGTTTTTCAGCTTCTATACTGATTTTTTAGTACCACTGAAGGGAATTTAGATTTATTAAGAACAATTACGAAGTCTCATTCTATTCTGATAAAATGAATTGACTTCAGTAAACCTTGGTAACTTTATTATCCTGCAAATCTCAGGATACTGAAAAAAAAAAATCCTTCCAGAATTTATGAATGCTTTTCAGTGTATATCACTTTACTTCTTACCCAAGACATGCAGTAAAGAAGTCTGACATATTCATGTAAGATAAGTATCAGAAACATATAAGCCTCTTCAGCAACAAAGGAGCCATGCATATATATATACATACACACACACACACACTGATCTACATGCAACATCTATCATCACAGATGTACTATCTGTCTGGCATCTGGAGAAAAACAAATCTTCCTGACTCTTGAGCACCACTACTGAAATGCTGGAAATACACATTAATCTCTCAGTTTGATTAACTTCCACTCAGAACCATTTCACATATAAAGCTGTGACAGAGCACAGTATTTTTGACATAGAATAATTTAAAAAACCAAAACAATCCCAAAGTTTAACTGTGCGTTCTGTAAATTCAAATAAAATTAAATTAAAATGAGCCAAAAGGGACAATACTATTCTACCTTGCTGTCTCAGATGATGACATGTATATGTTGCATCAGAACATATTAAAGCTGTAAACGACTATTCAAACAAAACCACTGTGAACTTCCTAATACATATACCTCTAAATTCTGACATTCCTGAGCCGAGTTAGTAGGTAGACCAATCCATTTGATTTCCTTCTTCTCCTTAGAGATAATGTTCATGGCCATAAGGACATTTAAGGCATCATAGACACGTCGTCTAATATTCTTCTGGTCATAAGCCTGCTGTAGACATAGTGCATTAATCAAAAATATACCTGTGACAAAAACATTTGAAAACAAATATATTACAGTAAATGGGTAAATCTGGGTAACGTCTGAACTGTTTCGTTTAGCAGTACGAAAAGAAATATAAAGAATCTCAAAAGAAACTTCTCTTCCCCCAGTCAGTTCACATGTAATTGAGCTCTCATATACTTACTGATTCATTTGGTGAAATGTGATTATCAGTGGTACTGAATTCTGCAACCAACTCGTCTGCCACCTCATTGTATGAGGTGGTTCCTTTTCTTTGTACCTTCTCACAAACCTTCATAGAGAAATGACGTAAACCCTTGCCATTCTTCTCTCCTTTTTTGTTCCGCTTCCTAAATATATGTATAATATATATTTTAAGAAGATTTGAACTTTGGAATATTTAATGTCTCTTTTTCAAATATAGGCACGTTGCTGTAAAAAAACAAGCCTTCCCTTTTGTTCTGTTTCTCACCCATTCCCAACATTTTCTCCTATAATTTCACCCCCCCCACACACAATTAACAATTCTAGTATCTTGATGCTGAAACACAGTACAAATTCATTCTTTTGGCAACCATGCTAGCTTCAGTATCAGTAAATTAACAATAGGGGCATTCCTTGAAGGGGTCAATAAAGAAAACCTTCCAATTTTCAAGACAAGAGATAGAGGGATAAATGCTAAAATATGAAAGTGAATTACAAGAGAACTTCTAACTTCTTTTGGTCTTTTTAATACTCCATCCAGTTTGACAACAAAAAATTAGACCAATTGAGCATTTTCTACACAAGTCCAATACTGACTGAACAGATAAAGTCTGATACTGAAAAAATTCACTAAACATTACACTATTACTAGAACATAGATTTGAAGTTATACAGTATACTAAGTTGCTATGAAAACTTCAAAGTTACAAGATACAAGAAGTATAACAAAGTTTTCCGAGTATCTTTTGAAGAAAAAGTTCCTTATAACTTGAGGAAAAATCCAAGTATCAACATAATTAGTTATCAGCAATGAAACCTCTCAATTTTCTACATCTCATTTCACTGCATAATTCCAAAGTGGAAACCTATTTATGTGTAAACAAGACACTGATGATAAATTTAGTCTTAAAGTACTACATTTTACAAGAGATCCTTAAAAACAAGCTTGCATGAGAAAAGACACCAAAAGAATGCATGCATTGTGTCTAATACTTGTTCCCAGTAAGGGCCATATTCTTATTTCAAATAATACTTCGGGATACACTTGTTCAATCTGAAATGTATTGTACTTTTTTGGAAATATACCAGAAGAACAGAAATGCTAAATTAAAAATGGAATCAAGTCAGATTAATTCCTGTGTCCTTTCCAGAGCTAAATTCTCTAAATACAACTAATATGAGAATATCTGTCAGAGTTAACAGAAAATACTCTAGTTCCTTTTATGACAAATGAGGGGGTAGTCATTCTTGTCTTAATTTTAATGCAATATACTTTAATATTGAAATGCTCTTGATGGAAAGGTAAACAGACTGTCTCTCTCACACTGCTAGTCTGAAGAGTACATACACCATCACAGTGAACATTCAGAACAGAAGTTCCAAACAATTTATTAATCCTTTGTAACTTTTATATTACTCACCCAGCAGACCACGGCGAAGAATCTGCAGTCTGATTCTGTGATACAAAATGTGTGTTAGGTGTGTGTGGGCTTCCTACCAGTATAGTATTTGTCGCTGAAGGTCTCTGAGGTGTACCAATAACCTACAGTAACGATAAAATAATTTGGAAAATGATAAGTATTCCAAGATATTCATGTGCTTCACGATTCAAACGATGCATTATCCAAACAACACTAACACTTTTTTCCTACTTATATCTATTAGACTCATTGAGTTAAAACACACTAGCAGAAACCCCTTCAGACTACATAGTTAGAGCATTCTCTAAGTTATGAGCATTTGTTTTCTCCTTCTTAAATAAGCTTTTCACGCTTGCTGGATTTCTTAACATTGTTCAACACCAACTTAGACAAGATCAAAACACACATGTCCTCTCCCCCCTAAAAGAAAAAGGGAAAAAAGGAGGAAAAAGCCCAACCCTACCAGACTATGGATAAAGAAGTTGCAGTAAATTACACTTAAAATACGAACATATGGAACCAGATCTGAAAATCAGTAGAAGCAGAGAGAAAATGCAAAGCTGTTGCGAGAAGGGCCAAATTCCCTCCTGCACTCATTCTCTACACTACAGAGTCAAACCCAAAATATCAGCTATGAGAGAGGCTGGGAAGAGTAAGGGCCAACTTTCTTTATCACTGCAGTGAGTGAGACCAGTTTAGGCAAAGAACATTCTGGACATGTTATGAGCACACACTTGGCTGACCACAGTCTTCTAGTTTACAGGTAAGTAGTCCTGAAGATGTGCTAATTTGATCATGAGGCAATAGATAACATTCCCATGCAGAGCCATGCTCTCCTTATCTGTGAAACTAGCTGAAGCAGAACTTCCACTTTTGCAGATTTTTTTTATCTCTTAAATGTTATAAATACAACTTACTAGAGCATACGTATTTAGGAAAACAAAACGATACTCTATAGATTCCTATTTTGCAGGAGGATATGCCTACTTTTTGGGGGTACATTTAGCTCACAGTGGAAACAGTAGGTTTTATCCCTGACATCAGGTAAGTGAAACAAACATCAAACGAACCTAAACTCACGACCACTCTGAGCCTGCTGTATTTTCCTGCAGCCACATTCTGCCTCACCAACTAAATTTTAAGTTTCCTCCTCAAGCTAGTTTCAATAATTTAACCTCTAACAAGAGGGCCCCACTCTATTCCCTAGCTTCCTAATCCCACAAAGCAGCCCCACCATCACCCTGGTGCCACAGCTAGAATTTGTATGACTGTGCAGCCAGATGAGTGCCAAGCCAGTACAGGGGAGGGGGTGGAATTACAGCTGGGGGAAAAACCAAACCGTTTGGCAGCAGCAAACCTGCAAACACTACTTGCTGTGCTTGGTAGTGCCTTGACGTACCCAACAGTGCAAAGGAATAAATGGAAGCATGTACAAATTTCACAGGCTCATTTCTAGAGTGGAAAAGTGAAGTCTGTTTATTAAATTCAAAACCCGCTCTTCATTCCCATTCTAAACTCACAAAAGTCTGCAAACTAGCCAGAATTATATATTTTAATATATTCGTTATTAAGGAAGATCCTACAATCTAGAGCTTCAGTTTTCTAAGGAATTACTTAGTATTACTGGCTCCTTAACAGAAATGTTAATGCCCTTACCTTTTACTCACAAGTTCATAAACAACCATGAAATTGAATGAAAATAATTAAGCTGTATTGAGTCACTAGGAATATTCTAAAATGAAAGCTTATAGATAGAATTAGAGAGGACAGTTTCAGAGAGAACAGGGGAAGGAGCAAAAGTAGAAAAAAAAAAGACCTGCTGTTTCTCTGAGGTTTCCTGATTTCCAAAGAGAACAAGATTACAGTTTAGTTTCTTGATAATGAGTAAGATCAGGACAATGGGGAAAACAGCAGAACAGCCCACACCATCCACTTCACTGGACTCAACAGAAAAACTTACATGGGGATAGTATTAAGAAAAAGAAATCAGACTACCTGAACAGAGAACACAAGCTCAGAAAATTAAGTATTAAAAACCTTGTTTTCCCACTCAAAGGGTAGAAAGTTGAGCAGGGCCACAAGACAGCTTCTCAACTCTGCTTCCCAAAAACATTTTGAACATTGGCAGAGAAGTTATCTCCTCTTAATTTTCAGGGTTCTAGAGGCAAATTTTAAAATAGTTCTTGGTATCCCCTTCAGAACTGTAAAGTCAACAGAAATTTACCCAAAATTTCTCTCTACATATACACAAAAATGAAACTTTCATCTCTTCTTTAACAACATACAACTAAGCATCTAATCTTGCAATGATAAAAAACACTACAAATATGCTGATATGGGCCACTTCTTTCACAAAACAAAAAAAATGCTAATGTGTTCACAGTAAGACTTAAAAAGTGCTGAAAAAATTGACTGCAAACGTAAATTTCCCACAGTAATCATACTAACTAAACCACCATTAAGAGTAGTTATTTCAGAATCATATTTTTGTAACAATATTACCATGTAAAATTAATCAGAGATAATACAGATGAGGAATTGACAATTTAACTTGTTATGGAAGACACAAAGGATTCATACACATATAAACATAGTTGTAAACATTACTCCTTGTTGAAAGTTTAAAAAGCATCAGATTATTTGTAATTTCATATTGTCTGCTGGTTTTGGTACTTTTTAAGTTACCTGAAAGAACAATTCATTTTTAGCATTAAAGTTAAATGTATGTACATAGTCTCACCATAATGCCCAGGAGCTCTGTACTATTATGGCCTATGATCTGTAAAACAATTTTCTCTTATTGCTAGTTACCGAATTTAAATTAAAGAATGCCTAACTACTCTGAATTTCCTTCTTTGGAAATTTATTGATAAAATGCCTCCTACTGAAGGAGCAATTTCCTTCAGTTAAACTCACTGTGCTACACTCTAACTTCCAACTGGCTGCTTGAAGTAGTGAATTCCCCAACACTGTGGGAAAGACAGCCCAGGGAATGACCTGCACTACGGTTGTACAGTTGAAGAGGTGCAGATTGTAGGTTCAGGCAACCTGAATTACAAAATATTCCTCAGAGATTAGAGTTGGGAAAGGCAGATGGGAAAATACTTTCCTATCAAGAAGAAACCCAAATATAAGACATTCTGTTTCAGATGTTTACACGTTACAGTTGCTTTCCAGAAGGTGAATTGAGACAAACTCTTTTCAGATCAACAAATTTTAATTTTGATCACCATAAAAGTGACTTCTCATAACCTATGTATCATCTATTGCATTATTAGATTCCTTGAAGCCTCTAATTTCATGTACCTCACATAAAGCTCACAATAAGAACTTAATGCAAGAGTATCTAAATTAAGCACTAAGAGTAATGGAATGGTAGAGGTTGGAAGGGACCTCTGGATATCATATAGTCCAACCCTCCTGCTAAAGCAGGTTCACCTAGAGAAAGACTGCACAGGAAAGCATCCAGGTGGGTTTTGAGTATCTTCAGAGAACGAGACTCCACAATCTCTCTGGGTAGCCTGTTCCAGGGCTCTGTCACCCCCACAGGAAAGAAGGTTTTCCTGGTGTTGAGGTGGAACTTCCTGTGTTCCAGTTTGTGTCCGTTGCTCCTTGTCCTATCACTGGGCACCACTGAAGGGACTGGCCCCATCGTCTTGACCTCTGCCCTTTAGATATTTATAAACATTGATAAGATCCCCTCTCAGTCTTCTCTTCTCCAGGCTAAACAGTGCCAGGTCTCTCAGCCTTTCCTGTTAAGTGAGATGCTCCAGTTTCCTCATCATCTTTGTAGCCCTCCGTTGGACTCTCTCCAGTACCTCCTTGTCTCTTTTGAACTGGGGAGCCCAAAACTGGACACAGGACTCCAGATGTGGCCTTACTAGGGCAGAACAGAGGGGGAGAACCTCAACCTGCTGGTCACACTCTTCTTAATGCACCCCAGGATACCACTGGCCTTCTTGGTCACAAGCGCACACTGCTGGCTCATGGTTAACCTGTTATACACCTGGACTCCCAGGTGTTCTCCGCAGAGCTGCTTTCTAGTAGGTCAGCCCCTAACCTGTACTGGTGCATGGGGTTATTCCTCCCCAGGTGCAGGACTCTACACTTGCCCTTGTTGCACTTCATTAGGTTCCTCTCCGCCCTACTCTCCAGCCTGTCCAGGTGAAGTGCTGGGGGCCGGGCTGTGGGCCCTGAGTTGGAATTGACCTATGGATGAGTCACAACCCAGATGATGTACTTAAGAAGCCCTTTTTGTTGCCTCTGACAACCCTTGTCAGATTTAATTCCAAGTGGGCCTTAGCCTTCCTTGTTGCATCCCCACATACCTTGACCATGTTCCTATAATCCTCCCAAGTGACCAGTCCATTTTTCCACATTCTGTAAACTTCCTTCTTCCATTTTTTTCCAAGAAACTCCTTGCATATCCATGCAGGTCTCCTGCCTCCTTTGCTTGATTTCTTACTCAGGGATCTTGAGTTTGGTGGACATGGTGTTTCAATGTGTGAATAAACGTAGCTTTGTTTTCAATTTTGTTCCACCTAACTTCAATATCAATAAAAATGCTAATGCACTTCATTTACATTTCCCTATGCCAGATTTTAAAACAGAATCTGAAAGAGTTACTGATTTTAAGTGGCAAGACTAGCAAAAGATAAAGCCACCTGAATATTTGGGTATCTGTTGATTTAAGAATCATCTTTGCATTTCTTGATGCAAAAGAACGTTTGTTTTAGCACATCTATTAAAATTAGAAACAAGCTTAGACTATCTGCCCATGAAAGGTGATACTGACTATCAAGCTACAAGTCAGATTTACAGTAAGCAACAGTATAAGCAATAAATAAACCCACAAAGTCTCCTTACCACTTGTTGTGCAATGTTGACATTAGACTGTCCGAATGTTTTTGGCAGGAGCTGTTTTCCAAGCGTATTTACTGTAGAAGGATGAACAGCCAATAGAGAAACAACCCCTAAAACAAATACAAGTAGATAGCTTCAGGTCAGCCACATTGTATTATTTTAGCAATTACAGTTCTATACTACCAACTCGTATTAATAGAAACTAGCTCTGAATTGCATAAAGAGGCAATATAAATGTAGCATTTAAACATTTGAATTAAAAAAAAAAAAAAAAAAAGATTCACAATACATTCTTTCCATGTAATCTTACAGGTCAGCGATCTAGTATGAACATTTAAATTCCCTGTGTTCTCATTTTTCTCTCAAAGCAGAGTAATAGAGGCAATGGTCATCTCACAGAAAGCATAATCCCCTCCTCTTCTACCCCTATCCTTTGTGGCTATTGAAATCCTTTCCCCCACCACCTGAAAAACATCCCCCAATGCCTCAGCATATGACATACCCTTCTGGGGCATGATGATCTACAGGAGATAATACTTGGCTAGCACAGGCCTTTCCAAGAGAATATTCCCGACTTTCTTCTAAGCACCCCCTCCCAGCTGAAGGTAGGGAATTAAAGAACAAGTCTTGCAAAAACTGAGTATTTGAGCAAAATACATGCAATGCAGTAGACCAGCCCTGCAGGGAGAGCTGCTCTCTTCCTGTTCATAAACCATCCACAAGCAGCATTGACAGGTAAGCAAGTCTTAAGGTATGTAAAACAAAAATTCAACTATAAAAATACCAAGCAATTTGATACTCCATGCCACAGTTTATTTAAAGAACAAAACAAAAAAACACACAACAAAAGAAGCAACAAAGACTGACTACAGAAAAAGAAGCGTGGAACAAACAAGTCTTAAAATACTGGAGACATTTATTTTGCTGAAACTTCTGTCATTTGGTTGTCAGGGGAGATGTTTAGCAGTTTTCCCTCTGATCACTTTTAAAGCCAGAAGGGCTTGGCGCAACTTCCATTTGTCTTCCTTTTTCCCATTATCCAATACAGAAGCAATAAAGCAAGCATTTTTACAACATTTTTACAAGGAAGGGCCCTAACAAGTCCTTGATGTCTATCATCCCTCTTATGCATGTTAGTTGTCTACAGAAAAGTTGAGGACAACTCAAATGTTGTTTAAGCCCTTGCTTTCCAAAAGGCTCGTATTTCCTAGTTGCTATTACTACACCATGTCAAACTGGTAGCTTCACACAAGAACTTATTCTCGGTCCCCTAAATGCAAACAGGATGCAACAGCCTGTCATTCTTCCATTATTAACCAACTTTGCAGTTCTCCTTCAGAAAGACAGCAGCTGTCTAGTTTGTAAGTCTGTTATGCCCTCCTGTCCCCCTTCAAGTACACCCATCACTATCATGGCCCATTTTGTGTGTGTTCCTCTCTGCCGAATGCAGTAAAGCAATATGAACTACCCTGGTGATTAGTGCCTGTCCATCTCCTTCTCTGCTTCCTGGAGGTCCATGTGCCTTAACCTCCTCCTCATTGCTTTAAAAAAACCCCCCAAAGCTATCTGAAGATTGTATTTTCAGTGTAAAACAAAAGTTGTAACTGCTTTCCAAAGTTGAGACGTCCTCATCTGTCTGATTGCCTTTCCTCACCTTTTGATAGTTCTTGTTGCCCACATACTGTGTAATTTTTTGAGATTTATTTTTTAAAAGGACAGGAATGGACACATTATTCATGACACAGGAATTCCATGTTACTGCATAACTCCATAGCACATTTTCAATGTTATTCCCTGTTGCTTTGCAAATAACTCATGAAATTCAATGTGCTTGCTCCCCATCAAACAATGATACCATATTTTCATAATATAACCTACCATAACTTGAGCGCTAATAGCTGAGTTGGGGTACTCATGGTATCTAGTTTGGTTTTCACCAATTATTAAACCATGGGAGGACTGTCCCATTCTACAACACCCTAGTTTCTTTAACAGGCTGATTAAGGACCTTGATAATAAAGGGGGTTTTGTTGTTATTTTTAAGAAATCCAAGGACATCGCACTGATTAGATAACCCTTATCCACATGGTTGTTGACTCTTTCAAAGCATGACTTTGAAAAGACGTAACTTCATAACTTCCCTTTCCCCTCCCTCTAGAAAAGCCCTGTTAACTCCTGCTTATTATCACATTTGTCCATATGTCTTCTACTATTCTGTTATGCACTCAAGCAAGCTGCCTAACAGGAGCCTGACTCACTCATTTGCAGTTATCTGAGCCCTTCAGAAACCGGTGCAGGATATGCGGCTTTCTATCCTGGTACTGTATGAATTACATATATACCAAGTTAGCAGGAGAGAAGTACCACTGCTAGGTCCTTTAAGAATTCACAAGTTGGTAATTCTCTGGCCATTACAATTTCTAACCATTCATGTTACTCTTTTTGCATTTTACTTATGCAAAAAATATTGCACTTGGCACAGTGTAACCCTATGCAGCAGCAGAGGTCAGGGTCGAGTGGTTAGGAAGCAGATGTGCAGAAGAGGACTTGTGGGTCTGGGTGGACAACAAGCTCAATGTGTCCCAAAAGTACTCCCACGCTAACGAAGGCTTAACCATATCTTGGGATGCATTTGGTAGAGTACAACAATATCATAAAATCATAGAATGCCAGGTTGGAAGGGACCTCAAGGATCATCTAGTCCAACCTTTCAAGACAGAAAAATACAGTTTAACTGAGATGGCTCAGCACCCTGTCAAGTTGAGTCTTAAAACTGTCTAATGTAAGGGAATCCACCACTTCCCTTGGGAGACTATTCCAATGTTAATTGTTCTTATTGTAAAGAATTTTCTTCTGGACTCCAATCGGAATCTCCCCAAGAGCAACTTGCAATCATTCCCCCTTGTTTTTTCTATGTGATTCCTTGCAAAAAGGAAGTCTCCATCTTGATAGCCACCCTTTATGTACTGGTACATGGTGATAAGGTCTCCCCTAAGCCTTCTTTTCTCAAAGCTGAACAATCCCAGTTTTCTCAGCCTTTCTTCATATGGCAGGTCTTCCAGTCCCCTGATCATCCTCATGTCCCTTCTCTGGACCCTTTCCGGCCTCTCTGCATATTTTTGTATAGGGGGGACCAAACTGAATGCAGTATTTAAGGTGTGGCCTGACCAGTGCAGAGTAAAGTGGGACAATTACTTTTTTATCTCTGCTGGTGATGCCCCTTTTGATATAACCCAGCATCCTGCCAGCTTTCTTTGCCGCTGCAGCCACTTCTCACTCATGTTGAGCCCGCTGTCCACCAAGACCTCCAGGTCCCTCATCACAGGGCTGCTCTCAAGCCAGGTGGATCCCAGTCTAAGCTGCATTCCTGGGTTATGTATTCCCAGGTGCAAGACCTTACACTTGTCTCCATTGACCTTCATAAGGTTCCTGCTAGCCCACTTCTCTTGCCTGTCCAGATCCTTCTGGAAGGTGGCTCTCCCTTCCAGAGTGTCAACTACCCCACTTATTTTTGTGTCATCAGCAAACTTCATCAGGGTGCTCTTGACTCCAACATCCAAGTCACATACAACTGAACCAACCTGGGTCTATACAGAAACTTCAAGGTATATCTGTCTCTAGGGCACAAACTGATTGGCAAGGAAACACAAATGTAACTGGAAGAACCAGTAACACACACGTCACAGTTCAAAGTAAAGTCAAAGACAACCTATAAAATATATCATACTAAAAAGCAAAGAGCCTAACTTCTCAGCAACTGGGGGGAAAAAATGGAGTTTGGTTGGTGGGGGTTTTTTTGAAAAAGGTTATTTTCAATTTGTCTCTGCCCAAGTGCACCCTACTATTTTCTCATTTGTCTGATGTGCAAACATTTTTCTCATACTCACCTGCATTTTCATCAAAGGCTTATAATGCTCTGGTTTCATACTGGCTTTGTGTGTGTGTTTTTTCTGTTTGTTAAGTATACAAGCAGAAACAATTGTATTATCTTAGCTTTGCAAGTGACTGACAACTCAGCTTCTCAAAGGAATTTTACTAATCATTTGTTAATTACTGTTACTCTTACAGCAATTTCTGCAATTCAAATAATCCTGTGCCTTGTGGCCAACATACAGTGTGCATAACAGCATGTAAAAATTAAAACCACAAGTTTCCAAACAGTTTTGCTGGCACCAACTCTTCTTCCTTTTCAAAACAAACACATTATTAATACTGCTAGTTCTGACATGTCTTTGGTTTTTTTCCTTTCTTTCTTCTAAGGACTTCAAAAATCATGGGAATAGGCCAGAAAAAAAAAAAAATACAGAAGGATATAACTGCTACTTAAATGCTCAGTCTCCCAAACATGGCCAGCTTGGAAGACTACTCTTAATAACTTATTAGCAATCACTAAATCTTAAAGGAAGTAGAACCTCATCAATATAAGCTTCCAGAATGCCTCCAAACTGAAGATAATGATACAGATGGAATCAAGGAGTAATGCTGCATAAAACTTGCACAGCAAAAGCAGCTGCACCCTTTAACAAAACCTGATACTTAGATCTGTCTACAAACTGGTCCAGGTAAGTGGACAACCTCATACAGAGAACACAGTAAAGAACCTTCTTTGGTTACTGACTACATTTAGTGGAGAACTTTTGAACTGGACCTTTGCTGACATATAAAAACAAATCCAAAGATTTTACGAAAAAGAAAGAAACCCTTGCAGAATTTTAGCAGAAAAAAAGGACAGGTGGTACAGCCAATTATGAACATTTTCAGTAACTTGAGATGCCACAGAAAAAGACACAGTACATCTAAAATTAGAGAAAGGAGTGCCCTCTGCAGACAAAGCAGTAGATCTCTTTACAGGCTGATCACTCCAGTTCATGAGACAATAGTGATGTTGAATTTCATGCTGCAGATCAAAGAGGATAGGCTGAGGTACTCCTTGCTGCAGGAGCAGAAATCCCATTCATTCTAGGTTCTGTACCATTTTCTGATGTAATTGGTCTTTGTTTTCTTTACTCGTGAAAGAGAGAGCAACGGGAGCCATGAAATAACAGAAGTCAACAGAAAAGTCGGCTTCCTGACAACACAGTCTTTAACAAAGGCTTGTTCCCCTGCTAACACAGCAGCAATATTGTACATGGGAGAACTTGATTTGGCAAGAAGGTAATTTTGCAAACACTTTCTGCATTATTAACCCCCCCCAAAAGAATGTACAGAATAAGAGTGGTTTGTCAGAATGCAAAGTCTCCTGCACAGTCCCAACCAAATCCTGTCAGGCAGACCAATTTGTAAGTAAATACTCTACATGATCAAAGCATAGGAATTAAGCAAAGGGTTATTTCAAGAAAAGTCTAAAGAAAATTAACCTTGCAGATAATATTTTGCAGCACAACTGCTTATAACCACTCCTACAAATGCTACAAACTTTTGTCTTAATTACATAATGAGCTTTGAAATGGACGGTTTTAACTGAGCAGCTGGAATCTAGCTTAACGACGGCTACATAACTCAAAGGCAGCAACATTAAGCCAGTCTCTATGCAAGACAAATAAGACTTATGCCCTCAAAGAGATAACATTACTATCAATAACCTGATTAAATCCATAACTAAGAGAATATCAGTTGAAGAGACCAAAAAAGACAAGTGAGACTACTTTCAATGAATAAGAAGATTTAAAGAAGTGACACAGACACTAGATTCCATAGCAATTCTCACTCCGAGAGGACAAAGTGCCTTCTGGAATATTACGTTCCTTATTTTGAGAATTTTAAAAAGAGATAATAGGAATTGAATTCATATAAAGCCAGAGTACCTGTACAGCTTAAGATGTAAATAACTGATATAAAACTACATCAAAACTATGAGAATTATCTGGAAAATGTTATAAATTCAGTTTTGGCACTCTTTCACGTGTGGATTTTTTCTTCCTTTTGCTAAGTAAAACCCTCTTTCTTTAGATTCTGTTCAAGGCGATGCATTTCTTTCCAACATGGAAAAAAAAAGTGAAATGCAAGAACTACAAGAAGACAAGCTACTTCTAAAACACCTTTCATTAATCAGAAGTACTGCTCTATTCAGTTGTTTGGGCTGCTGTCAATAGAACGTACAGCAATATGCACTTGAAAGTTTCAGTTGCCCACTTTTACTTGGCTTCTCTGCTACCACAAAAACTTCCATAGCTAACTCCAACTCCAGGGCTTCAGCAAAAATTGCCCAGTGACCAGGCTATGGTCCTCTTCCTCAAAGTATTACCAAGCAACTTAAACCTAACAAAAATCCCAAGTCTGTTTTGTGGCTTTTTTTTTTTGTTGTTAAAGGTATGGGGAAGCCTCATGAAAACTGAAAGACTTCTTCAGAGACTGAAAGATAAGGCAGACAGATGTAAGGAAAAACTTAAGCTCATTACTCAACGTGACAGTCCAGTACATAGAAATAACAGTAAGGCTGTGCCTTGAAGACTCCAAATAATGAAATCACTAGAGNGAATATGTACAAAGGGTGTACTTAGAAGATCAGGGGAAAGAGACAGAGGTGACAATTATATCCTAGAAGCTGATTCCTCAGATGTCACTTCTGTGAAGTTGCAAGTTTTAACATCTCTCTCAGAAGTACCATAGATATTTTATGATTAGTTATATGCTAATTTTCAGAAAACACTGAAGCCTTTTTGAGAGTATCAGTCTACCATAAGCTTTAACAACACACAGAATATTGTCTCTAGTTGTGTGTCAAGTAACAATACCTCTGCTTATTGAACAAGTCAAGTCATCCTGTTAAGACAACAAACATGCCTTTACAGCTATTCTGAGCACTTTTTACAAAGACGTTCCCTGGAGAGTACTACTAGTAAGTTTTAAAGTAATTTCTTATGTAACTCAGACTTTTAGGTGATTCATATCATCCTTAGATGTGACTAGTAATACTTCAGCTATTACAAATAATTCTTTCCAAGTCTGTGTTGGAATAAAATGTGTGGTCTACCCTTAGATTTTTTTAAAAGTCTTTTTAGACTTTTCAAAATATCATTCCTATTTGCAGCAACAGCTTTATTTCCTGAGCTTGACATTAGATAATAATAATTGTTTGGATTTACCTCAGCTGCAATAACACACAAGAATTTTATAGCCAATGTTCAGGCATATATCTGTTTGCTAAAGCATGAATCACAGGCTCTGAAATAGATCTCTACTTCTGTTCCAGGGGAACAATTCCAGTCACTGCCAAAAATGAGGGTGTGTGATCTTGCAAATAAAATTCACAATAACATTACACTGCAGTTCTTGTCATATAAACTGAAAATTTATGTGTTGAAATTTAAGAGTCCAAGTACACCTTAAAAAAATTACCTATTTTAATTTTTTTCAATTTCCAAATCTAAAATGAAAATAAAACTGAAGTTCTTTATGCCCATAAAATGTGAAACCTTCATTTTGAAGTGTAAAAGGTGAAAGGCACTAAGGACATCTTTTCTAAGTATTCACAGTTACATACCAATAATGCCACCTACTGGCATGACAGAAGATCTACATTTTCTGAGTAATTTAAAAATTAAAGAGCTTTAATTTCAAGACAACATTCAATACTATTGGCTATCTTTTCTCTTTCACTCATCTGAAGCAGCTAACACCTTCACAAGCAAGGGGTAGGATTAGAATTGAAATGTTTTCTATTTAATACTTAAATATCAACACTAATCTGAACATAGCCAGGACCAGAATGTAGCAGTATTCTTCAGAACACAACCTCCCAAATCAGCAAAATTTCCAAGTCTCTAAAATTCATTGCCAAATAACTTTTGGAAGACACAAACTCATGAGGAAGTTTTAGTGGTTCAGCATCTATTAAAAATTCTTTCCATCCTTCCAACTCATATGCATTTTCCAGCCTTCAAAATGAATTCTGATTATCTCTCAAAGTCCATGTATAGGGTGAATTTAAGCAATTTTGGGTTTGAGTAATTAGCCAGGTGAATATCCAAAACAAAGCCAGGAATTAAGAAAAACTGAGTTTATTTTGTTTATAATCCCAAAACTAAAATAACAATTAAAATATACAAATGAGATTATCCTTGTAACTTAAGGTATTCAAGAAGCAAACAATTACAACCAGGTTGCTTCGGAATTTTGCTCCACAATTAAACTGCTCTCTTATTCTGCCTTGGATAAAGCAATTTAGAATATAATACTTTGAATTGGAAGGGACCTACAACTATTATTAGTCCAACTGCCTGAACACTTCAAGGCTGACCAAAAGTTAAAGGATGTTGTTAAGGGCATTGTTTAAACACCTCAGGCTTGGAGCATTGACCACCTCTCTAGGAAGCCTATTCCAGTATTTGACCACCCTCTCAGTAAAGAAATGCTTCCTAATGTCCAGTCTGAACCTCCCCTGGTACAGCTTTGAACCATTCCCATGTGTCCTGTTGCTGTCCTGGGAGAAGAGCTCAGCACCTCCTTCTCCACTTCCTCTCCTCCAGAAGCTGTAGAGAGCAATGAGGTCACTCCTCAGCATCCTTTCTCCAAATGAGACAAGCCCAAAGTCCTCATCCGCTCCTCATGGGACATCCCTTCCAGCCCTTTCATCAGCTTTGTTGCCCTCCTCTGGA
>VYZX01017281.1:13235-24338 GCA_013401335.1 Brachypteracias leptosomus | reverse complement strand
TGCTGAGGGTGCACTCAATGCCACTGTCGATGTCATTAATGAAGATATTAGACAACACCGGTCCCAGCACAGACCCCTGAGGGACACCACTCGTCACCTTCCTCCATCTGGACATTGAGCCGTTGACCATCACTCTCTGGATGTGACCATCCAGCCAGTTCTTTGTCCACTGAACAGTCCACCCATCGAACCCATAATTCTCCAACTTAGAGATAAGGATGTTGTGGGGCACCGTGTCAGAGGCCTTGCAGAAGTCCAGATAGATGACATCCATAGGTCTACCCTTGTTGACTGATGCAGTCACTTCATTGTAGAAGGCCCCTAGGTTGGTCAGGCAGGACTTGCCCCTAGTAAAGCCATGCTGACTACCTAGGATTACCTCCCTGTCCTCCATGTGCCTCAGCATATCCTCCAGGAGGATCTGTTCCATGATCTTCCCAGGCACAGAGGTGAGGCTACCAACTGTTCATGTAGTTTTACACACTTGCTTTTTGGTGAAAGAACAATGCTAGTTTATATAGAAATAAAAATACTTTTGTATGTTAGTATATAGGGAAATATGCTATTGGCAATACTGCAGAATATGTGTTGTTTGTGTTTGTGGAGAATAAGTATTTAAAAAACACAGGAGAATTTTTCTCTAGCACTCTTCAATTTAGTGTTCATTTCCATTGTTTAAAACTTGGTTTACATTTATCCTAGGCTGAACTTCACTGCTCATTACTTTAAATTCTTATTCACCTTGTTCTTTTGAACTCAGTTCTGTGCTTTTGGAGAAAAGAAATCAGAGCAAAACATGATAAAATTGAAGGTATTTGTCTATTCAATGTGTAGAAGAAGGGCATTTATTTCTTCCTTAATATGAGAGATTATGTTGATAGTCTTGGATATTTAAGATAATACTATATTTATTTCTGGTATACAAGAAGTCCAGGCTTAAAAAAAAGGGATAGAATTTAGTTTTATTAACTTCCACTAATAGCCCCTATTGAATACATGCAAATAAAACAAAAATAGATGCAAAAAGCAGAAGTCCAGAATATTCTTGTAGTCATGTTAGCAAACTTAACTAATATCCACTCTTATATAAAATAAACACCAAACTTCACCACCTTCCCGCAGGCATAGTTAAGGAGTATTGAAATGTTGTTCCAAAATGGCATGTGTCTTTGCGGTTCTAATATCATCATTATCCAGTAGATGCTATCCCACAAGTGGGAAAACAAAAATGTATTCCAGAGCTTTTTCTACTCTTGACAAGTGCAGCAAAAAACTTCCATGCACCACATGTCTCTTTACTATATCGATATGGTATCTGCCAAAATAAATATTTTATTCCATTTATTTTTAGTTGGTATTGCACAGGTCCTCCTAAGATTAAATAGTCAAAGGTCAAATAAGTTGAGACGAACTATAGTTTTAAAATAGTTGTGCTGCTCATAATTATGTGTATAGAGGTTTTTAGATATATACACATATACATAAATATATAGATACACATACATACTTGATTAAAAGCCAAGGATGTTTTCTCAGCAGAGATGCAAAACCATCATTATCTGATTGTACATGGAATCCAGTGGCTGCTAATCAAACCCGGCGCTGCATCTGGTTAAACATACTTGGCATAGACTTGTTACAATTAGAGGTTTTGCCATGTCAAGGGAATCTTTCACTCAAAGCAGCGACCCATATTGTACTGAACAAACACATGAGTTTTTAATTGAGAACAATAGCTTAACAAACCACTTCCCAGGACCACTGAAAGAAAAGTATGTGCCTGCGGCTATTCTGGCACTGAATTGTGTTTATTTGAATCCATTTATTTCAAGCCAGGGTTCAATATACCGAGCAAATAAGAAAAAATTAAAGTCAACTTGGAAAACAAAGTTAAAGTGAGAAAAATGTAATGCCAATCTGTAACTGAAATACTTGTGATTTAGCAGATCTGTGTGTATATGCTGGTGCCCTCTCAGCTCTTTTACAACTTGTAAACGTGAATATCTACACTTAAATTATTTTGTTTCATAGTGTATGAATTTTACAATGTATATAGCTGTGATGTAGTATGTATTGACATTATAAAGTGAACATTGAATATAGCTTTTGTTTTACAGAATTTATTCTACATCTGTATTTTACAATAAAACTCGATAGAAATTATTATGTATTTAGAAATAGCTGGAAAAGGCAACAAGAGTGTAATAAACATTAAAGAACAAAATGTTTAGTTTAGGAAGTTAGGTGTTGTATACACTAGCCAGGGCCCAAAATTTCTAACTAGTACATATGGCGTTACAAACACAATAGCATCTGAAGTCTGAGTATGTATCTGATGGTATAAGTTAGACCAAGGTAAATGACTGAAAAAGAACACCAAAACCTCACAGTATTTATGATACTGGAGTAGTTCTAATTTTTCTACAGCTTTCTCAAGATTCTAAAGTCACAGTTTAATAATAATTTTTCAACCTTAGGTTTCTAGTAGAAAAATATCATCTGCTGATTACCTGCAGCTGTAGGTAAATTGGGTACTCAAAAAAGAAAGCATCTAGATTAGTAGAGACTCTGAAAGGTCCTAATCCTAATTTTTTTCAGATCTGTCATCTTGGCAACTGATCTTATAGTCAAACCTTTAATTCTTATCTAGACTGTCAATCTGTTGGTTCAGTTTATGACTCATGACTGAAACAAACCTACTTTGTACCAACTGGGGACACAAAGATACAATGAGGAGGCAGGTAGGAGAGTGGAAGGGAAAGCTGGCTTGGATCTGAAAAAGTATGTGCGGTAGTCGCTGTGGACATAGTTCAGTTTAAGTGTATGATACAATTTGGGACATCGTTAGTGGAGTGTTCAACATGTATCATAAAATGCTGTAGACAGTGCTACAAATAATGTGGAAAGTCTGCAAGTATGCTCCATGAATTTGTAATAGTAAAGGAGCAGAATCTTATAGGTGAGTTAAGTATTATGGAAACTCCATGTAAAGTTTCTAAGGAAGAATGGATGTATAGAAACAGTGGAGTACCTCTAGTTGCATGAACTACTGAATCTTAGAGATACCATCCTTAGGAAGTTCTGCCAGTAAAGAACTGATTGTGAGGGTGATGCATAATCCCCAACCTTGGGTTTCTGAGCAGAAATTTGAGGCTGTTTTACCTGGAAGCAGTATGGCCCAATCTGTTACAGTCCTTTATCAGACTTAGATTTGCTGTTTCAGGAGACATTGTGCATTTTTCTTGTGCATAGTGCATTCAGGAGACATAAATCCATTTTAAGGGTATTTATTAACAGATCAATAATGTTATTATGTATGAATGCTGTACAAACTCACCCTTATGGTTCATTTTTCTGGAAAGTATTTTTTTTTTCTAGCAGACCCCACTCCACATCAGATATTGTCTGACAATATGTCTGTTGTGCCCTGGCAGCCAAGAGGGCAAACTGCATCCTGTGGTGCATCAAACACAGTGTAATCAGCTGATGAAAAGGGAGGATTATCCCGCTGTGTTCAGCATTGGTGCAGCCTCACCTGGAGCGCTGTGCCCAGTTCCAGGCCCCAGAATTTAAGAAGGATGTTCAGGTCCTTGAATAAGTCCAGAGGATGGCAGCAAAGGTGATGAAAGGGCTGGAAGGCATGTCCTGTGAAGAACGGCTGAGGACTTGGGCTTGCCTAGTTTGGAGAAAAAGAGGCTAAGGGGTGACCTCACTGCTCTTTATGGCTTTCTGAGGAGGGGAACTGGGGAGGGAGATGTTGAGCTCTTCTCCCTGGGATCCAGTGAAAGGAGTGTGGGAATGGTTTAAAGTTGCATAAGGGGAGCTTTAGACCAGACATTGGGAAGCATTTCTTACTGAGAGATGGTCAAACACTGGAACAAGCTTCCTAGAGAAGTGATCGATGCCCCGAGCCTGTCAGTGTTTAAGACAGGCTTTTGGACAATGGCCTCAATAACTATTGGTCAGCCCTGAGGTGGTCATACTGTTGGACTAGATGATTGTTGTAGGTCCCTTCCAGCTGTCCCTTCTATTCCTACCATATTTTACAAGAAGCATTTCTGTCCTTCTGCAGATAACTTAAAATTAGAATAAACGCTGTATTTTATAATCAGCTGATATGATGGAAATGCAGGTGTTCACACTTCAGCATTTTTTTACTACTAGGCTTCAGCACTCTACAGATCTTAGTGTGCTTAGAGCTATGGTGCTAGTTTTGATAAAACAAGGCTAAATGTTTTCCTACTCAAAGAAATGTACACTATTTTCTTGTTTTGTAATCAGTACATGCATATTTGTTGTTTTATAAAGCAAATGCAATTTCACTCATTATTTTTAGTTGGTTTATATAACTTCTGTGTTATATGACAATTTTGATGCTGCTGCTGCTGTTTACATTAGAATCCACTGCAAATAGTGTTGCTTAAACTTTGTGTTGGGTGATTGGCAATGAAAGGTACTTGAACTAGAGAGTGGAGCTTTTTTGCCCTGTGGGCATGAGACCTCCTCGATAATATGGAAAAAGTAACCTAATAAGTCCATTACTTGACTGGATGACTGAACTGCCAATGTTCTTGTTTTATTCTTTTATGTAATATTGCTAATAAGTTAATCTTGAAATAAGAATTCATTCAAGTAATATAATGTTTGTTTTATCTTGCTGCTCATATGCTATCATAGTAAATCACTGCAGCTTAGTTTGCTTATTGATTTCCTGAAGACTTATTTCAGCACTGGGAATCTGCCCCTGGCTATAGCATAGTTTTTTATTACTGTTTCTTCATACATTTGTCCCAGAATGGATCCCAACTTGTTGACAGTGCAGCCTTGTTTTAGCAGATCAGTAGTGCTGAAATATGATTAAAATGACAAAATGGAGTAGAGGGAGGGATACGCTGACTGTTGGGGTTTTTTTTAGAAATGGCTTATCTTAGGCATGTTGGGGTTTTGTTTATTTTGAATGGAGCATGTTTTTAAGTTGGTCTGAAAATGCTATAGCCAATAAGTCTGATGTTAAACTTTTGTACTGTAATCTCAGTGGGTGGAGTGAATATGTTGGTAAGTTTTCCATGATTGATTTCACCATCTTGCATATCTTGGCCTCCATTCAGACACTCTGTCCTGACTGCAGCTGAATCTGGTTATGAAGTTACCTCCTCTAGTTCAACACTGTTTCTGTTCTACTAGAGGTGACTACCCTGCTTTAATCTCATTGTACTCCTATCCTAGTTCTGTCAAAATGATCGAAGTTATCTTAAATTCTTTAATAATGCTTAAGGATTTTTCTAAACTAGATCATTTTGATAGAAGCAGATTTACAATTACATTTGGAGTTTTACTATGAAATCTGAGGGAATGGGGATGTTTCCTCGTGTGATACGTAAGGGAAGGTATGCAGTTAAAATTTAGAAAAATGGAAGTTGGGCAGCTCCATTTTGCAGTATCTTCAGTGCTGTGTCAAGTGAGGCTAGAGGTGAAAGTCAGCAGGGGAGAGGGATTCATTTGTAATACATAAGTCTGCTTGTGCTTGTGTGAATGTTTGAAATGAAGTTTATGGTTAGAGTTACAAAACCATCAGCTGAAAAATCTGCCAATACAAAATGAGGGCAAACATCAGGAGAACAGACGGACTCATCTTTTCCTCCTGTGGACAGCAGGGAGTGTTAGAAGATGGTTAGGACTTTAGATAGGCAGGAGAAAGGATGCACACACTGCAAAGGGGAGAGACTGGATGGTCATTTTTTATGTCATTATTTTCAGGAATGCTTTGAGCCAAAGTGAATGTTCAAGTCTGTATACTGAAAGCCATGTTTGTAATGTACGTTGGGTAGTTGTAAAGGTTGAAGTCAGAGAAATCAGGAGCTGGAGAACTACTCTACTGAATCTTGCAGTGTTTATAAATGAGGATGAAGAGCACGTAGAGAATGGAGTCCAATCTTATATAGATAGTAACAGGAAGCAGTAATTCCATGAGCACAGTGTTAGGGTTCAGAAAAGCTGCTTTAGTCAATTAATCTTGCATAATTTCCTAAGTTACAATGGCGTAACAAGCCTACAGAAGAATTCCTATTCACAAAGAGCTTCAACATTTTTTACTTGTCACATGCATGCTCATTTCTAATTTGTAGCAAATTAGAAAAATGATGCTGTTATGGCATCACTTGTTGTATTTTGCATTGTTTTTGAAATGGTTTGTGTCCGCAAGCACAACTGGTGCCCTCAAAACAAGTTTCCTTTTTCAAATACTGTGCTTCTTAACTACTCTACTCAAACCAACCTACTTTGATTATTCATTGTTATATGCAGCATGTATTTGCTGTAATGTTGTGTCTTTATCTAAGAGAAATGGAAAGAAAACCTGGATATTTTTCATAGCTATAGGACAGGCTCAATAGATACTTAAAACAGTGGCAATCAGCTGTTTTGGATGTTTTATTTTGATAGATAATAGTAATAAAAATCACCTTTGCAGTGACTGGTGATGGATTTAGTCTGGGGAAAAGACTTTGCTGTAATCAGCATTGCCCATTCTGAAAGTTCTAGAGTGGCTTCTGTAATTTCCTAAAAAACATTAGGAACATTTTTATGGTCTATTCTAGTACAATATCTGAAAACGTCTCAGCAGAAGGTCTTCCCATTCAATAAACCTTTATTAACAGATACATTAGGCATTCCAACATTCTGTGATTCTTGAAGCAATCTGCTTATTTAATAAGTTGTTTTGACATACTTTAAATCAGGATCTCCTCCTTCAGTGTAGAACCTTAATATTTTCTTTTGCTTATTGCTGCTAACGTATGTGGAAATGAACTCATTTACCCAAGTGGGTATAAAAATACGAAGGGTAACATAGGAGCGTGTACTGTAACTGATGTTTCTCCATAGCTTGCTTGATAGAAATGGGCATATTAGTAAATTGTTCAAGTATATCAGCTTGCATGATAGAAAGATGGGAGAAAAAAAGGATAGTATCATGGCCACTATGTGGGGAGAGTTAGTTCTGTTGTTGATTGTGGCTTGGCAATTTGTGAGAAAATTGCATAATAATGGTTTATCTTACTTTATGACTTTCAAAAGAAGTATTAAAAAATGTAGGTGCTCTCCTATATGTGATCTAAAGTGATTCTTAAGTTTTTCACAGTCTTTGACTGGGGATATAATATTCCTAAAAATATATGTATGTATATATACATAAAACATGCCACAATGGTAACTTTTTTTATTCCTGTAATCTTGGCGAATGAAACGTCTCTAAGATGGTTCATGACTGTTATTTTGTAGCTGAAGATAAGCTGACTCTTGTGAATTTTGAAGTGCTAAAGAACGTTGAAGTGAAAATGGGCTGTACAGGCAAGCCTCCAAATTTGGGACTTGGAAAACTAGTTTTAATATTTCAGATATAGAAAATAACTAATTCAATAAGTATATTCAACTTGTAAAGTATTATTTTAAAATAGAAAGTTATTCCTTCTAAAAAGTTGATTTGGGTCCTTTCAGTATGCCTTAATAAGACAAAGTTTATGATTCTCAGACTGTCAGTATCCTTTTGCAGACATGAGCATCATGTGAGAAAATCATGTGTAACCTTCAGCCTGTTTAAGGAGTTATTTTTGCTGGAGATACAGACAATTATGAAATTGGTGGATACTTATCTCTAATTAATTTCTATAATTCAAAAGAAAACAATGCTAAGCTAGTAATTTATTTCCTATCTTTTTACAAAAAATATTGTTCTATAGTGTATGTTGTCCTTACCTTTACATTAGAAATAAGCATTAGCTAGTTACCTCTTAGTGTGATTTTTCTGCTACTAGTATGTTATTCATGCTTTATCTTAAATGCCTGTAGATATGAAAAACTTATTTATGTTAATATACAGTTTCTTTCCAGTAAATTATGTCTTGTAAGAAGAAAGTGTTTTCAGTGTTGTATTAGAGAAATTTGGAAATGCAAATTCATAAAGGGAAAAAAAAGTGATGCCAAACATGCCATTAAAGCTTCCTTTAATACAAAATCTTTGACAGTTCATTAACTTGCCTCATCTGTCACTGAAACCTTTATAGCAGAATATATTTTGTTACTGGAGTAATGGATTGTTTTCAAATATCACTTCCTTGGTTCATCAGCACTCTCCTAACTTACTAACATGCAAAAAATATGAAAGCACCTCCCTCTAGCTTCTTACTGGCAACTGTGTCAAGGCAAGTTAGTGCAAGCCTAAGTGAGCCAGGATAGTTGGCATTGACTCTTTGTGCTTCAGTGAATATCACCTTTTGTAGCTGAGGTAGAATTATGTAGTTAATATATTCAATTGCAAGGATAACTTTCTTCTTTCAAATGATTGCTGTTTCATAGGCCATTAAATGCTGCATTTTTCTGATACTCATTGCTTTTAAAATAACAGCATGAAAGTCAGACACCATGAAATTGGTGGCAGTTTTGGTTTTGATAAAAGAAAACAGGATATCGCTAGCAATTTTTGGCAACATTATCACATGAATTATAATAAATTCAGGTTTTAAGGAAGAGTTGTTTCAAAGTATCAATAAAAAGAAATACCATCCTTGAAAACTGCAGGTTGGAGATCACTTTTATTCAGGCAGTATGATATCTCCTAGCAAGATTACAGTGCATGTCAATTAGATAATATATGGTGACATGTGAGGAAAAATTTCATTGTAGTCATGTTACTTCAGTGTGCACAGATGAGCTCTTCCTTGGGCTGCTGAGAGAGGGTTATTCATCACATCTTCTAATGGAAGTCATATGTTGGGGAAATGTGCTTTAGCTATTCCTATCTAGGAGAAATAAATATAAATTGAAAGGTATGGTTATCATTTGGAGATAGCTGGATAAAGGAGCTTTCAGTCATTCTGGAAAGAGTCATAGGCTTTACTGTAGTTCACAGAATATATTTTGCAGAATCCTTGAAGCTGTATTAATTAAAATTCATCTGAAGTTGGCAAAGGAAGAACTGAAAAAGGAATTGTTGTCCTGGTGATATGTATGCATTAGAATCATTGATATGTTTTTAATGTAGTCATTCAGCTGTGCATCATGAAAAGGGCAGTAGACATCATAATAAAACAAATGATTAAGCAACATATAAAGCAGCTATTGAGGATGAAGAGCATGTATATGCATACATGTAATATATAATGTGTTCTAAAAAATATTTCAATTCTCTTATGACTGATTCCGAAGTATTCCTTCTGTTAAAAAACAAACAACAAACAAACAAAACAAACACACACAAAAACAACAGAAAAAAAGAAAAGCTGTTTTAGATCTCATAGGTGCTGTCATGTAATCATTATTAGAAAGTTTAATGGGGCTAAGGCAAAAGTGACTTTACATTAATGCCATGTAAAGGTAATTATTTAATCTGCGTGAAAAATCTTAAATATGTATTAGTGGATATTTTAAAGTACTTTTTAATATTTCCTTGTCTTTTTGTGAGCTGTATTAGTTTTAACATGAGATTTTTTCTTCAGTTGAGAAAAAATATATTTATACCTCACTTAGCGGTATGTTGTATACTGTATGGTTAGATGACCTAGAATGTGAGACTTAATGGAGACTTAATAGCTGGAGGTTATGGTTAAACTCAGTTTTATTATAGCCATTTTATACACTGTTAGGATGATTTAATTAGCTAATAAGCAAAGGAAGTTATTTCAAACCTCATCTGTTAAGAGGCTGAAAGAATCAGATGGTCCATATGGCTGCATTTAAGCTTTCTGTTGTGTATATTTTTTTTCACAGTTCAGATATCTTCTTTGTATTAATCTGGGGGATCAAATAAGCCAGACATGCCTTAACTGGCACCAACAACAAAGACAAACGCCTTGTAGCTGTGAGACCTCATGAAAGCCAGACTTTGGTCTCTTTGACCTTTTTAATACCATTTACACATCCATGGAGTCTATTAGTGACATTTTCCTTAAGGTGGAATTACTCACCTTTGAGCTTAGTATAAACTGAGAACAAAAGATTAGGTATTTCATTTGACACAAAGTAGATGATGATAACAGCATAGGTTTTATTGAATGAACGATGTTTACATAATATTTAAATAAATAAACTATAGTAGAATATGCACGGTTCCTATTTCTTTTTTATTTCACTTAAGATAATAACTAAAAATAACTTACTATAATGGATAAATAGCTCTATAAAGCAATCTTCCATTCAGGAAATTACTCATTACATGTAATTTTCATGTTCAAGAAGAGATTGAGGTCTATCCTATAACAATACAAATAGGGGGTCTACCATATAACATAAAATCCAGCACATCTGGTACTCTAAATAATCAGTACTCAACTTAGTAATAAGTTAGTTAAAAAAAAACAAACCAAAACCAAAAACCAAAATGGAACCGATATGTCTGTAGATTTGCTACATGAAGAGTAAGTTGGGTACCTTGACATCTGTTCCCTAGAAGAACAAATAGTCTTTCTGTTAGTTTATAGCTTGACACACTATGAAAATTCTGTTCTCTAACATTTATGAAGGATGCCCTGTAGAGTTTCATAGTGAATTAAGAAATATTGAAGTAATGTAAATCTATAGAGGACCAGAGACAAACATTTATTTTGATCCTTGTCTTACTAAAGCTCTGTAAAAATGACCAGAACCTGATAGCATAGTCTCATCTCATAGAGACTGATCTGCTGAACGTGTCCTGTACGATGCTGAACATAATGCTGCTGCTAAAAGGCAGTTACAGGCTTGGAGTATTTCACAAAAATGTATCTGTCCTTGGTAGTTTTTCAGTAAGATTTTTTAGTTGCTTTGCAGAAATATATTTTTACTAAGGTAGTTGTGAAAATTAGTTTATTCCCTGGAAAATTTTCATGAACCATGGAATTTCAGCATAGCACTGCAGACAGCATGTTTTTTTACTGTCCCCTTATCATATTTAAAAAGATTTTATAAAAGTAAAGAAAAGAGTCATAGAATCATAGATTCATGGGTTGGAAGGGACCTCAGGGGTCATCTGGTCCAACCTTTCAAGGCAAAACAAAAAACAGAACAAAACAAAAAAAGGAGTTTACATGAGATGGCTCAGCATCCTGTCGAGCTGAGTCTTAAAACTGTCCA
>VYZX01017280.1:9132-26986 GCA_013401335.1 Brachypteracias leptosomus | reverse complement strand
GACTTTTGCCTGACACTGCCCTGTAGGTGGAGCTTACTTAAAACCTCTGTTGAAGAACATCCCTAACAAGCTTTGTGTACATGTTGAATAGTAGGCTTTAACAGATTTAGGGTGAAGGCTTTATGTTTAATGTTTACAGAAGCAATGGTGTATTCTGTGGCTTCTTAGGGCAGGATGTAAGTTTCTAATAATATTTTGTCTTCTGCTGCCTCAGCAACAGTTTATAAAGAATGAGAATCCTCTGGAGTTTGGGCTCTTCGTGGTTTTTGTCATGTCCTTTACCTATTCTCTCTGAGTCTCTAAGATTTTTATAGATTTTATATTTTTGTCCTAAAGTGAGTTTTTATGTCAATTTCCGAACAGGTTTCATTGGTTCTATTTTTCTTCTTTTAAAGCATGTTCTGAATGTGTTAAAAAGCCTTTACATAAATAACTCTTTTAAAGTGGTGTGTCTGTGCGCATGTGAAAGTTAATTTGCATTAACTTGGTTGCCACTAATCACCTCATTTTTCATGTGCCTTAGCAGAGCCTTCAGGAAGATCTGCTCCATGATCTTGCCGGGCACAGAGTTGAGACTGACTGGCCTGTAGTTTCCTGGGTCTACCTTTTTTTTCCTTTTTTGAAAAGAGGGGTTGTGTTCCCTTTTTCCAGTTCAGTGGGAGTTTCACCAGACTGCCATGACTTTTCAAATATGTTGGAAAGCACCCTAGCAACTTCATCTGCCAGTTCTCTTAGGATCCACAGATGGTTCTTATTGGGTCCCATGGACTTGTACACTTTCAGGTTCTTTAGATGGTCTAGAACCTGATCTTCACTTACGGTGGGCAGATCATCCTTCTTCCAGACCCTGCTTTAGCCTTCTGCCACAAGAGCTAGAGCCCTTGCTGATGAAGGCTGAGGCATATCCCTTGTGACCATGTCTCCTGTTTCCTTCCAGGGAGGGCCAACATCTTCCCTAGTCTTCCTTTTATAACTGATGCACCTATAGAAGTTCTTCTTGCTACCCTAGTGTGCATGAAAGGTCCATTCTTTGTGTTTTACAGGGAATGATTCATATGGGATGATCAGATTTGCATAGATGGCTCTGGTTTCTTCTACAACATAATTAGAAAAAGCTTGAACCTATACTGTCTTTCTGGTCAGACCATACTCTTTTTATTTTCTTTCAATATATCTTGTTAAGCAAAGATTCATATTGAATTTGGAAGTGCCATTAACAATAGTTTAATGGAGTTTTAAGGAAGACAAAATATTGGTTTAACATGAGAGGTAATATATTTCATAATTAATATGGAATGAATTTTCTACCAGGACTGTTTCCTGGTGGTATTTAAATGGAAGAAGCAGTGCAAAGACTTTAGAAAAGAAGAATTAAAGGAGATAAGTTTTAAGACTCTGTTATTGGCGTATCTTACAATATCATATATAGTATTTAAAAATAGTTCCAGCTTACCATTATGAATACAATGATTCTTCAAAAAGAAAAAGAAAATACATGTGGCATCTTGAGAAATAATTGAAACAGTGCCAAAAATAATATGAATTGACTTGAAAAGTTAAATATTTGGGTTTTAGAGTTGTTTTCTTGTTGTATTACCTATGCTATAAACATCATCTATTACAAAATATTCATAATGAAAATATACATTAGTACTGTCTCCGTTTAAGGCTCAGAGCAATCCCCACAGAGCAGAATTTGCTTCACCCCTCTTTCCCCCCCCTCTTCCCTCCCGGGGGAGGCAGGAAGGCCTCACACAAAGTTGGAAATCAAGATTACAACTTTTAACAGGGAACAACAAAAGAGATATTAAAGGAAGGGGAATATACAGCGGTATTAAGAGAAGATATATATACAACACCAATCCTTGGATGTTGCTGGGTTCCTCCCAAACCTCTTGGGGCTGGTAGCCAGCCACACAGAGGTGTGGTCCCAACAGCAATCCCAGCGAGGAAGGGGCGAGCAGAACTTCCTGTGTCATTTATAGAGTGTGGCAGGAAGGGGAAATGGAATAGCTGCTCCAACTGTCCCTCCCCTTCCCCAAACCTTAAACCACAAAAAGTGCACATTGTTTAATATAAAGGAAAAACTGGTCTTTATTTATTTCTAAAATTCTGTAACACTTTGTATAGAATTCGATTGATGTTCAGGTATGAGTTCAATACACTATCACAACAGTGAAAAGAAATCCCATCTCATGTCACCTTATCAAGCACACTGTGGACAGTACGTCTTCTTGCCTGTACCATTGTACCAGGTTGTACAGTACCATTTAGAGAAATTCCATACATCAGATGTGAAGACTCTGTTCAGTGAAACTCAACCTCGATATCGCCAGGTGAATTTATAGAACATCTGAAAAGACTAATGTATTGCACCACTAAACTAGGTGAATCAACTAAAACAAAAATACAGGATTAAAGCAATGAGAAAACTGCAAGATTATTTACGTTACCTGTGGTAAACCAGGTACATATGAAATACTTGAAAAATCAAAATTAAAGATCCTTTTACTGCCAAACAGTATTAAGTTTCAAGATAAAATTATTTCGGCCATGAAACAAAAGCATAGAAGTCTTTTGGTTATACTGTGTTTTGACTTTTTTGCTAACCCCCACCCCAGACTTCCACTCCACCCACTTAAGCTCTTCAAACTCTCTCCTCACTGACTGTATTTAGAAAAACTCTATTACACTTGTTTCTTCTAGAAACATTTGACATCCAAAAATATCATACAGATCTTCCTTTGGAACTGTGCATACTTATCATTTATACAGTCTGTCAACTGTATATTTATACTATGCTCCCTGAATTTTGGTGAATGCTTCAAAACTATAATGAGATTCCTCAAACTGTCTAAACATTAAACAGTATAAAAATGAAAAACTGATCACTAAAAGTTCAGACTTGCTCATGCTGTTATTTTTGCTGAGGAATTTAAACAATAAAATTACAAATGTAATTAAACAGATGACATCTAAATGCACAGCTGCAAACTTCAGCTTTGTTTGACTTTACTTTTTTTTTTGAGAGAGAGACTGAAATTACTTTATAGTTTACCGTACCATACCTTATCATCATAGGATTATTCATACTGTGTTCCAGGTACAACTCTAGAAGGCAACTGCACTGCAGAAGTTCTTCAGCTTCTTTGCAGGCATTTACTGTACTAGAGCCTTTGGAACAAGGGGCTACTTTTAAATGTCTGGTCACCTCGCAGGATATGTAGAGCATTTTCTGCCTGTAGGACCAGAGGAAGAAAGCACGGGGCCAAAATGCATGATGTGTGATCTACCATAGTTCCTTTCATGTCTTTAGCAGCTTTTATATGATCAATGCATTGCTACCAATCCTGACCTTGGTGTGGTCCAGTTCACTAAAAGCTGACCTTCTAAATGGGGTTATAGCAGCACCTGCCTGGCACCACCGCTGTAATTAATGGGCCTGAAGGGCTCTTGGTATTTTTTCCTCTGAATAGGTACCTACTGAGTTTCAAAATAAAAATATTGAATTAGTTTCATAAATAATATCTCAAAAATTGCAGTAGTTAATTTTTATACATTTTTTTAATATTTGCATTCTTATAACACTGTATATCAGATTATCTCAAATGTTTTCTATGCAATTAATTAATTATATTCACAACATCATTTTGGCATTATGCCTAAAGTATATATGAGTAAACTGTTGAAGAGGCTGATTTTGTGGCTTAAAGTCACATAATAAGCAAGTTTAGAGAAATTAGGAATGAAATTTGCCTTTCCTGTTTTCTTTTGGCATGTTCTAGCCTTGCAGAGAGGGAAGCATGGCCTGCAGGAGGCCTTCCCCAGCACTCTCCCTACTCCCAAACCTTCTTGTGCATAACGTGTAAGACCTATCAGACTTGACTCTTGTACATGTCCATGCATTCAGTTGGGTTTGTCACCTCAAGCTCTGAGACAGCATCGTCTGTTCCTTTTGAGAGAGTGTCAGTCACACATGCAAAATAGGCACAAACAATTTAATTCAGTTATCCAGATTTCTTCTTTTTTATGTTCAAAACCAGTCTCTTTTCTCTTGCATTATGATAGCTCAATGAAAATCAGTCCTTTTAAAAATTATTTTGGATGAAAATAAATATCTGTATGACTCAATAGTTGCAGTTGATGAAACTGGTCAAGTAGAGGACACCAAAGTAATTAGCCAAAATAAAAGTGATTGTACTTTTACAGTCTTTTATATCTGAGCAGTTTGTTTAAGAACCGAGATTTTTTTCTATGTGGCCTTTTTTTAAGATAAAGCTTACAAAGTAATTGTAGTTGAAGACCTGTGTACTTCAGCTTAGCAAGAAGCTGTGCTGAAAAGTACTGGTAACAAGAAAAGAGCATATTTTATAAGACTTCATTTTTTTAAAGTTAAGTTGTTTGATTATTACTATTTTCTATAGAAAAGTTATTGCTGTACAACTGGGAAAGTCTAGAAGCAGGGGGAGGGGATAAGTCTGTGTTTATAGTTCATCTGCATTGGTTTCAGCTGTGACTGCTTAACACCTAGCTTGGGGATATTTAGGAGAAACATTTGTAGGTAGAGTAGCGTGATAGCTTTGCTGAAGATCTTGAATGCCTTCTGTTAATGTCATTTTGTTTGCTAGAAACTAAGATCTTTCTAGTAGTAGATTCTGTGCTGTATTTGAAGTTTCTAGAAGCTCAGAGTGTCTTGAAATAGCAGTAGATCAAACTCCTTTTAAAGGCTGAATTTTCTAAATATGTATCTAATGTGTCCTTATGTATTCCAGATTCTGACACTAAGGACACTAAAAGACTTGTAATGACACTCAGCTAAATCTTAGTACTTTTTTATTTGATGGTCTGTTTTGGATAATCATGAGTGTAGATGATTTGTTTTGTACATCCATTTGGCGTGCGTTTGTTTGTTTTTTCACCAGACACTTTGCCATTCATGTTTTAAATTATGTCTTAGCACACACTAATCCGTAGATGAATTGTTTTCTTTTTTTTTTTTTAATGACTTGAAAGTACTGAGTTCCATAATTTCTACAATATGCTTATCTATGTGTTACCTAAAGATCTTTATAACTACTTGGTCTCTCATCCTCTTCTTTGGCTTTTTTACACTTATACCCATTCCGCTCTTTGCCGTGGCACTCATCTGTAGGTATACAGAACAAAAAAGGAACCAGTGCCCAAGAGATGCAAGTGCGACATTTAATAAATGAAAGTTACCCATTATACTTGTACTTTTGCCTCCCTTTATCAATTGTTTGAAGCAGTCTAGCACAGTAAAAAAAAAATTATATGTTTCAGTCACTGCTTGTTTTTTATTAACATACTAATTGCACAAGTAATCTACCTATAAGTTAATTAATGTCTGTTCACAAAAGCTATAAACACTATAAATCATTATAGAGTTAGAATTATGATCGTTGATGACTACAAAGCATATTCAGTTAGAAATCAATTAGTAACTTCTTCCTTTTCGTTAGTAATGGCATGTATTTTTCCGCTATGTAAATATTTAGAAGTGATCAGTCATCTTTGTTGTGCTCATGGAGCTGGCACTAGTGTTTTCTTTTTATATAAGGGTCTTTCACATCTGCACATGAACCCAGGTACCTTATCCACTGACTAACAGGACACTTGCCATGTAGTGTCTTCTGTAGATAATGCTGATGTATCTGGACACAATACAAGAGCTAATCAGGAAAAATGTAGTTTTCATTGTTAAACAGATTCCTGTAAAGAGTAAATGTAATTTTTAAATGAAAAGTGACATGAGTATAGACATATGAAAAAAATAGTATTACTTGCTTATCACTAAAGCATTAAACAAAGGAGCCCTGCTGTACTCAGTTTATATTTGTATTTAATAAAGATTTGCTGGTATCCAATCCAGACTATGCTGCCAGCAAGCGTGGAGATGGGGCAGTAGTTGAGTTCTTCTGAGGCTGAGCTGGAGAGGAGAGAAGGAGCAGCTGCCAACAAAGCCAGTCATATGTGGCATAGTTCCTGAGGAAAAGAGACAGAAATGGTGAGACTTGGAGTTTACTGCTGACGGCATTTGAGAGCCTGCTCTACTGACCCAGACTAAAATAAACTGTTTCCAATATCCTGGCAGCCATAAAACACTGTGTTAAACCACAAATAAGTCTCCCTGTGGACACATGACAGGGTGGGGAAGCAAAGCTGGAGTCACACTGAGGAAGATACAGAACTCACTCAGTGTGGCAGAATACGTACCAGAATCACGTACAACATTTTAGACATTTGTCAGGACATTCTTTTCTTGCCTAATGGTATCTCCTCCTGTGTTCTTTTAATAATAGTATTTTCTTACCTGCTGATTTTCTTGAATTTCAGCATTAGTGCCCTAATCCAATCTTTCTTCTCTCTCCTGCCCACTCCTATGTGTTCTTTTTTTCTCCTTAACTTCTCATTCATCTTTCAGTCTTCCTCACAAATATATGTTTTAAATCTCTCCAAACTTAGGTAAATCTAAGTCTTCCATCATGAACTGTCATGGTACAGGACTTCTTTTATTCCTGTTCTAAGATCATGTCTATGTATGTTCTATGATGTTGGGGATGTTCTGTTTCTCTTCCAGTGGCTCAAGCATTAGCTTCTTTGCCTCGTTTTTGTTCTATGCCCTTCTTAACATCTGTCATATCTGACTCCAAGTGGAGCTGTGGTCCATTGTTTCCTCAAGAAACAATTGTTTCAATTTTCCCTGTTTGGTATAACACATATGATGGCCTTGTTGAGGAGAATAAGTTAGGAAACTTTATTGAACTGATTTGGGAAAAAGACAGTTAAGGAGCATTAGGTCAGTGATAAATATTGCTGTGATTTCTAACTAGTTCAGTCACCTCTCATTCAGAGGTGATGGGCTGTCAGGCTACATTTGGGCTGGGACTCCACGGCAGAAGAGGAAGTGATCCTCTTGCATAGTTTCTATGTCCAGGTCTAAGAAGGTGCCACTGATTTTACCCCTATAAGGTGGAGGGTGTATGTTGATCCAAGCTTACTGTCTATTTCCTTTTGAAATTAGAATAGGAAGAATCTTTTACCACCAGACAAAACCTTTAATTATTGAAATTTGAATAGATAGATTTGTCATCTCTATACCTGGAAGCAGAAATCAGTGGATGCAGAGATCTATAGTAAGTACTAACAAAAATCCACTGTTTGTAAAATCCCCGAATATTTATTAATCATTACATAATGTATAGTTTCTAAATGCCATTTTCCTGGCTTCTTTAGCTTTTTTTGTATGTATAATAGATTTAACTTGTTTACAGTGGGTCTCAGAATTATGCCTATTCAGCAGCATGTAGTAACTGGTTCAACGTGAGCTGTTTCTTATATGAACAATCAAAAAGCCTGACCCAGACTAAATCAATTCAAAAAAGAAAAACATTAAAGCTGTGTTTCCTGTTACATGCTTATGGTGATCTTTGGTTATTTATGATCTTACTGTATTGGTGACCAGTTGTTTTCTACACCACCTGCTGCAAGGTTCAGATGTGTTAGTGAAGTTGTTTTCAGAAGAGAGAAGCAATTAAAATCACAGCCTCTAAGTACATTTCAGGTGCTAAAACTGTTTTTGCTAGGGGTAGAGAAGTCATGAATTTGGCTTACTCTCATTCACTGATTTTATTTGCTACAAGGATTTCAAAAGCTGCAGAATCAAAAAGGCTGCAGAGTTCTTACATAGCATATATGCTTAAGATTAGGCCACTCCTACTGCAGTTCAACTTAACCTTCTGGGAAGTATGCAACTAGTAAATAGGGGATGTACATAGGAAAATAGGTGATAGGGAAAACCAGAAATGAGTGCTTATCTAAATGCCTGTATGCATGGGATTTATTTGGGAAAAGGCTATATTTTGATCCTAGTATAAAATTAGTAGGAAATACTTTCTGAAGTTGAAATATCTAATAAATAATAACTAGTTAATACCCAATCCTTGTATTTTACATGTATGTGTAATATATATGTTTCTTGAGTAATCTATAGAAACACAATTTGTTTGCTTGGATTTCAATGGTGTATCTAAAGGGTCAGAGGAAGAATTTTGTATCATATGTTGGAGATTGTTAATAGTAGGATTAGAATGAAAATACAGTTTTTGTGTCAGTGTGAAAGTATTAGGCTGTGATATCCCAAAGCAGTACAAACATTATCCAGTCCTTGAGATTTTACAAAATTAATTGGACCAAAGAAAAAAATATCCAATGAACAAATCTTATACCAGCCATGCAATGCACTAGTACCTTGTGTCTGAACAGTACCACCATGTGTTTTGCTGCACCTAAAAATGCACGCCAAAGTGTGATTTCATTGGGTTTTATATTTAAATAAGTAAATCTATGAGGGGAAGAAAGTCATTGTCACAATGGGGAGTTTCAAATTTGCACATACAGCCACATTTTGCTCTAGGAATGTTTCACAAGGTCATGGTTGTGCTGAACAAGTCTAAGGGATATAGTGCTACGTGCAGCTTAATGCAGGTTATCAAACTGCTCATAAAAGAATGAATTAAAAATATTATTTACTATGAAGAGAGAAGAATTTTCTTTGCAGGTGAAATTATTAACATTCTGTATTCTGTGTATACTTAAGCAGATTTCTTGAAGTATATGATTTGATGCCTTCTTTTCAGTAATATTTCACAAAACATATACTCCAATATTTACTTGCATTAGACAAAGTATGTAAATAGGCACTGGGTCATACAGCAATCTACTGTGTTAATTAAAACAAAAACAAAAACCAGAACTGCATTCATGTTGATGAAATAATGCCTAGAAAGAATAATAAAAGACACAGTTGTTGTGGTTAGATCTCTCTATGTGGCAAGTTGACAAACACATTCTTGAGTTTTAAGAAACCACATTTAATTTTGAAATACCACTACTGACATAACAGATTTTCATTGTATTTCTGCTAAGCATTAAGGAAAGTTAGAGGGCTACTGAACAATACCATCACACTGCCTCACCAGAAATTACTTGATCAAAACAGCTTTCCTGCCATTCACATGCCTCCATGGGTAGATACAATTAATTACTTAATTTTCTTAATTGCTGGTATTTCTCATTGGTGACAGTAGCAGTGGTATTAGCAGATTTAACCGTGTTTGGATTTGAGCAGCATTGGGATTGCACTTTGAAATACATTGCATACCTATACTCACAGATTGCATATAATGCATGCATCACAGGTTGAGATGTGTTGCTTTAATCTTTACTTATTTTTAGATTGTTAGCATCAATTATCAAGCAAATTGGAGAGTTAAGTTCTCTGTGGAGACAGCAATTACACACTAAACAATGACTCAGGCATAAGACAACAATCTAGAATGGAACAGTATATACTATGGCCTACGCAAATAAACTTAAGATTCAATGCAGATGTATGAAATCAATAAAAATAGACTATAATTTAACATGATTATAGATTCAAAGCAATAAAAAATAAGACCCCCTTGCTCCCTTTACTGGCTTATTTTGAAAAACAGTGATAAGTTAAATTGTGCATTTTTATCATAATATCAAATGAGCAGTGCACATAAAGCTGTATTTATCTTGCCCTTTCTACACTGGGAAAATTTTTTGGAAGATTTATTAGTGCATTTTAGCAGAAGACACATGGTAGTAGGAGACTCCTCTGATACTGGCCAGTGGTAAAACCAAACGGTCTCAGCAGCCTCCACTCATCCAATAGCTCTTAAATGTTTTGTTGAAGTTGGATGTGACTGTTTCCTAAGCTCAGCTCAAGACTAAATATTTCATAAAATTTAATATAAGAGAATTTATCAGAATCCACAAGTAATGTGGTTCACTGAAAAATGCTTTTTTCGCACTAGTCAGAAGAATTTTAATAACAAAGCATTCTACTGAAATTCCATGTTAAAAAGATTGAATTGTTTTTCCATCATCCTGGAATGTTGTTCTTAATTTTTATTATTGCATGAATTTGAACAGTGGAACAATTGTCTCACAATAGATTTGTTTACAATACTGATATGTAGCTGTTCTTTTTGAAGACTTGAATGTTATATCCTTTATTCAGTAGATATGAATTAGTCCTGCTTCCCCATAAGGCTGCTCATATGGCCCGATTGAAAGTGCACTGAAGTCAATGGATTGATCTTGTATTGACTTTGGTAGATATGGCTACATTTTGGAATACCTTTATTTGCATATCTCCCATTGAATTCCAAAGGAGAGAGGCAGCTGGATACTTTTGAAGATCTAGACTTAAAATAATGCTTAGATGTAATCAAGAATGGCAAAATCGATACCATATTTTTCTTCATTTTTTTTGTCTTAATGAATAAGAATCTTATTGTTCTGAGTTTGACCTTTTGCTGATCTTTTTTTCGTTTCTTTTTTTTTTTTCCTTTGGCATTACAGGAGAGCACTGAATCTGGGAATACTTCGAGACCCTGGTTCAGAGGTTGAAGACAGACAATACCAAATAGATCTTCAGTCTATAAACATAGGTACTGCTCATTGGAATCAGTTAAAACCAGAGAAGGAAAATGGAAAAGGAGGGGTTTTGACAGAGAGTGAAAGAAATTCTCAGAATCCAGCACTCGAATGGAACATGGCCAGTAGGTAGGAAGTTTTTTTTCACTTACTCTCTTCTTGAATTACACAGCAGAAACACTGCAGGTATTGTTTGCAGTATATCTGAATCAAATAATTCTGTATTGTTTTTGCTTTATGTTGCAAGCACATTTCCGTGGAGTTTTGGGTTATGTATCTGAAATGCATATTACTGCTATTGTTACATTGTAGTTTATATCTTCTTATGGTGTGCCTTTGTTTCCATTATATGCTCTTTTCTGAGTGGCTTAGTATATGTCCATAAAAATAACTCCAGGGCTGAGACTTCAGCTTGTCAGTCCACAAGCAATGGGAGATTTGGGTTTTTTTTTTTGTTTGTGGGGTTTTTTTATTAAACTTCTTTTGTTTGTATTTCTACAAAGTCTGAATAAAACCAGCTTAGACATTTCTAAGGTATAGGAGGATAAAACAGAACATTTCCTATTGGTTCTGAACTGGTTTATGCACTACTGTAACTAAAACCAGATGAAATTTCATAATGAGATATTTCAACTGAGTCTCCCTTATTGTGTATTGCAGGATAAGCACATGCAAAGGTCCACCTTCTATTTAAATGGGGTTGAAAGATAAAGCATGCATATGCTTGCATGGTATTTTAAATTTTTAAGTTTTCCAATATAAAATACAACTTGTGAAAATGTGAAATTTTAATTTTCCTTTTAATATACTTTTTTACATTTAAAAATTCATACAGGTGGTTTAAAAATGTTTTCTAGAAAAAAAAATTTCTAGATTGTACTTTTCTAGACTGCGTAGCAGCAAGAGTTTCAAACTGATGGCCAAGAGCAAGCTTTCAAGTCATTTTGTGGATTTAGAAGCATTTCTGCTAGAAGATGCCTGTTTGCCTACGCATTTATTTATTTTCCTTTAAAAGTCCTTTATATCTAATTCATGCAAAACCAATCCACTTTTTATGAAATGAGTGCAGAATTTTATTGTTCCTAAGTGAAGTGCTGGGGCCTGGGCTGTGGGCCCTGAGTTGGGGTTGACCTATGGATGAGTCACAACCCAGCAGTGTGTTTTGTTCCTCCAGTGGTTTCAGGCCCCACAGACAGAACTTGACCCACCTGTGTGAGGCCCTGCCTTCCCCCAGGTGATCATGGTTGGGGTGGTGGATGAGGCTAGAGCTATATCAACTAGGAACCGACCAGTTTGTGAGAAGCAACAAGGAGCTAATCAGTTTGAAGAGAGCTCCTGTTGGGGCCAGTCAGAGGAGTTCCTGCTGTGGTCAGTTGGAGGAGCTTCCTGTTGGGGCAGCTTGCTGAGCTCTCTCACAGGGGTGTGTTCCCCTTTGGTTGATTTGAGATGGAGATGAACAAAAGATGAAGGTATGCTGAGGGGATGTTGCTGAGTTTGGTGTTGACCTGAGGAAGAAGAGAGCTAGCAGTACACTAAGATTAGATTCCTCTCTGAATTGAGGGTTGAATTCCTAAAAGTGATACAGAAAACCAGGCAGAATCATAAGGAAAGAGAAAAATTGAACTGCTGCTGGTTTAATTTTCAAAAAGGGGGGGATGAGAGGACTCTGAGAGATTTTTCTGAAAGTGAGGCAAACTGTAGCAAAAGAAGCTACGTGTGGCACGTAGCTACATGCGTATGGCACGCAGACTGGGCTTTGGAAGACATATATTGATGACTGACCAAGAGAGCAAATAAACTCGCTCTGAAGGTTTTCCTGCAGGAAAAAAGATGTCATCAAGAATAAGTTCTAGTTTAGCATTAAAATACAGAGACCAGAAAAAGCAGATCTAGCCAAAGTAATGATGAAACCACAGGAGTGACAGGACTACAGATAAAAATTTAAACACAGTAATAGTATCTGTTCTTCATTTCTACGATTACCTGGTTCTTTCCTGTCTTTTAACGATTTATTGGTGGGTTTTTTTAACTAATGTAATTCCATAGACAATTTTTCTTTTAAATTCTTAACCATGAAAAAATGTGTATAACCTTCTACTTAGGCCTTGATGTTGGACAAGTTGCCCATGAAGTTTCTTCTCACAAAATAATGTAGAACCACTGGCATTTCTTGAAAGATAAGATGGCATTAATCTCTAAAGGACTTCTGGCCAATTTGCAAGTTAAGCTAATATAGCAAAACCAGCTACTGAGGAACTGGCTTTCCTTTTCCTTCCTGTTGGTGACTGAAATCATATTGCCAACACACTGTGGTCTGAGCTTTATGGTTATAGATTTGGATAGAAAATTTGGTGATATTCCTGAAAAGCTGTTAAGATAAGAAGGGAAGCAGCTATTACAGATAATTTTAGTTCCCTTTTATTTTTTTTTTAATAATTGCTTGGACATTCTTCTTTTCCACAGATTTCCAAAATAAGATTTTATTAGAATATATTTGGCGAATAAATTTGTTCATTGTGAAATTGCTTTTGAATGAATCTTCTACATGGACTTTAATTTAGATCAGTTATAATTAAATACATTAGCTTTTCTTTCTGCTGTGCAATGCAGCATTTTATTTCTGAGTTGAATTTGTTTAGAGAGAAAGTTGGTATGAGTGTCTTCTTGTCCCTTTGGCTTAAAATTTTACACATTTACTGCAAGTCTTTTTCAGGATGTTCACATTTTTGCTTTTTAGTTGACAGTCAGTTTTGCTGTGGAGTTTTTTGTGATCTGTGGAAGTGGTGTGCTGAGAAATGGAAGAATCTATATTGAGCTCTACCATCCACTGAGATATTTCCAGCATGCACCAAAAGGGTGGCTGCATGGTGTTTTACATGGTGCTTTGTGTTTTCACGGTGATGTTTATCTTAAGATCTCCTGCAGCTATCACAGAAGCTTTATTCTTTGTGATACTGTTTTCTTTTTTAATTCTTTTAAGTTTCTTAGACATGTTTAACCTGGAACATAATGAGTGATTTTTACTGAGTTGTTTTAGGGTTCATTTCTTTGTTTAGTTTTAATATACTTCTGTTTGGTTTTTCTTATGGTTTAGACCCAGTATTATAGTTTAGCAGGTTCACTGAGTTTTAAGATTCTCTTTTGGGATCAGTTTCCCTCATTTTCTAATTCTTAGGTGCTGTGTGATGCAGTATAGTATCCAACCTATCTCCAAGTATTTCATGGTTACTTTATAGAAAAATTCAGCAGAGATACCAGCCATTCATTTTCCGTTCCTATTTCTAAAAGCCATACTGTGTTTATTTTAAATAAATTGGAGTTGTAAAAATTCTGAAATAGGTTATATTGTAATTTAGTCTACTGGGTTGAAATTTCATCTTGTTTTAAAATTTTGCAACAAAACAAAATCACTCTAAGGTCTGTGGATACTGTACAAACAATATTTGAAAGCTTTTGATGTAATTTATCATTTAAATGCTTTAACAATCTTGACACAGAAGGTAAATACTTCAAATTTTCCCACCATGTTTTCTGGAATTCAGTATTTCTAGTATTTAATACCTCATGCTTGAATTTTTGTTAAACTTTTACATTGTAATTTGTAAAGCAAGCAGTCTTCCTTTGAGACTTTGTTCACTATTTCAAGGTGGTTAGCATCAAATTCTTCAAGAGGGGCTGTTGTGAAGTTCTGGTATGATGCCTCCTGTGCCTCCACAGGACACCCTGAGAAGAATAGGGGAACTGGAGCCCTCTGGTAGGGTGGATGTTGTCTTTCAGAAAAAATGTCCAAATGCTGTGCTGTACTGAGGATCAGGGATCATAACTCTTTCCATTATGAAATGTTTATACTTCACTGTAGATGTTATAAAAAGCTCCCTAATGGTGTAATATATAAAAAGAATACTGGAAACAGTCAGACAGTTCTAATAAGGTTATGTACAAATGAAACCTGTCCACATTTATTCCCTTTACCAAACAGCATGTGGGGAACTGGGAGTACTTAACCAAAAGAAGTTTTCTTGATTCAAAACTGCTTTTTCAGCTTGCAGACCTCCTCCTCCCTCTCCCTCCTCTCAGTGGAAAAAACAACAGCCCTGAAGGAAATAAAGAAATATATCCTCTCTTGAGGCCTCGCCCCCGTCCCAGTGCAATCCTTCTACAGCTCCCAGCAGCAACTTCTGCTTCCTGCAGCCTGAGTAAACTCTGTTTAAAAAAAAAAAAAATATTAATTGAGCTTAAAAGCATTACTTCTCTGAATGAGGTAATGAATTGAGTGTGGCAATATACTGCATTACAGTTTTGTCCTTGGCATACCACCATCTGGAACAGCTCTCTGTGACTTTCATTGAGTACATCAGGGAGACAATAATCTGTTGTACAAAACTGAATAAAATACCACTCTTGCTTTACAAGGATCCTCAGAAAGGTTTCCTGCAGATTTTTCTTTGAATAGTTTTCATTTTCATGCTTTTGGGGAAAGTTGAAGTGCAGCTTGCCAAGTTCTAATAAGGAAGACCAGAAAAAAGTGATCTGTAGATCCATCTGCACGGAAGTAGAGGCATTCCTTGTGAATCTTTTGGAATAAAATGCAATACATTTGTATCAAATCCTGTATTTCAGTCGCTATGTTTATTGTACCTAAAGTCATGCTTGTATTCATACTGTACAAAGCCTTACCCTGTAAAGTGGAGTATGTCACTTTATTAATCCACAGCAAAGGTTGCATGACATTCTTAATAAGATGAAAATTAGCTTTACTGAGGCATAATTATATAACAATAGTCATTCTGTACAGCCACATGATGTACATTTGTTCATTGTCTAATTTTGGTCATTAGATAATCCTCAAAAGGTTACTATGCTATTTCACTGTCTTACAATATGTCTTTACAAATACCTCAGAGAGCTGAAAGGATGCAAACCATTTTGTCCACTGGGAGTTGGAGGTCTGAGGCGTGATGAAGTCATTAATAGATATTCTAATATATTTGTGGATCAGAGGTTAACTGATTTATACAACTATATGGGAAACCTGCAAGAGAACTATCTTTTGTAAATCCCAAGTTAGCTTGCTAATCAACATAACATCTTTAGTTTTGTATGCCTAACACTTCTAGAGAACGCTATTTGATTATGTGGCTTATTCCATGCTAATAGTTGGGGTTTTTTGCTTTTTAAAGTCGCAAAATTCTTTGTGAGGATTCATCTCCCTGTAGACAGTGAACTTACATGTCATAAATTAGCTCTTGATTTTCATTCATGTATTGACCTATGTATTTTTTAAGTATATAAGGGCTCAAATTCTAGATTCAGTAAGGTATTATTAAGAAAAAAATTATAATTAAGAATAAGACAAACATTTCTAAGTTTCATGTCTAGGTTTTGTTTAGCTGTAACTGGCCGGTATTTTCTGTTTGTTTTGATCAGTTTTCCACATAATAAGGCTAAGTTATAGACCACCTTGTGCATTTTCACAGCTTATCCAGTCACATCATTGCACCTCCTTAATTAGTGCAACATCATCTTTTTGGTAGTTCTTCCTCCTCGTATAAATTCAATGTGTTTCAGAGTGGATTTAATCAAATACTGATGATTTGATTTGATGTAATCAAATGTTGTTGCTTTGATTACAAAATTCTGTTCTTCACATTTTTTTCCCCTCTTCTTCCCACAAATTTTGTTATTGTATTACTCATCAGATGTGTCTTTGCTTTCAAGGTACTTCCAGACTCCTATGTCTATTCATTTCTCCTTACATATCTTCTTTAATTTACCTGGACACTTCTACAGTCATTGTGCCTCATTATACCAGTTACTAGGCCTGCTGCATTTAATTTTTGAAGAAGCACTTTCTTGCTCGATCCTGGGCTAACCTGTATGTTATAAAGGCATTTCCTGTGAACATTCGTAAAGTTACTGCAATGTCTTCTCCAAATCCTTCAAAAAAAATTAATTTCTGTTATACTGTAATATAAAAACTCTGAAGACAGCTTTTAGGTTGCCACTGTAGGGATATCATTACCTATGGTACTGTTAGTTGTTCCCTTTTACTTCTCTATCTGTGAGTGTGTTTTTTCTTGTATTTAAATTGTAAGCCTTTGAGGGCAGACACAGTTTTCATCCTGTGTTTTTTGATATGTATCTGTGGTCCATAACCAAAGTTCATATTACCATGCAGGTATAGCCCAAACTCAGCACCGAGTAAAAGGCACCTCCAAGCCTTATCACAACTGCTTTGCTGCCTTGTTGCTTTACATTAGCATATGGTCTTTCAAATGTGCTGCACTTTTAAGTGTAGATGATCAACTGCTTTAACATCTCTAAAAGTACTAGCTTTTCCTTTTTTTCCCCAAGACAAATATATAACAGATGCATAAATGAACCATGGAATGAATGTGCTGCAGACATAGAGCCATCATTACGCTCTTCACAATCAAGTTTTTTCATAAGCTCATGTGGCGTACACCTGTGTTAAGTTAACAGTGCACTTAGGTGCAGTGTGGAAGACTTAATAATTCAAAGTGGAATTTGTTTCTTTGTTCCTTTTGTGCTTTCTCATATCCTCTTCCTTCATTATTACTATGCTCTGTTTGCCTTCTGTTTGTACTTACAATTATTCTGCTAATACTTCATTTGGCTGAACTTCAAATTCACCAGCTAGAAATGTGGAAAGTAGTAAGCAGAGCAGGACATGGATACCATGTGAGAATGATTTAAAAAAACCAATCAATCTATATTACCAAAAATGTCCTTTAAGATTCGGTGTACTGGGTAGTTACAATAACATTTCAAAATTAAGAAATGGGAATATGTATGAGCTGAAAAATACTTTAAATGATGATTGAAGAGAGCTAGTTATGGGTTTGGGGTTCAACAAATAACTTGCTTTTACAACTCAGTTTCATATATTGAAATCATACTTGCTAGCATTTTTATACCTATTCAAGTGAAAGTTTTCAAATGTATAGCTGTGTTTTCTTTCATTGAATTGTTCTACTAAGTTCTTTCATTTCTGACGAAAACAAAGGCATTTCTTTGTCATCCTATTGAGAAAGGGAAATAGGAATTCGGTAGAAAACCATCTGGTCTAGATTTATAACAAAGGTGATGGCAGGGAGAGAAGCATTTGTAGAACTGGCAAAATCTAAGACATTTTCTCAGTTGAAGATGTATGCTAAGCACTAGCAGGTCTATGTTCTAATCCAGTGATCTAATGAGACTAATCTTGCTTATAAAATCATCATTAGAGCTACAGCTGGCAAGAATCTTAAAGCTTTTAATGTAAGATGATGTTTTTCTCATACTTATTAACTGACATGTTCTTAAGCGTACTGCACGCTGCTTACAATAGCGTGCAGCCTAGCCT
>VYZX01017279.1:34730-69915 GCA_013401335.1 Brachypteracias leptosomus | reverse complement strand
TACGTTGTCGTGAGTAGTGAGAACACATAGGATTTGATCTGCAAATTTTGGTGCCGCTTGCCTATACGTGAGGTTTAACTGCTGCGTGCTCCCAGCTCTAAGCACTACTTAGCTGTCCTGATTTCACTGGGACAGAATCCTAGGCCAGCCATGGTCTGCAGGTCATTAGCAGTTTGGAGTCAGCCAGGGTAGCTGACCCGAGCTAGATACAGGTGTATCCCATAATGTTGTGCTCAGTATAAAGGGGGAAGTTTGCTGAGGACAAGAGGTTTTCTTGCTTGGGCTTCTCCTGAGGGCTGTCCTTCTGTTTATTGTGACCACTGTACATTTGCTGGGCTGAGTTTAACTTAGTTTACTTTTACTGGCATTGGTATTAGTTTGGCTGTTTCATTAAATCTATTTTCATTTCAACTGATGAATCTCCTTTCCTTTTCCTGATCCCCCTTCTTGGCTGGGGAGAGGTCACTGGATGATAGAGCAACTGTTATAGTTTAGCCCCAGATATGGGCTAAATGTAGGCATTAGTGCATCATCTGGGTTAGCAGCAGTCCAGAGTCAGATATGATCTGGCCACACCAGAAATCCTTAAATTACGGGGAAGAACTACTAACCATGATGTATCTAAGCTTTTTAAAAGGTGATGTAGCAAGAAAGGGAGTGAGTGTAATCCTTACATTAGCAGCCTAATTATTTTTAAAAGAATACATCCTCATGTTGCTGCTGAGTCTCCTGCATGGAGACACCATCTCCCACCCTAAAAGAAGTAGAGTTACATTAGCATGACCATATGCTTTGAGGAAGGCTTCTCAGCTTAGGCACAGAACTGCTGCTTTGGGTTCTGGAGCAGGATAAGTCTGTGCCAGCCAAAATCTTCGTGTGTATGTATCTGTTCTGCACCACAGTGGGACAACACCACAGAAGCCCCAGATTCTGTAGTACAGAAAAACTAAAGCAAAGAAGGGAAGGGTGGGAAGGTCCTCTAGAAAGACATCAGAGAGGTAAACTCCTTAAGAGAAGTTATTTTAAGATAATGGGCAGCCTGAATGAAAATCAGTATGTATCTAGTGGTCATGGGAAAAAAAACCAAAACACAAAACTTCCCCCCTACTCTTCAACATAAAAAACTTGTGACTGGTTTTAAAGATGGAGTGTGAGAAGTTCATGAAAGCAATGCATGGCATGACTACCCATCACAGGAGTGGACTACAACTCAAAGGCTAAGGAAGGCAGAATGTCATATATCTTGAAACCCAAATTGTTCCTACATAGTACCATCCAAGTTGTGTATTGAAAATACACGAAAATTGAAAAAAAACCCCAACCAACCAGAAAATATTAGTATAGACATTCTTTAGCAAAAGTTGGAATTTGAGCAGCCTCCTAAAGGATCCACTGGTAATCCCAACTATATTGAAAAGACATATGCCATTTTCTTGGCAAACGCTTTGAGACTGGCAAAGTGGAGGCTCATGATGCCAATACTATAGTAAGGCAAAAGGCTGAAACTTCTCTGTACGTGGCAGCCAAACTTCTTCTTGAGTAGCAAGAGAAACCCTTCTGCAGTTAGTTAAAGTTCTGCCTTTATACTTTTACCATTAATTGCCTAACACTAAAACAATTCGTGCTCTGCACATACTCACTCAATGTGTTGTAGAATGTTTAAGGCTTAATCTTGCTCTAACACTTATTTTGAGCCTCAGAGTAACTTAGAAAGTTTCGCTGTTCTGTTATTAACTAGGCTAAGCAACAGGATTTTCAACTCCTGCAGAACCTGCTCAGGCAAAAGGAGACTCATCCCATCTCCTGGGACTCTGTATCAAGCCAGTATACATATATATCATTCCCTGTAACATTCTGTTATTTGCAGTAATAACATGAGAGAGAGCAAATGCATGCAGGGGAAAGAATTTCACAGAGTATAGTCATCACGCACAAATTCTATATTCTTCCCTATTTGAAGGCTAGAAAGTCAGGATATTTTAGAGTGATAATTGACTTCTATTTCAGCACCATAAAGAAAAGAAATGTCATCCACTGTGGGTAATTAATCGCATTACATATTCACATACACCCACACTCGTTTGGAGCAGGAAAATACAACTTTCTGACAGTTATGTTCTCCTAAAAAATAAAAAAATACAACAGATATATTTAGAGATCATCCAAAAGAAACCAGAGTGTAATTTTATGTTACTGGCTAGTACTCGAGGCAATAACCTTTAACTGTTTTCTTTATAGAAATTTGTTGATGGACACAAATTTGTTTCCTCACTTCACAGAGCTCAGCTTCTTCTATCCTGCCTTTGCCATGCGATGTTATCCAGTGGAGCCGGCTCCAAAAGAGGACTTGGAAAGGTCACAGCCCTGGAAGCAGGCACACATGGCAGTCCTTGACCCCCTCCTCATTGCTTCCCACTCCCTCCAAGAGCTTCAGGTTCCTTAAGTGCAAGGAGAAGGTAAACTTGTTATTGAATAGCAGAAGAGCAAAAGGGCATTAAATCCTTGACCCTGTTTCTCCCCACTTAGTGCACAGACCATGCCCCCACTTTCTTTTCTTTCCATTGGGTCAGTAGCAAACAGCTACAAGTTCTCTCTGGCCACTACTATAGGCACCTGAAACATGCTGTAAGATCTGTATGTACTAGTAGTAGCATCCAAATCTTTCTAACACTACTTCCTTAGAATTTTTTCTTCCTATAAATCAAGAAAGTCTGGGGGTTTTTATTTTAAGGAAAATTTTAAAGCCAAAAATCAGGCTAAAATTTCATTCAACAAATCAATCTTTACTTCAAGCAAAGCCATCTAGTCTTTAATCTCATCACTACTGCAGCCAGACCTCAGAGGGCATCATGGATCCAAACGGCACTCTTCAGTGTGGCAGAGCTGGACAACGTTCTGGGCAATGCCAACACATATATTACTGTTTGCTGCCCAGCTTCTCTTTCACTGAACTTCTGTGCCGCGTTTCCCAAGTCTGTTACGGCACAGATCACGCTTTGTTTGCCTGCCTAAAGAAACCTCTCATGCCAGCTGACATATAGAGAGCCCCTTCTCTAATTCTGGAATTCTGTAGCATATTTCATGAGAATGAAGTGGAACATTAAGGATAAGAAAGGCAGCAAAATCCTGTGTCCTGATACGAGGATGAGGCCATTCCTAAATAAGATATGCAGATCGATTTTGCTTCTCACAGATGACTGCTTTATGGAAAATCATAATACACTAAAAAGGCTCAGTGTTAAAACAGGGAATATAGCATAGTTTGGAACAACTACTTCGAGAAGCTGGAAAGGAACCTGTCACCAAGATAGATACTTTTATAAAATGTATCTCAGGAGACAGATTTATGTAGATTGAAAGGGTCAGATCTGAATCAAAAGTGTCACATCTGAAAAATAGTCCAATACAGGAGTTAAAGGGATACTTCTTCACTCAGCTATTTATTATTTTATATTTGTTGCTACTAAAACAAATTGCAGAGCTTCTACCAGAGCAGAACTGTGTGAAATCTCTAAGGCAGTTAAAGACATAGTAACCAAGATCAAAGCACCACATTTAGAAAGATGCAATGATTGTTGCAGGTGTAGCCTTGCAAGCAAACGAACGTTGGCCAATAAAGCAGAGGGGAAATGGAAAGTGGTTAGAATTCATTTATTTGCTGGCCACGATTGGTTTATGATGCCTTTTATATAAGCCTAGGAATTTTAAGGACAGAGCTACAGGAAAGCATCATCTTTATTGTCTGTTTCTGTATTTAAGAAAAAGAGCTCTACATTTCATATCTATTTAAACACCCAGTTAATTATTGCTGCACAATGTCCCTAGCCAAATGCACCCCCATTTAGATGATTTGGGTTTTGTTCACAATGTTCCATTTAAGCAGTAGTCATTTCCATTCAGTCTCAGCCTAAGCAATTTCTCTGGAAGACAGCCCAATTAAACAGACTTTCTTATTAAGCATGCCCCAATTAAGTGATGTACATCACTACTGGCTTATTTTCTATATGATTTTTACATACTGAGCAGAGTACAGGGAACATTTTACATTGTTTTAAAATTGGTCCTTGTGCAAAGAAAGTACATATGTACTTTAACAAAACAATATGAAAGGTATGAAATCTAACCTGAATAGGAAGACTTCTACTGTAGTCCTCTGTAGAGTTTTGGAAAGAAACTACTCAATGTTTCTTTTAAGCATTTTACTGAAGCAAGTCTCTGAGTAGAGACTGACTTCTGGCATCCCAGCACTCTCAGCAGCGCACCTCTATCAAAGAGGGAAGGGACTCTGCTTTCCTTGGGCATCTGGAAATGAACTTTATAACTCACTCTGGTGTTCTAGTAATACATAATACTTTTTTACATTCAATTCAATTAAGTTTATTTTCTTTTTTTTTTTTTCCCATGGGGAAAAAAGACTCAATGACAGCCCCACAGTAATTTCTTAAGGTTAAATTTCTGGCATTTGGCAAGGAATCTGAAACAAGTAATGGGCACGTACCTTATTTCCACGAGATGATTACACTTAAAAGCAACAACCCCTGTGCATTTTATTATATTAGATACTAGTTCATCTGGGGTAATAATATTAAAATAAATGCTGAAAAGATAATTAAAACCTGTCATGTGTATTAAAGAGTGTTCGGGTGTGTGCTGAGCATGACTCAATACTAACCTTAAGCCCTTACATGTTGTTTCAGTACCAAACATTCCTTTCTAGATCCATTGCAGTCAAACAACCGGCTTCATTTCGCAATCCACATCTCTTTTATTTTTAAAAGCAGACATTGGAAATGCTAAATCAGCTACCCCATAAAACAATATTCTGACTTCATTTTTCTGTCAACTGAAAGTAACGTAGTGCTGGGGAGGAAAACCTGACTGCCACTGTGAATTGTCATTGTTTTCTGAAGGGGGTAATAGTTTCCAATTTTTCATCACTATGTTGCTATATTAGTCCACTTTTCCTTATTTTATTATAATAGTTCAAGCTTTAACTCCAAACATTAGTTCCCAGTTTGAAAAGACACAGGCCTTGTGCCAAAAAGTTAAATGAATTACTTTTGTACCATCAGAGGTTGAAACACAACCATCTGGTCCACCAAAACTGCTCTGAATTTTTCAGTGTTCTTTAAATGGCACATGCTGAGAAAAATCCTGGTCCAACTGAAGTAAGTGGCACAACTCCCACTAATTTATATGAAACCAAGATTTCATCCAACATATCCTAGTGAGAACATTTTGCATTTCTGGACTATGCACAGATTCTGTACTGGCTATAACTGTGTTGGTTGTATGAGATATTTTTTTCTGTCTACAGAAACAATAAAATCAGCATTACAATTTGTGAAGAAATATTCAAGGTGGACAGAAACAAACACTGGAAAGCAGTCCACTTTCTAACTGGTGCTTGCATAGCAGGAGGTGAAGAATTACTCCCAAAAAGGTACAGTGAAATACACATTTTTAGTTTTTGTCAAGTCCAAAGTATTGATAAAGCACTGAGAAAACATTTTTTGTGGTGTAATATAATACCTCATTGACTCTCAGCAATGTACGAACTTCTGGTTTCCTGAACTGGACAACTAGTATACCACCCTTCTGGTAATATATGTCTTTTTAAAACATACACACAGGCACTGACACATCACCAAAGGATCACAGTCTATGAAAACAAATTATATATTCTAGACTAAACCAGTGAAATTTTCACAAGAAATACTCCACTAAAGACTAATGCTTGCAGTTGTTTCAGGTCATTTAATTTGGCTTTACTTTATTTACAAAGAAAATGCTGTAACTCAGATATGAAAAAGGTTATGTGAGTGATAGTTTCACATGCAGTGCCACCATTTCCAGAGACTATCCTGTGCTTCAGGAAGCAATAAAGTCAGGCAGCCAAGCTGGCACAAAATTCTTTTTGTGGTATCACGATAATAGAGGTAGATTGAAACCTGTGCTTTCCATAGTCAGTTGTGGTGTATCGGCCAAATATAGAGGCTATTTAAAGATTATTTATTTTACTGCTTATACTAGAAATAAGGTAGCAGCTGCTTAAATGTATATAAGCATGCACACACTCATTTAAAGTATATTTACACAAGTGTCACTGCTTTGTAAATAAGGTTACTCTTAAGTATTTTTAGATGCAAATCAATTCTATTTTCCACTCTACCAGTAGGATTAAATTTCTGGCATGGTGAAATCCAAAGACACTAAGTTTAAGTTGGTGATTTGAGAATGATTCATAATTAAAGCCTTCTTTTTCACAGCAGTGGGATGCCACCTATTTTCTTCTCTTTTATTCTGAAGACAGACATTAGAGTATACCCATAATGAGTGGTAATAACAGATAGATTTTAGGAAGCCTACCAGATAATGACACTTCAGCTGTGCTCTAGAGGAGATGGAGAGACTAAAACCCGTGGCCATAGGATTCCACATCGATTGCAAAACTACAACATGAAAAAGCTTATTTTTACAGGCGTATCTTCTTGACATTGCCAGTTTCTAAAGAAACAGACCAGTGAGCTTTTCAGAGAAGCGAAAAATAAGTATCAGGTCTTTATGCATCAAAGAACTACTGAATAATAATTTCCCTGAAGGAAAAAAAAATATGTTGAGTTTTGAGGGTATCCTGACTTTGCCTCACAGTTGTTTGGGTTTTTTTTAAAGATAGATTTCTAGTTCCTGTTGTAGGTTAAAAATTCCAAAGACGCACTTAATATAGTGTCATAGGTCCACAGACATTGGTGGAGTGTCTTGTAATGAATATGGCCACTGTTGCCTAGCAAATATAAAAATGTGGAACATCTTTATGTCATCAGTAATCACATAAAGCTGCTAATTATATTACTTTTCTGTTATCACATTTTAAATATTTTTATTTAGGGCTTTCATGCACTAGAATTAAACACTTATTTTAATTTTTACTTCAGTGATAAGGATTAAAAACAAGTGAATTTTCCTCAACAAGCCAGCTAAAGCCTGGCGCAAGCTGCTTTCCCTGAGGCAAAAAGTTGAAACCAAGTCAAACAGAGATATTTCTGTAAACTTGTTTAATTAAAATAGCCAACAGTTATTTTTCCTGCTAGTTCTACATTTTAGCAGCACTGTATTTCTCTGCAGGTAGTTGTCTTCACATAGCTTAGGTGATGTTTACAGTACTAGAAAATTCAGCCTGTAATGGAAATGAAGGGTTTCCAGTCTTCCCCCCCCTCAAGAATTCTTTCACTTAAATTAAATTTACCTTTATTTATAACATATATAAATGTCTGTGTATATATATATATAATCATATATATACCACACTTCTTTTTTAGGATCTGAAGTTCTAAAAACTAATGCAATACTATATTAGACCAGTTTCCTATGCTTAATCAAGATACACAAGAATATCTTATCATGAAAAATATATGGCAGTCCTGAATAATTTAAAAAGGCTCAAATGCTCCACTCTCTTTGATATCTAGATACTCCCTGTCAGAGGAAAATACAAAGAATACCTCTTCCTCTCTTTGAAATTAAAAAAAATATATATTTTGTGAAACCTGAATTTTATTTAGGCCGCATAACAAGCAATCTTAGGGGGAGAGGAAAGGGGGAGCTGCTCAGGCATGTTGTGATCATTCCAAAACAAACATTATGCTCCCAGAATTCTAAAATAAGAGACACCTTTAGTAATGGTCCAGCCACATTAGGACAAAGATACAGATAACTCTACCCTGAAATGACACAGCTGCAGAAAAATTAAGATATATTTAAATTAGTACTTGCTTCTAAATAGTACATATTTTCCTTTTTACAGTATTGCACAGTATTCTATTTAATGGTTTTCACTTAAATCTCAATTTCTAGATTTTCTTCCATCTGCTACTACAATTTTTCATAACTGAAGATCACTAGTATTTTAAAGGCGTTATTCATTTGGAATGTGTGTATTACACTTGTAAGAATAGTTTGTGAAATTATTTATGGTTTACTGAAGATTAATAACCCATCACTCTCCCACTCAAAAAACTTCAGACCCTACAGAGATGAGGACAATCTTAAGAAAGGGATTTAAGGAATTTTGAAATATTGTCACCTTCAAACTCATTCTCCTCTCTTACTCTAGCTCTTCATTTTATTTGCAAATTAAAATGGCAAAATAAGATTGAAGCCAATTTGATTCCAATTATTTCTTTACCAAGATGAAGCAAAAGGAATCTAGTCAAGAGTCATTATGAGCCCAAAACAGAAGTGGACATGATCAGTGCTGTTGTGCCCTGAGATGCCACATACTGCTTCATTTGAGTTTTTTATGTAGATGGTGGACTGTTTGAAGTACTATGGTAACAAGATCAATTAATTTGTACTCTTTGAAAGTAATGCTTTTGAGGCAACAGGATCAGCTGTATTATTAATTTTTCTAACTGGGAGATTGTTTTTAATGACCACACAACATTCAGAATGTTAGATAATAAACTAGAAGAAGCATGAATCAATGGCTGTTAAATTGAACATTTAATTACAACCTAAAAGGCAGAAGACAAAAAAAAAAAAAGGCAAATTTATTCCTAGAAGTACTGACAGAGTACTCCAAATTATGGGTGTTTTGTTTTGAAAGAGAAACTCTTAGAAGATTCTGGATCTGACATTGAAGCAACATTAAAATTCAGTTTAAGGACAAGAAACTGGACGAGCATTGCTTGGCAACAAGGTGGGTCCAGACAAGCTTCAAAAATAATTACAGCATTATCTGCATAAGCCTTTACATCACTGAATCATAATATTTCTTGGAGGAAAATAGCAACAAAGCCCTTCATACACATCTGTCAAGAGTCAATGGAGACTTCTTAAGGAAAAGGAAACATTCAGAAATGCACAGAAAGGAAAAATCATGCACACCCCATATTCCGGCAACATGTTCTAGTGTTCATAGGCTGTTCACATCCATCACATCATGGCTTTCAGGACTGGAGGGTACCTGAAAACTATAACCATACTTCTACTTCATTACGATAAATCTCTACCAAGGAGTTTGGTGCCATGCAAGTCAGAACTGTACCCAGCATCAACAGCATCTGTACATAATGGTAACTTCAATGGTAGAGGGAAACACACATCATTTCCATTCAGGTCACCAACAGACCTAGCTGAAGTCAGACCTGCTGTTCCAAGAGCAGTTCCACAACTGTATGAAAAGAAAATCCTATGTAGAAGCAGAAGCAAAGGACATTTGTAACTATTTTCAAGAATAACATTTTTAAGCATTTCTGCAGTAAATATTTCCAAGCAAATATCACCAGGATTACCATTTAAATCTTGTCTCCGAGTGGCATCTTACATATCCTGCTGATCTTGGAGCTCCTTTCCCACCCTCCCCACTGTCAGCCAGCTGACGTAGCACAGCCAGGCAGATGGGCCATATCACAGGGGTTCCTACTGGCTCCCAGCTCAGCAGGTGCTGGCCCCATCATCCAGCAAGGCAGAAGTCAAAATTTCCCAAGAACGGGTTCTTGTGTCACCTGCTAGGATAATAATCCAAGAGGAGCTGTAAGAGGCAGCAGCTCCGGGCTAGCCTGCTCCAGCAGGGCTGGCTCTCAGCAGGCTCTCACAGGCTTCTCGAAAATTGCCTTTCTCCTGGAAAAAAATGAATGTGTTAATTCTTAAAAACCCGATTGGATGCTGTCCTATCTCGTGGCAGTACCATTGTCCTTCCCTCTGCCTCCAAGGCAAACAGGGAAACCTGATATAAAGATACATCATGTATTTCTAGTGGAGTTTGCAGAAGTTTTTCAAATATCCTAAGAAACAGATGTGGGAAGGATTCCACAAGTGGTTTAGATTAAAACATACTGAGATCCTAAAAGCTTAGAAAAGCCTTTACTGGAGGGAGAAAATATTAAATAAATGCTTTCTACATCTTAACTGTTATCATGTGCAAATACTAACTTGTTATCTATTAAATTATGTTAAGCAGATGTAATTGGAGAGGGAACCTGCAACACAGAAAGATAAACCTTCTATCTTTAATGCAGTAATTATTTCACTTTTATTGGCTAGCAGCCAGATGCATTCTCATGTTTAATACAAATTCCAGCTAAAAAGATATTAGCTTATTTGGAGGATATTAGGTTATTCAGCTATTTGAGTTGGTAACATTTGCCTCTTTCAAGCTTTTGTAAACTTTATCAGTCCTGCTGAAAATCCAAGATCAAAACTTTTGTCAGTTCTGTGAAAGTAATAGAAGTAAATCTAAAATGTACCTAATTCCAGACTCTCATTTTCACCTCCCAGCTGTAACCAATGCCAAATCTATTACCTCAGGGAATGGGAACTAGGTATTTCTTCCCCACATTTCACAGAATCATAGAATAACAGTTTGGAAGGGACCTCAAGGATCATCTGGTCCAAACTTTCTTGGGAAATGCATAGTCTATGCAAGATAGCCCAGAATTCTGTCCAGCTGAATCTTAGAAGTGTCCAATGTCGGGGCCGCCACCACTTCCCTGGGGAGATTATTCCAATGGCTGATTGTTCTCATTGTGAAAAATTCTCCTCTTTGTTATCTTAGTGAGGACCTATCACTCTAATAAATACATTTCACAAAATCAAATATGACTTTTGAGATGATGATAACAACTTCATAAATCTCCAAAAGACAAACTTCCCTGGGGAATAGAAAATCTGGTTTTCCTAATCCAAAAGACAAAAATATGATACAGGACTTCTTTAAATAAAGGATTTCCTATTTGGGACTGTTTGTGTGCGCAAAGATGTATCACAGTCATCTAAGGCAAAGAAGAGGCAGGAAGAATGATCAGCACAGAACAAGAAACAATCTACATACTTCTGCTGTATGTTTGTATTCCTTAAGCAGGTTTTAAAGCTTTCATAAATTTGCAGCAGTTTATTATGCTGGAAGATCATCATTCTGACACTTTGATTAACAAAATAAAGAAACAAAATACTCCTTTAAGGATTTGTTGTGGCTGCTTTCTCCTGCATTCAAAAGGCTTCTATATGTATAGATGGTGTTACCTGGAGTTAGTACATTCTAGAATCCCTCAAGAATGGTTCCAGTTTTGGAATTAGACATAATCTAAGTACAGATATTGTCTCTTAATTATTAAACTTACTGAGTACTTTATTGAAAATTCACCCACAGCAGACACATGAACACTGATGAGAACAACCCACTGCTTATGGAAAGGGAGGCACAGCAACACACAGCAATATTCAGCAAGATTACCTGTAAGTGTATGAAGTCTGTGTTCTGGAAAAGGACTCTCATGTCTAGACTGTACCACTGACTGGCTAATGACATCGGGCAAGTCTTGTTTTTACATTATTCCCTCACATTTTTACTGATGGTTATGTGGATAAAAGTACTCATAATGAAATATTCCCACCCACGACAATATACTAAGGATACATTACTTATCACTTATATAACACCAGGATTAATTTTTTTTTAAGAGGATTGTGTAATGCAAAGGATTAACATTCTTCAAAACAAAAAGTATATGCAGTACAACAGCAGTCAAAGGCACACTGGTGGGCTGATCAAACTCTTCTTCTGGCTATAGTGCCATTATACATCACTTTAACACAGGTAGCACTGGATAAGCTGGGACTAAAGGAAAGTGCACGAGGCAGCTGCTATGAAAGACTGGAAACCTACTTCCTCTGCTAAAATAAAATAATAACAATAATAATAAATCAATGCAACATTTAAACTATTGGGGTTTTTTTAACTACCATTGATGCCACTAAGTATTCTGCTGTGGAAACACAGTTTGATTAATAAAATATTATAAACTGACTTCTCCCCTCACGTTGTGTGTTGTTATTTCAACATGCCTCCTCTGTGACAGGGCAGCTGGCAGCCCTGTGCCTGTGCCTTGCTGGAACTTCAGGAATTTCATCTGACAGCGTTACAAGTGAACAAGGCTTTATACACCTATCTGAATTCTTCCACTTTCTAGCAAAAGCTTTGCACTCACTCACCTTTATTTTTGTCACAGTTGCTAGGATGTCTTGGCAACAGACACTAGAATTATCTGGGATTTGGAGACAAAGCTGGAGGCAGGTGTAATCCACGCCGGTCCAAAAGGCAGGTGGAAGGCCTGGGCCACCAATCCTGCACCAGCACAGATCCCTTGCAGCATTGCAAGTGCTACCTGGGATAGAGCAAATCTGCTTGCAGCCATCTCAGCCTCTTTGCACCTTACTTGCCTCCCCAGCTGGTCACAAAGAACAGATCTCAGTCTCCCAACACTGGGGAGTGAGGAAAAGTGTCTCTCTTAATTTGGGCTCCCACCTCAGCCAAGTGTGAGGAGCGCTGGATATGCCCTGTAGGGAATTCCCCTCCTTGCTGAGGGTCAACATACCAAAGCAGTAAAAATAGGAACTACACATTTACTACTCAGGGCTGTGCTTGCTTCAACTGCAAAATCAGCCTCCTGCATGGGCTGTTGTGACCAGACACCACAAGTCTTCACAGAGGAGAGGCTTCCAAAAACCACAGTGATGCTTCCTTGGTGAAGCTCACACAGATGCTGGCAGAGACTGTGCTGGAAACAAAGCACAAACCATGTATGCATTTGTTTAAAAAGGACATACAAAGAGGGCTTTTTCTTTTTAATGTTGCTCACCAACTTCTGCATTTTAAAAGGCAATCACAGTAAGGCAATTATTCAGAATAAAATATCATTTTTCAGGGTGATAAATGAAAATAGTTTCATTAAGTATTAAACATCTGTTCTGAAGGAGCTGCCCCCTATTTACATAAAATCTGTGTGTCATTTTATGACATGAATGCTTTCTGTGCTAACAGTGCTGTTGAGGAAGAGCTTTGTCAAGTTGGATTCATCCAAACAACCTTACTTGCTTTACTTTCTTATAGAAAACAGTTTCATTGCCAGACTGACTGTAGTAGGAAAATTACAATGTAGTGCTACACCATAGTTAAAAATCCTTTTGCCCTCTAATGTTTGATGGAAAAATTGTTCTGAGCATAAAAGAACAGATGCTGACAGCCATAGCAATTCTCAATGTTCATGCCAGTGAGCCATATTTACTTGAAAAGGCTATTCATAATATGAATAGGGCTTCATCTGAAGAGAACTCCATTATACAATTCCGTATGTATTTGCAGCAAAAGAGACCCCCTCACACACCCCCATTGATTTTTTTTCCTTTATCCAGCTTTACTTGTTTTACAACCTCTTTTTGTTACATTAGCTGCTTCACTGCTCTGAACACTTCTTGTTTACACATGTTGTCTAAAACAACAAACACTAGGCAATTGACAATATAAATGGAGAACTGTATTAGCAGACTGGTACAATCCACAAAATCTAAAGTTTTAGAAGATAAAATTCTAAAAAATGTGATCTCTATATCCTTTTATGATCTGTTTTTCTCCCTAAAAGCATTCACAGTTGCTGTTCCCTGATATCCAGCAACAGGAGCATCAGTTCTACTGTAGATAAACCATTGGAACCTGGACACAGCTCTTTAAGTTGTAGTGTTCTGCTAGACTACACAACAATGACAACAATATACAAAGAAAACAAACATTTTCAAGTACCTTCTCATTAGCAGGATATCCTGCACTCTGTGCAAGGTAGGAGCTTGCTCTATTACCGAGCAAAGTCAGCGGCACCTTAGCCACAGAAAGCATTCCTCCCACCCATGTCTTTGCCATCTCTGGTCCTGGCAGCAGAAGCAGACATTCAAAACTTCTGGCATCATCCAGTCTCTGACAACAGGCTGGTATGGATGAGAGAGTACACAGCCAGCAGTCTAGCCAAGTTCCCCAACCAGGCAGCAGAAGGAGGTTCACTCCTTCACTAAGAAGGAATAAACCTTTTACACTAAAAGTGAAAATGTCCTGCAACTCTATATTCCTATCCACTGGAAATCTGCATAGGTGGCCACAGAGCAAACTAATTGGGCTTGGTCATCACTGCCATGTGCATATTGTTTTATAGAAGTTTCAGCAGTTTAGGAAAGCAGCTCCAAGCCTTATCTGTTCCAGTATCCCTTCCCCAGTCAAAGCAGAATGAACCTCTTTGTTTCTCATGGTCAAACACCAGAGCAAAAAGGTCCTTTTTCCCTGTGCTGAAGCACCTGCAAGCTACCACCCATGAGTGAGAGTACTGCACAAGACTCATGACTACAGTAATTGCTGAAACAGGGCTCCTGTGTATGAAGTACTAGCAACTTCATAAGGGCTAACGACAGCTGAGACAAGATTAAAAAGCTTATTTAAAAGAAAAAAGTGTCATGTTAAAGCAACATTTTTAAAAAGAGTCACATATATGAACTGAGATGTATATGATAATAAAAATTCACAAAGTCTTCCTCTCTTTTATCTTTTCCAGTAACTTCACATTTCCTTCTTTACTTTCACACATAAATTTTCTCAGCAGTTGCTACAAACCTTTTAGCATGTATAATGTAAATGATAGAATTAGATCTTAGTCATAGTATCCAGAAAAGAAAAAGCCTTATCTTTAAAATTAAAGTTTAGAACTTATGTTCTAAAGAACTGTCAGTTAACAGGCTCCTGAATTAACCAAAAGCATATTCCTAGGCTGAGTTCAGTTCTTTTGCTACCCGAGTTTAAGAATTGCTACAAAATCTGAAATGCACTGAATAATCTAATTAAATCTTTGTTTCTCTGAACCTGTTGAAGATTTTTGTCTCACTCCTTAGGTAAGCACACAGGAAGACTTATTTAGAAGGACTTTCCCTGACAGAAGTTGCTCTCACAAACATTTATTATTTTCTTGCATTTTTACGTCTGCTTCGCTGCATGTAGAAAGTGCAACACTGATGTTTTGGTTTTATAGAAACTGGTATTATTATTTGACTAAAAATAATATGTCATGCGTCATGCGTCTAGTCCATTCCATCATCTGTGTAATCCTCTGATTTGATGCAGGTATGATGAAAGAAGGAATTAAGAGGTGGATTACAATATCAGCCCTAAAATACTGCTAAAATACTCTGTGGCCCTATTAAACAACTTTTTAAAAGCTAGGAACTTCCATATGTGTTGAAGCATTCTACTGTTAGAATAATACTTGACAGATAATTGATTTGCAATATAGGTATTGCCTGTGTCCCTACTGAAAGTTGGTAGCTTGGCAATCAATCAATTTTTATATCATACATGTTTGATGCCTCTACTGATATCCTACTCAAGCCCACAGTCCATATAAGTGGCATAGTGACTTTTTCCTGGGGACAACAGAATACATTTATTTAGATTCCAGACTGCAGTGCAAAGTCTCATGTCCCAGAGCATCCTGACTCACTCTGTTGTCTAGGGTAGGACAACAGTCATTTTGAAGACCGAAACCGGTTTCTGACATTATATATTGTGAATTCCATCTGCAAATAGTCAACTTGAAAGGATCGCTATGGATGGGAAGCATGCAGAGCAAAATGGGGCTGCTTGACAGCAAGCCTACCTTTGAGAGTCAGGCCACACATTCACTGTCAAATTTTGGAGTTTGTCACATCTAATCTGTAATGTGCATCGCAAAACATTAAGCACAAAAGACGTCACATAAAACCAGTAACGGCTTATGATGTAAAGTCTGCTGATTATCCCCAGCATTCTGAAAGCTCTTCATTTGCAATGGGCAGCTGAGCTTCTGTGACCCTGCTTGGTTGTCATCTTGCACCATTTTCTTTTCATACCTTTCTCTTACTCATTACATACATTAGATGGTTGTCTTGGGTATTAAAAAGCAAAAGGGAGTGTTTCACTAGTCTAGCAATACTAGATACATTATACCTGTGAAAAGATTCTCTTTATGCTAGACAGCAGCACTGCTCCACTGAAGTCCCAGAGAGCACAGCAAACCATTTCAGAGCAGAAAAGAGTTCTTCCGAGATCAAGCTAAAGCACAGATGTTTGAATTGATCTTCCAATGACTGGACATTCTTGAGCAAAAACTAAATAAATCACTGTTATTACTGTTAAGAAATCAAGGCAAACTGACCCTTCGGCAAACCGACCCTTCAGGTATGACAGAATATTGTATAGGCATGAAAGTGTATCAGGCTTGTTATGCAGACATGAAGAGGGGATGCCCACTTTATAAATTATGGGGAAATTAATGAATAGGTGAGTTAGGGATTAGTTTTCACAAATTCTGATGCTCTTCTGAGTTTAAGGTCCAAAGCTGGTGCTCCAAGTTTTCTACCTTAGTATAGATTTGTTTACTCAACTCCAGCGCCCTTAAGCAAGGCAAGAAAACAGTTTTTACACAGTTGGCTCTTTTCTGTGTCCTCTTTGTAGAGACAAAGCCAGCTTGAGGTCAGCATAACTAAAACTGACTTCTTGCTCCCTGGCATATCACTGTGACCTCTTATTTATTTTAGACAGTAAATTTAATATCTGTTCTGGACTGTCATAACTAAGCCATCACTTCTGGCAAGTGCTAGCAAGGATTACATCCCTCTTCATCTACAAACAGAATTCTTATCTGACTCAAGACTTGTTATCTTCCATACTGACCAGAGAAACTTGTATTTTCCTGGCCTAGCACAGCCTTATTGCTATAGGTGCCTGTGCTGGTAGTTTTGGACACTACCAGAACAAATTTACTATGCATATTAAACACGTGCATGCACAGGCATACACAAACGTATAACCCAAGATGCAAGAACATCTTCAAGATGTTTAACATCTTTGTTGTGACACTGACAGCAGGATTGAGTGCACCCTCAGCAAAATTTTGCTGACAACATCAAGCTGTGTGGTATGGTCGGCATGTTGGAGGGAAGGGATGCCATCCAGAGGGACCTTGACAGGCTTAAGAGGTGTGCCTGTACAAACCTCATGAAGTTCAACAGGGCTAAGTGCAAGGTCCTGCACGTGGGTCAGGGCAATCCCAAGCACAAACACAGGCTGGGTGGAGAAGGGTCTGAGAGCAGCCCTCTGGGGAAGAACTTGGTGCTGGTTGATGAGAAACTCAACATGAGCCAGCAGTGTGTGAGCGCAGCCCACAAAACCAACCATATCCTGGGCTGCATCAAAAGAAGCATGACCAGTAGGTTGAGGGAGATGATTCTCCCACTCTACTCTGCTCTACTGAGACCCCACCTGTAGTACTGCGTTCAGCCCCGAGGCCTCCAACATAAGAAGCGAGTCCAGAAAAGGGACACAAAGATGATCAGAAGGCTGGAACACCTTCCTATGGAGACAGGCTGAGAGAGTTGGGGTTGTTCAGCCTGGAGAAGAGAAGTCTTCAGGGACACTTCATAGCAGCCTCCCAGTACCTAAAGGGTGCCTACAAGAAAGCTGGAGAGTGACTTTTTACAAGGTCTTGCAGTCATAGGATCAGGGGCTTTAAACTGAAAGAGGGTAGATTTAGATTAGATATAAAGAAGAAGATATTCACTATGAGGGTGGTGAGACACTGGAACAGTTTGCCCACAGCAGCTGTGGATGTTGGAAGTCTTCAAGGCCAGGTTGGATGGGGCTTCGAGCAACCTGGTCCAGTGGGAGGTGTCCCTGCCCATGGCAGAGGAGTTGGAACTAGATAATTTTTAAAGTCCCTTCCAACCCATCCCATTTAACAATTCTGTCATCCTCTCTGCTTTTACATGTATCTTCAAGAGAAATTTATTCCTGTGGACTCCAGTTGTACAACACATCATTTTATGATATGCACAAGGGCATTAAAGAATTTAATCAAACTGTTGAGTTACCACATGAAGTAGTACAGATGTTGCTGCATATATTTTCACAGATCATCAAGCAGAAGAACACAGTGGTTAACTGCTTAGCCTAAAGTTACAAGTGTGTGAAAGCCAAAAACTACTAAAAAGGCATTCAACTCTAACCTAGAGTTCTGCGTTTGTCAGTCTTTGATCACGGCCAACTTGGTATTCCTCCTTTGCCAACTCAATGTCCCCAGTCATTTGCCATTCCCCACTGGGCAGTAAGTCACTTGCATTGCTTTGCTTGAATCTACACATAAATAAGCTTTGCCTGCATGAAAAGGAAAAATGTAATAAACAGTGTACGGACTTTAATTTTGGTGTAACCTAGATCAGTTACAAAACAACTTCAACAAGTTGAGCTAAAACAGAAATTACAAATATTCATGATGCCTTTCAATTAATTCAGCTTTAAAATATCTTCTTAGATCAAACTCACTGACTTTTCAGAAAGCCTTTTTCTAAAGCAGGAGAAGATGGATCTGGGTGAGCATTATTCTTCAGGGTGCTTCAGCAACTAGTAGTTGCAGAAAAAATACAAGTGTTGCCTGAGACAGCAGACCTATTTCATGTGATAACCATTTCACTTTTTAGTTTCTTAGTGAGAATTTATCTTTTTCAAGAAGCCCACAGCTATCAGGAGATCTACATCTCACTATTAAAAATCCTAAATATTCTTCCTGGTTATGTTAATAGTAAGAAAGAAAGGGGTAATGTTTAGAAAACAGCTCTTTATGCACACACATGCAAACACAAGAGGACTCCAGCTCTTCTATTAATCATATATAATAGAATTCTATACCATTTCATATTTTGTAATGCACTGGAAAACTCTCTCCTTGATGGCAGAAGCAACAACCTCCAACAACCTCATCCTTATTCCAGTACCTGAATCGCCAGCTCTTGCCAACAGGAGATCTGCCGGTTCAGGGAGAGCAGAGTACCACCTTACAAACATGCCACCTGAGGAACAAACAATGTGCACTGTAGTTTGGGCACATAGTGTGACCAGATCCCTGACGCCAATGCAATGCCCGCTGCTTTCAGTCCAGAGGAGGTTAGTTACAAAAAGGATGTACCTGCTTATGGTCTTGAAAGCAAACAGCTGTTCCTGGGGTAAGCTTTCCACACAAGAAGAAAGACTGTCATTTTGCAATGGATGTCAGCCTGCATATAAACATCACAGCCACCTCCAATGACTCAGAGAGGATGTGCAAATGAGAGCCAGACTGTGACCAGGAGGCAGGAGAGCCTGGCTATGGGACACATGGCACCCCTCACACTGCTTCAGCCAACCTGCACAGCCACAGATAAGCAGAGAAAGGTTCTCTTTTTCAGACAGATCAGGACAGCCCGTTGTATTTGCTGCATTTGCTCTGCATAACAAAGGTTTTGGATCAAGTGTTTCAATCAGGCAGTGTGAATGACACAGATTCAAATTCCTCCATCTCCTGATTGAGTTTTTAAATGGATCAAACACATCAGATAATTAGCTGAGTGCTACCCAAAAAATGTTTACATAGCCATTAAGATCAGTCACCTGTAACCAGAGGCAGCACGATGCCAGCCAGCTGTGAACTGAGAAGTGCGTGTCCCCCTTAGCACAGCACGCGCTGCCTGAAGCCCTAAGCCCAGATCCTCAGGAAGACTCTAAAGCAGTCACGCAGTTGTTGGACTGGAGCTTTCTTTCGTTGTCCTGCCAACCCGGACACCAGCTGAAGTTCACATTTGCCTACAGGAAACTGCAAATAATATGAAAGGTTTAATTATCATCTCTCCTCCACTAGCAAAGAAAACATATTACTGGGGAAAATATTCCTATATTGTTTTTTATTTTGCATGATGACAATAACTGGCATGACACTAATCCTGTATTCAACTGTTCATAGTTAAAACCAGACACAGATGTAGGAAGAATAAGCACTGAGCAAAAAACCATTTGTTACTTTTGGGAAATAGAGGGGAGAATCTGAATAGGTACAGCCTACTTGATTTTTGAATGAAGTTTGTGAACCTTGGCAGAGGAGGTTTTCATACATTGCAGAAGAAAATAAAAAAGCTTTGAGAAACAGATGTACATAAAGAGAGGGAAGTTGGACGAAATGAGCTCTAGAGGTCTCTTCCAGCCTAAAACATTCTATGATTCTATGATATACACATTTACTTATTTTACAAGACAATAATAGTTTAGATGATCAGGAAACTATTAACAGAAAGCAATGCTGAGTACTGCCTTTTGTGGACAGGTCTATCATACGTTGTTCTGACAATTATCTAAGCCAGGCCTGTGTCTTAAATAGCCTGCGTTGACCGGAGAATGCCCTTCGTGTCCTTCAGATATGAAAACAGTGTCAAGGACTCATTGTAAATGGTTTTATGTATAGGAGATCTATCACAGTACATGAAATATTAAAATGTAAAGTTAGTGTCCCCTTAAGAGACATTAGAATTTATAGAGAAAAATTATTTTTCCTCAAGCAAAATAATATTCTCTACAAAACTGTTATCTGATATAACGTACTAGAGTTAGAAACACCAAATCACTGTAGCATGTATTAATCTACAAATCATTTCTTGTTATAATATTAAATGCCATGGTACCAGTGTGTTAAGTATGGCATTAATGCACTAGGTAATAGTTGAGCAAAAATACACGCACTAGACAGATGATCAATAAGAGTTAGATTTGCCTTAGGCACTAGATATACTTTATTACACTGCCTTTCAAAGTGTTTTCATATGAAGAAAAAGAACAAATAACCTACAGAGAGAAAACATTTGATTTGATACCATGAACCAGTTTCACGTGCCCCCTTTAAAGGTGCTTTATGCAGAAAGGAAGAAAAAGTAACCACTTTGTAAACAGATGTATATTTTTACTGGCCTTAATCCTTACTGTGAGGGTGCTGTGACGCACAGTGCTTATTTACACTCTAAAGCACTGGAAAGAACCTGAATTTCACAGAGTCAGTCCCAGTGTTTCTTCCATTAGAAAACTGATTTGTTTTAAATCAACCCATCTCTGTAGGCATAGAACAGATGTATACATCAACAATACAAAATACTAATAAACACGTTTGTATGGCAGAATTACTGGCTGTTGATGAACATTAGTTCTTTAAATATTTAGAAAATAAAGAGTATTTTGTAAGGCAAATAAGGGACTGTTATTTGTCTGTTGCTAAATAAAAAAAATATTAATAATGTTGAACATTATGACACTGGAATCCCAGGAAAGATGAAGATATTAGTGCATCTTGTAGAAGATAAAAAACATGAATACCAATTATTTTTATGAAAACTCCATGCCAAATAAGACTAGATCGCATGAAAGAGTGAGATATGCACTGCACACTAGCAAAATCTTAGGCACGCCTTTATTACAAAAAGGAAAAAGAAATGAAAGTAGGCACCAGTTGCAAGAATAGCAGCAACTCAAAGAAAGAACAAAAGTTCAGCAGTCAGGTGGAGACAACATATGTGGCTGACAGGAAAGCAAATATATGTGCAGCACAGTGCTGCTTCTCCTTTTAATCTTTTATAAACTTAACAGAGCATTTTACAGGGATGATAAAACCTGCTGACCAGTGGAGCCATCCCAGCAGTGGCATTCCCTCACGCTTGGCGGGGTTTTACTGCCTTTTTATCAGGCAGCATATTGGGGAACCAGGCCAGCAGCTGCCTGTGCCGGGACCAGGGACCTATGCAAGGGCAAAAACCCTACAGTGTGTGCCCTACACTCTATATATTTATATCAGGGGTTTTGCCATTTAAGAGAGAAAGCTGAAATGTCATTTATTGCTAATTGCATGCGTTTTGCCTATGTATAAAAGATACATTTACCAGGAGGATCCAGGTTCAGCAATGCAGACCAAAAGGTTACCTTGAGAATCACCTGAAGTGTCAAACTGTCGTTTTAAAAGTCCAGCCTCTGTGCTTGCATGCTTCTTTCTCTCCAGCCTGACCACACACCCCAAATTCACACAACTATCAATGGCACAAGAAGCCCATGTACTTCTCCCTCCTTAGGAAGGATGAAGTAGCAGACAGAACATCCAAAATTAATAGCCTCTTTCTTGTACATCACCTTGCACAGTGAAGTTGTCCTGTTTCTTAAAACCTACTAACCAACTACAAGTTCATTAGTCCATTTATTTACTTTTGGCATTATTTTAACATAACAGATCAAGCAGACTTCCAGGTCTTAGTGGAGGATAAAAAAGGCCAACAAAAATTACCTAGGAGCCAGACCACTACCCAAGTGCAAGATGTCCCTCTACCCAAGTTCATGAGTTATCTGACAAGGAGTTAAACTAAAGGTCACAGATGCCACCACCATCACTCATGACTAGGATCTGTACATGCAAGCTTGTCATACTCAACACCAGTATCAGCTCTGATAGGTGATTTATGCAAAAGTAATTCAGAAATAATAAAACACTAACAGAAGTAATACTAGCAGGGAAAAAAATCATTGCGCAGCTTATGAGACATTCAAACTGCTTTAGAAAAGGATGAACAGGTCAAAATGGAAGCTGAAAAGAGATGCTAAAATAAGCAAGGAACTAGCTAGTCTGAGTCTTCTTATATTCTTAAGTTTAGGAGTATTCTGCAAAACTCATCTGACTCAAACATCCTTCCTGGCAATGTCACCAATAGTGTGTGACAATAGTGTTTTGCTTTCCTGAAGCTCAAAGTTGCCATAAGACATTAATTCCTCTACTAAAATCCAAAACCACACAAAGCTGGAAAATGCAGCCACATAACCTATGGATTCAACACGTAGCTGTTTCAATTCATTGGTGTGACTCCATCCATTCCTGCTCTAGAAAACTTCATCAGAAGCCAAGAGCCGACTAGTAGCTACCTGCCATTGTTTGTAGCCATCTGTATCTGCTTCTCACTTCACAGAGGATCTCTGGTAGTGTTTAACAGACATATCAAAGGTAAACATCATTGGAATGTTTTTGGAGGGCAACCTTTGAACAGTAAAAGAAGCTGCTCACTTTCTTCAGTTTCCAATTCCAGACGACTACAAGGTACCAGCACATGGTGTACTGTCTTTTTCTGATTTAAATCACCCAATGAAAAGCCCCAGAACAGCCAATGAGATTTTTGGTCCTCATGGTTTTTTTGAAATGGGAGACTGCTTCCCATCACCATATACGAAGAGGTTAAAGAATAAAATATATTAATATAAGTAGAATTTAGCGTTTTCAGTTTATGTCCCTTGGAAAGGCTTTTCAGAAGTTATTTCCTTACCTATCTCATGTTAACCACTACATAACACTAATCAATGCAGCTCATCACTTGCCACACACCACCACAAAATGTTTGTTATTGTATTATTAATATTATTCATTACTGAAATTTGATAGCTTAATTATTAAAATTTCATAAATCATTGTAACAAGGAGTTTTTTCTGCAATTTTTAAAGATGGTTTGGAAAAAAAGCCCAAGCTGTCTCTTTTTTGCTGACCAAGACCAACAAATACAATTAATGGGGCTTAAAAAAATCACACTTGCAGTCAGGACAGGGCATAAACCAGAAATTCAAGTGGCCTCCTTGTTTGCAGACTGAGGGGCTAACAAAAACTTCTGGGCTTAAAATCACAGGAGAGAGGAGAAACTTTTCAGTGATAAGAGAAGAATGGATAATCGCAGTTAATTGCTGAGAAGTGCAAAGCTGGCACTGCAGCCCCCGAGGGTGTGAAGAGCGGAGGCAGAATACAGCAGGAGCTCCATCCATAGAGCACTGAGACTGAAAGCAAACACAGACAAAGCAGCACATGTGAAGGTCACTAGATAACAGTTTGAAAGATTAAACACTGCTAGAGGTCTTTCCAGCAGCAGTCCCAAAGCCCACTTGTCTTGCCACCATTTGCAGGTCTACCTGTGGCAGCCATCTACTTCTGGCACCAGCAACCTTCCCCGCGGGACCAAATCTCTCAGGTGTAAGACCACTGACCACTTGCAAGAAACAGCAATAAAAACACACACAGAGGAGCAACTCATGGCTCCTCAGGTGTCAAGCTGACCCCACCACCTTTCTTAGCAGACCTCACTTTTGATGTAACTGACTCCTTTTGCCTCTTCCTCATGCAAATCTGTCACAGCTCCTGCAAGCACAAATGACCACGTAATGAAACCTTGTGTGTGTTGCCTCTGTTCCCATGCTGGTGTGTATCTCCCCTTGCTGAAATCTCCATTCCCACCATGACCAGTTTGGGACGGCAGTGTAGCGAGGTGGCTTTTTAAGCAGGTACCATAAAGCTGGTATTTGCACAAGGACTGCTGAACTAAGATTAGACAGGCTAGTGCTGGTCTGTGAAATCATGGTCTATGAAGTGATTTCCCTAACATGTTATTTGGGATAATAATTAATCATATTATTTATTACATTATACTTAACAATACACTTATGTATTGCTAAATACACATCCTTACTGTGTTATAATACTTTAATAAACACATTATTCTATAATTTAATAGCTCCTAATAATTAGAACCACAGATGTAGAGTCTACCTTTGGAAACAGTACTAGAATTCTTTCTGCATTTGTATTGTTGTTGAAGATAAAAAGAAAAGAAAAAAAAAAAGAAAAAAAAAAGAAAAAAGGCAGAATTCTTTGGGAAGTGGGGGCCGTTTGTTCACTTGGAAGAGAGAGAATTAAACTGCTTTACTAAATGATGAAAGTTAAAGTCAAGCTAAAGAGTTTCCTAGGGTGATTCTACTACTACCCCCATTTTCCTTCTGTTTCATTGCATCTGAAAGCGCTGAACTCATATGTTCTAAAGCTTTAAATTATGAACTCAGTATTGTACCCTAAATCATACATCACTGCCAAGCTGGGGTGAATATTAAAAAAAGCCTTGTCAACAGTTTTCCTGGCTTTTTTTTCTTTGCCTACTAGAAAACGAGGTTGAAAATTGGGTTTTGTTTCCAGAAATACTTTTTCCTTAAGAATCTAGTCCAATTTCCTTCAAATTCAGTTAAGGTTACCTAAAATTTAAAAAAAATATAACTTTTAAATGAAGTTGTTCTGAAAAACCTAAATGTTAGTTTGAGTATTTAGAACATTAGCTGACTCTCAAAAATAAAAATGTTCATATTTTGGCTAACTCATTCTGAACTTTGAGGCCTTCATGGCCCAAGTAAAGAAAATGCATAAGATGAGAAGTAAAGTGAATTATAGACAGCAGTTATAAAGAACAGGAGGCATCTACTACATAGCTTCATATTGACCAAAAAAAGCAAAACGCTGAACAAATTTATCCAATGATACACAAACACACACAATATTGCACCCAAAATATTACTTAAAATCTTGATTATTCATGAGCTAAGTACTAACAGGTTGGAGAACAGAAAAACTGAAGCTGACTTAATGGGCAGTTAGGCAACATTTTTCTTCTTGTTTAGAAACAAAGGCTTGATTTGCCACACAGTAGTCATGCTCTGCTCTTAAGACCAAATGAGATAATTCATTTCCTCAGAAACCTTTCAAGTGCAGTCAGTATTCTATCATCAGTATGCTTCATGTAGGCTCTAGCCATGCAGATCAAGATGCAGATCTACAGTATATAAATATTTATAATTTATAGAACACATCCTTCTCTGTATAAAAAATACATAAAATTATGTTAATTGAAGTAGGGGCTATCTTAAGAATGACACCTTCTAACAGCTACGTAACATTAAAAGACTCAGCTGTGTTACTAATGTGAGGAACTCGGCATTAGTAGTTTACAAGTGTCAAAAATAATGAATTAAAATTTGTAAGAGCTACACAATAAAAGATCATAATCAACAGCAGTCATGATACAACCTGTAAAGAACTGACTGCATACTTATAACATAGAGTCATTGCTTGGGCTTTTGTGGGCTTATTGCTGGAGACTTGGACTCTCTTGTGCATTATAGGATACTGTTATGCTTGTCACATGCAATAAAGTTCTTGAAAAAGAAACGTGCATGAGAAATCAATGTGCAACTCAGTTGTGTGCTGGGCAAAACTAAGTGAGTCTGGTCCCTGGGAGAAGTGGGATTAGATGCCTGAGGTCTGCTGTGCCTTGTGACATGAGTGAGTAGCAGTACCAAAGACTGTAGATCTCAGCCAAAGGTTTCAAAGATAAAAGTGGCCAGTGAGACAGACTAGGCACTGGGATAACCAAATTGTGATGGTAAGAGTCAACACTGCAGAGCACCCTGGAAGCAAGGAGAATGTTTTCATCCTATTTGGCAGAAGTAGAGCCACCCATGAAATTATGGCAAAAACACAGTCACTAATTTGGAGTGTCCAACTTAAAATAACTACGCTTGCTTTTTTGAGACTACTTAATGCTATGTGGTTATTGACACATTTAAAACACAACTGTCAACTGCAGTCAGTTATAATGTTAAACAATTCTACTATTTGGATTTAATTAAAATTAATTTAAATCAGGTAAAACTCTCAAGGCATGTAGAAACTGAAGAACACTGAATTCAGGACACCATGTGAACAGGTTAGTTTAACTGATGTAGAGGTACACAGAAAATCCATGCAAAAGGAAAGTCACAAACAACTGGAGTTTCTTCAAGGTATATAGTAGTCTTATATGAACACTTAGATACTCAATGTACATATATAAACAAACTCTCCAGTAAAAAAACCCCTTTGACTCCAGCATTACCTACGGGCAACACATTCCTTATCCCTCTGTGTCTCCACAGAAAGCAAGACTGACTTAAAAATCTGTTCCAAAAATCAGTTTTTAAAAAGCTATCTTACTCATGGTCCATTGGCTTGAAGTGATTCCGATTGTCTGCTGGAGCATGCACTCTTTGATTATCTGCTGCCAAGTGAGTAGATACCAAATCTCAATAATTTCTTTGCAAAAGAAGAGATGAGGGTGAGGGATAAAGAGGCATTCCCACCAAAATCTTGGATGGGACTTCCCATAATAAAAAAATAGTCCAAGTTTGACTGCAAAATTGTGATTAATCTGTCACCAAGAGACTTTCTGAGTCATGACAGTACAAAGTATAAAGCCAAAAGTAATACTTGCAAACTTGCGTATATTGCAAAGTTCAACTAAGTATATATTCATGTTCAAAAAAGCATAGATTCCTGTCTTGTCCACTGCTGACAAAGAGTCATCAGCCAAGTAGAATAAGGACAGTATGTTCTCCAGTCCTCAGTGGATCTATCTCCAGGTCAGCTGCCAATCATCAAATCTAGGGCAATACTTGCAAAGCCCAGATTGCAGTGCACCATTGGGTGAGATGTTTCTAATGTTCAGTTGACATCCAAAGGACCAAAGCTACAGAGAGTGAGCTGCAGAAGCTCTATTCCTGCCTAGGAGAACAGCCCTTTGCTAACAGGTCACTCCTGTAATGATGAAGAGTTATCCCACTGGCCTGAAAATGGACAACTGTTGTCACAAATATTCTGGTAGAGAACCAGAGAGCCACCTAGAGCTAAAAATGGCATTATCCTGTGCTGGTTTTGGATCTGGGCTACAGCAAATTGAAGGCGATTTCTCAAACCAGTCAAGCTGCGATTTGTAAATAATCACACTGCAGATAAAATTATGCAAAATGCGGACTAGCAGCTAATGCCACTGTCACTGTTCTGTTTCACAAACAAAAGCATTTGGCATCCTGCCAGAGTCACAACTGGGTCTTCATCTTCTCTTTCGCTCTGATAATATAGAATAGTTCCACGAAAACACCTGGGCTGAAAAAAGTTACTTGAGTGACCCTCCTGGCTTAGAGTGCACTTGCCTCTTAGAGTGCACAGCCTCTGGTTGGAAAGGCTCCTGAAGTATGCCAGGAAAGGTAAGCTTTAAGGCAGCAAGAATCCATCCTTTAGCTGGTGGGATGGGTGTTCCAGCAGGCAGGTGTCTGAGGGGGATGTAATCCCAGGCCAAATGGAGCCTTTGATTCACATGTGAAGAAATGCTTCTGCGCTCCAAAGCTTACCTAGTTGGTTTTTATTCCCATCTTATCTGAGGAAACACAATCACCCAAAGCACACAGTTTGTCAAATATCAGGTGTTGGTATCAGGATACCAGGCCCCAGGAACTCATGACAGTGTTCAGCAGGCTGTGTAGGTGGCTGAAAGATTAATCTACTTGCCAGAAAAAACATAGCAGGGTTGTTCAGTACAGCCCACCCTTGCGTTGTCAACAGGACATGTTGGAACAGGGTGGTTGGGAAGAACATCAAAACCCACATGTACAAGCTGAGGGTGTCTGTCCTTCTTCCAAACATGAGCAGTGGATGAAGCAATGACTGCCAAAGCTTCTGGGCTGAGAGCAATATGGCACCATTCTTCATTATAGCCCCCCAGATGGGCCAGCGTAGGCTACTGCAAAATATCCACCAAACTTGGAACAGGATCTTGAAAGAACAAGAAAAATCAGCCTAATTTTTTCCTTACCGACTTGTGTACTCTGATAGCTCTGTCAAGTCCAAGTACAAAATTTCTCCTCAAGAAAAGTATGGAAAAGTGCTGAAAAGTGCCTCATTTGTCACTAGAAGCAAAAGCTCTTTATTTTTTGATCTTCCTGTCATAAGAGGCAGCTCCTTTCCACGTCATTTGCAAGGGTTGGGGAGGGACTCATGCTTCACACTGGGCTAGGGGGAATTAGGACCTGATGTACACCACTATTACTAACTGAAGTAAAAAATGAAATATTTTTTAAAGTCAGAATAGCAATAGCAAGCTTTTTGTGAGTGTGTATGTGTGCCTTTAGCTTTTTTCATGCACTTAAATGCATGAAAAGTATTTTAATTAAGCCACTTTCTGTCTCAATTTCTCCAGACATCTTCCTGTTTCCACAACAGACGCCACATATGCCAAAGACCACAGCTTCCTTCAGTACACTTCTGTGATTCAGACTCAAGACAGATTCATTCTGTGCATTCAGTAAAACTTGGGTTATGTAAGCAAAAGAAAATGCAGTAATATCATTAAAGATTGAAATAAATACATGTAAAGAGGCTAAATCCTTACAAGGAAACTTTAGTTCTGGCACTTTCTTCCACTTGCAAACCTGGCAATCCCCTTTTCCAAGAAAACAAAAATATTGAAAAATGCTTCTTTTGCGTCTTTTACTTTGCACACCTGAACAGGAGCAGTATGGTCTTAACATCCCCAGCACTGATCTCTGTTACCTGAGATAACAAAGCAGCTGACTGCAGTAACAGGTGGTCATTCTCCACTTGAAAAGATCAAGAAACCACTTACAATGGATCTCCCAAAGCACAAGTGCTAAGACACAACCGTGGGGTCTCTAAGCTAAGGTTTAGAGGGCCATGTAATCCTCAGAAGAAAGATTCTGCCATTCTCCTCCAGCCTTTAATCACTACTGTTCAATAGTCTCCAATATGACCTTCCTAGTTGTGTGATTTTGTCTCCCTTGGCTCTTTGTTGTCTTTTCCCTACTTTCACAATCCCAGTTTGCGCTTATCAAGGCTTTTAGTATATTGGGAGTCTCTGCCAGCAACCTGACTTTCTATCTACTAGCTTACTCTATAACTTACTTCTTACCAAGTCTCAAGTCATTTGCTCCAAAGTCTTAGCTCCCCTTCACATTCTCCAAGTCCCCCATGTTCATGTACTATCCTACTAATCACATAGTCCAGTTTCTAGTGAAATCTGCACCCATGCTCTCCAATCCCCCTATTCCCTATGTCACTTGGACCTCAGGTTCCTCCCAAAGCCACCTGGCCCCCTGATGTCTCACATTTTCCTCCCAAGCACAAGCACTGGAACCACTATGAAAGAAGAGAGAAATGCTTGTCAGACTTGATCCTAAAGAAGAGATTACAGGGAAAGTTCTAAATCTTTCTGCTCACACATCTGCTCACTTTGGGGATGTCCCCTTCCATGCAGGCAAACTTGCCACCACAGCATTTGTGAGGGGACAAGGTACAACCTAGTCAACACCAGGAAGCATAGATGTTGAGGATTCATAAGACCAGAAGAGACCTCAGAGAGTAATCTGTTCCACCACACTGCTCCAGAAAGAATTCAACTATATTTGTGTTGTTCCTGACTAATATTCAAACAACTTTGCATGATGCTAAGATCCTGAAAGCCCCAGTTTAGTGATCTATTCCATTGCTTCAGTTTCATTAATGCTGAACCCATTATGCATCATCTGGTTGACCACAGGCATGGAGAACATTGCTTCACAGCAGCTTTGTGACATTTGGAAGTTATCATGCCTCGTTCACCTTGCCATTCATCTTCTGTGGGAGCTGAAACAACTCCAGAGCTTTCAACCCTCCTTCACAACCCTTATTTTCTAAATCTTTAATTATTTTGAATCCTCTTCTCTGGAATCTCTACAATTCATCCATATTTTTCTTGAAGTGTGCACCCCAGTTGGATATGGTGTTACAGCTGAGGAGGACTATTGTATCAAGTGGAAGTATCACTTCATGTGTCTTCCCCTGCTGGTGTCCTATCTACTTATCACAATACAAGGTTTGTCTTTATTGCAACAATTCTTCAAGTAATCTACCATGAACTACAGCTCTTCTAAAGAATTATCACCCAATTCTTGCCTTATAAAGTTGATAACTACAGTATCTTTGTCCTGCTGAACAACTATTTTAATTCTGTCTCCGGTATGTTCACAGTCCTTCTCTGATTCAATGTCAACTGCAGATGTAGCGTGCATCACTGAGGTCACTGTTGAAAATGATCTGTACTGCTGGGTGTTGAATAAACATGTCATCTCTCATTTTATTTACTGAAGCTACAGTATTGTAAAGAAATAAGACAGAAAATTTGGGCAGGCTTTCATGATGAAAATAAAAATGCAGATCCTTGACAACTGGAGGATCTGGAGCCTAGATACAAACCAAAATGACACCACCATGTGTCCAAAAGGTCTTAGGATTAATTTTTTTAACATGGCAAAATAATGAGTCTAATTCTCAATAAATCATTTGGCTGAATTAAAACAAAAATTAGCCTGAGTCATAAAGACATGTGATGAACTACAGCGCACACGGTTGAAATTTGGCAACACAATAAGCAACAGAAAAGAGGTTTTACAATTGGGAATACAGCTCAATTCTGGTGTCAGATGGTGCCACTCAACCCAACTATGTTCTTGGTGCACCAACAGATACCCACAGATACTACAGATTCACAGGGGTTCCTATGACTGTTTCTCTCTTCTGGCCCAAACTGTTCCACAGATCACTGTCATTGTACCTTTTTGTGTTTGTTTTTTTTTTCTGCGCTAGAGTTTCAAATGTGGCTTTATTAAAGGCCACAGAGAAAGACAGCATGTTACTTTGAAGAAAATCAACTTTCTTTGAAGAGCAACATGAAAGTCAGTATCTTGTATGGTTCAATTCACTTTAATTCTTTTCATCACACTCCCTCCACATTTCAACTTAACAATAAATGTAATCTCTGATGTGCAGCATCCTCCTACAGAAGCCTCACCACAAATCACTAGATTGAACTGCTTTATGAAGCTGCCCAATTCTGACTGCTGACTTTCAAAACATGCTGAGTAATGAAAAAGATGCTCAAGTAGGTCAGCAACGTGCATAGCATTTTGCACACTTGAACACTAAAGTGCAAGGAAAGCTTTTACTTACTTGGATCATTGTCATATAGTTTTTCTTAAGGCAATAAACATGAAGAAAATAAAGCTTGCATATGTGTTATCATTAAAATGATAAGCTTAACCACATCGAAGTATCATTGGGATGTGAAGTACTTAACTCATTTGACTGTATGTTTTGGTTATCATAAATGAAGGTAGTCAACAGAAAACTCATGATTACTTAGCTACCTCACCCAGTTCTTTGAACTAAAAGTAACTGAAAATGATATTTTCTTAAATGGCTTTGCTAGAGGCATGAAACTTGTATTTCTGTAATTTGGCACACAGCAGGCATACATGAAGGAGAAACTGAACTCTGTTTAAAAATGTATTGATGTACTTTATACATTTTTAGTAGCATCTGAACCATCTTCACTTAATGTACTGCACAACTGCAGCATAAGCCACACACCCAGGACAACATGCAGCAAAAACTTTACATTCTTCTCTTCACTGAACTTAACAAATCACTGCCATTTAGCCTATTTGACACACTGGCTCTTGAACAGTATTAATTAAAAATTATGTGTTACAAGTCAATTTTATTTCTTGGTAAGATTCACCAGTGTAAGCATAAAGGCTGAATGTAAAGCAAGGGTAAATGCAGTATGCTTCTGACAAAATGTATTTTAGTTCTTAAACAAAGAAATCGTGTGATATGCAATGCAGAGAGTCAAAGGCAGTGAAAGGCTCTTCAGGAAGTGATGGGAAACAGTAAACATAAGATCTACACAAAACCTTGTTGTCTCCTAAAGACAGAACTCAAAGAGTCTCCATGGAAACAACATATTTTTTATCCATCAGTAATTGTTTTAAATAATAGATTAAAAAAATAAGAATTTGGCCCCTCCAGTGGAAGCACTAAGATATTTAAAGTTAACACTGTAACTTTAGGTAGCCTTCTATCACATTCTTCAAAACCAATGAATTCTATTTGAACATGCACTGTATTCATGCAACTGTATTAAATCTTATTCAAATACATGGGATCAATGATGACATACATGTGTTTAGAGCACCTCAACATTTACACCATCATGATGGAAGCTATCATGCAACTACACTGCCCTGAGTCTTTTGACTCTAAAAAAAGTGACTGTACTTTTCTAACATGCCAGTAGTAGGCTTATCCATATTTGCTACAACTTTCTTATTTGGACCTTTAGGGAATAAAGACTGTGCATTAATTTTGTGTGAGGAAAAAAAATCCTTCCTAACAATCAGAGTCAGCAATTTAAAAATATGAATAATTCAGAATATGAAAGAAAAATATCTTTTTCTCCTCTTAGCTTGTAAGGAAAATAAGTCAAAACACAGTCATTTAAGCTTACACTGTCTATATCAAAATTCTGTTTACATTAGGCTTCATTGTCAAAGAACAACCAAACATATTCATATTCATAAACTCATCATCACATTTCAGTCAACACTTATTATGTCATGTACTTCTCATTTAAAAAGAGCTTAACTGACACATCTACAGTAGGAATATACTGAAATAATCCTAATCTACATTATTCACACAGGTATATCAATTTTCAGTGGCTGAGATATCTGGCAAAGCAGTATTCAGAGCGACTAGGAAGTGAAGTAGTAGAAACCACAAAAGTTATTCTTATTGCTGCAATGAGAAAGGGGATACTAAAAAGGCTGCTTTTTAATATCTACGATTAAAATGAAATATTATTGCCAAAGTAACAGTCCATTTAAAAAGTAAATATATTAAGTTTTTAGGAACTGGATGTTGAAAAAAACATATTTACATAATGCATTACCAATTCACCACTGCTACTACCTGCATAACCTCACAAGACAATAACCACAATAAGACTTACAAGGAACAAACTTAGACAAGAAAGAAAAAAGCCAATGTCTTAGCAAAGAACACAGCAAGACATTCATCCTTTACACTAACCATGTTTGCAACCAGTGCACTTTAAAAAATACCATTTTACAGCATATGGGGAAAAAAAAATCATTGCTTATAAGTGTGAAGCAATTTTCTTTAGAATGCAGGATTGCCCAAATGGGCATTTGAAAGGGGTCCGTCATTTTAGAATAGGATGCTCTGAGATACATTTTCCTATTGGAGAAAAAAAACCCAATAACAACCAGCTGCAACCTCTTTGCTACATGCCATATTCATTAATAAACATTTCAAGGTAATTCTTATCATTATCAATAAATGGAATATAAATATACAAATCACTTTATTATGAAGTTTCAATACACTTCAGTGTGTTAAATTCAAGCTCATTGTTGCAATGAAATATTCAAAACCAAACACAACCTCTAATCTGATAAACTGATCGAAGCCAAGGAAGAGTTGGATTTGTCAATTTGATGAATTCCTGACCTGGATTCAAACCACATAAAGTAAGCTATATGCTGAGCTGCTAACTACTGCCTCTGTGAAAAAATATAAGCGGCTTTGTTGAAGAAACTCTGTGTAACATTTATGCCCACTGATTAATGTTTTGGTGTAGATAAAAGACTTAATTGTCTATGCAAGGTGCAATTTGAATTATTTCAGTGATTGGAGTTTCTTGAGTGTGCATTATGAAATACCAATGAAAAGTCAGTTCTCACCCCAATTTATCATCTTTAATCTGTTAAAATATAGGATCTGCTACATGTTACTGCTTTCAGGTTGCTTAAATAGCTCAGATTTTAGGAAAAGAGCTTGTTTTATACGATTGCTAGACACTGTTTAAGGTATGTACAGAAAATCTGTTTGGAATTATAACAAATTATATTATCTGTATATCTAGTATTGACAGAACATCTGTTATTAGGCCTGTGGCTGCAAATTACTCTTCTCTTTCTCCGTGCCCCCATCCCCCCAACAGCAGATCACTTTCAGTGCCATTCTTGTCAGGCATATTAAATTTTCAGGATGCACAGTTGTGGTTTCCAGGTCTCTATTTATCCCTTGAACTGTGTTTTTAACCGGGCATTTTTACACTTAAAATGCAGAGGTATGCTAATGTTTTGCATACTACAACTACAGAGAAGCAGATTTTTAATTTACTCATGGTAATACCAGCAAAATTAATTAGCCCCCTCCCCAAACCATTCATTAAAAATCTCTCAATGACATAGAAAAGATGTGTTACACATATTTCTCTTTCTAAAATAGACATTTCCTAAGCTAAGAGGTTGTGCAAGACAACCACCTCCCGTGTCAAATAATATTACCCCTAGCTTACCTGCTCCGCTTCTCAAGGTAAGAGTAAGAAGCAAAAGCGATGTCCCACTGCCTTTCAACCGTGAAAAGCAGCAGATTTCATAGCTCATTAAAACGTGACGGCAGTTCTATGATAAATGGTTTACGGGAGCTTAAACAAAGCGATGCTGCTCCGGAGAAGCATCGTGTGAAACAAAGTCATCTTTCTGACAGCTCCTGCTTTCCCGCAAAGCTGAAAGAACACAGGACTCCGTGGGAAAACGCTAACAAAGGGAAAACAGGAGGAGTGTGAAAGAGCCAGCCCAGCCACTGAATTCCCCGGCAGCCATAAAGCGGCACCTTCCGAAAATCGCCCGCACGCCTCCCTACACCCTTCCCTGAACAAAGGCAGCTGGACACCGGGAGGTAACTACTTACATGTGGCCGACGCTGGCTGTCCTCCCTGCGCACCCGCCGCCTGACACGCCGCCGCGGCCGCTCGCCGTCGACGCTGACAAGCGCAGTGGCACACGCAACCCGAACCGGCTCGGGCGGGCAGCACAAAGCGGCACGGGCACACCCCCGCACCCCGTCGCCGTCAGCACAATGGCGGGCGGCCCCGCACGGCGAGCGCTCCCGCCGGTGTCGGGCGCAGGCGAAGCGC
>VYZX01017279.1:0-25509 GCA_013401335.1 Brachypteracias leptosomus | reverse complement strand
CGGCCGGCGCGGGCGGTGGTTGGTGTGGCCGGCCGGGAGCGGGGGCGCGTGCCCCGTTGCCGAGGTGACGGGGCGGAAGCTGCCGCTGCTCCGCGCGCCATTTTCAAAGCGCCGGCGCGGCCCCTGTAGTTGCGCGGGGTCCGCGGAGCGGCAGCTCCGGGGAGCTCTGCGGAGGTGGGCGGGACTCGCGTCCGTGTCCGCCGGGGCGGAGGAGGGTGCTGCTGGCGGGATCGGGGCTCCTCGCAGGCGGACGGCGGCCGCCGCTGTAGCTGCCCTGAGGAGAGCGCGGCGCGGGGCCGCAGCCTCACCCAGCGTCCGGCCGGCCTGCTGGTCTCCCGTTCCCTCGGGGTTCTGCAGGCCCCCTGCCCCGCCGGAGCTGCATCGCTACTGGAGCCTCACCGAAACATCGCGGCTGCTCTCGCCGTGGAAAAGCTTGCTCTTATCGGTTTGTCTGGTAAGACCGACCCGGAGGGTGGGTAGGAAAAGTAAAGGGGCTGAGTGCCCCTCAGTACGTACGGATCGGGGTTGCTGAAAGGTCTCTACGGCTTCCTGTTTGGGGAGATGGGTGATGAGCAGGCTCGTAGTCGGTAGGGTTTCCTTGTACGGTAATGCGGACTTCGAGGTTTTGGTGACTCTTTAAAGACAGAATCTGCTCTTCTCGAGCAAGAATAGTCTTTCTATTGACACTGGAACAGGTTGTCCAGAGAGGTGGTGGTAGCCCCATCCCTGAAAATTTTTAAGGCCAGGCTGGATGGGGCTCTGAGCAACCTGATCTAGTGGGAGGTGTCCTTGCCCATGACAGGGGGGTTGGAACTAGGTGATCTTTAAGATCCCTTCCATCCCTGACAATTCTATGGTTCTATGAAAACGGTGACAATTCATAGCAAAGGTGGCGTTTGAAATCTAGTAAGAAGTGAACTCCAAGCAAATCAACTTGGAAACAGACTTTGTCAAAACAACTGCAGGCTCATTGAGTGTATCTTGAAAATGATGGTGCAGTGACAGCATTTCACAACGCAGCCATCAGTGTCTGTGGCCTGTAGAGAGGCACATATTAGAGCATTGCTAGAGTTAAAATGGTTGATCCATGAGGTGCCTTTTTTTTTTTTTACCTGAGTGTACTAACTAGCTCTTTAGAGCAGAATGAGCTACGTGACCAGAAATTACAGGACAGGAACAGGTGTTTTGTAACATATACACATATGCAAAAACCCCACAAACCTTCAGTGTATCAGTTCTGATGAATGAAAAATACATTTTGATGTTTCCCAGAACTGATACTGGAAACTCCAGTTCGTAGTTGTCTTTGGTGTTAATTTTATAGACTGAATAAATAAATTTATTTCATGACCTTTGAATTTGTCCATGCTAATTTCTTCGTGTTCCGTTGTCAGCTGTGTAGTTTTAACTTTCTTCCACATGGCTCAATGACTATATGATGTCTTCCATGGCCGAGAGACATCTTTTCTCTATTTTTCGATTATCACATTTTCTTTTTGATAACCCAAGTATTGCATCTGGAACAGTTCTTAAGCCATACTCACCATGAATTTTGCTGCCTTTTTTTCAGACTGGGAGGAGGGCTTCAGTGTGCTAATGCTTTTCTGTTTCGTATTCTGCCTGTAAAGGTTGGTCTAATACCTATTAAAATTGCTTCTTTCACACAATGTCATGCAAATTGAATCTATACTTACAGCCTAAGCAGACTGGATTTGAATTTCCATTATTGCCCATCTTGCATGTCAATGTTCAATTCCAGTCGTTGGTGACTTGGAACAATGAGGAACACATTCATAGGTACTAAATATGGCTCTTTTGTGAACACCTGGGTCTTCCAAAGGTTGCTCACAACCATCCAGGCATGTCACAAAATGAAGCACTTTGTCATCTTTAGCAGTCTTGGTGAACAAAGTAGGGGAAAAAAAAAAAAGGAAGCTGTTTGCTCAGACTATCTGTTCTGTAAGTGAAGGATGCACCCACCTGACATCGTGGTACATCCTTGTCTGGAAACACCTGACTTGAAGTACCATCTAATTTTCCCTTTTTGTTTATCTGATTTTCTAGTTTTAGTCTAAAATGGAACTTATCATTTCTTCCTAGCAGCACTAAATTATGTGAAATATTTAGATATCGAATGATGTGAAGTATTTATGCGGCCTATCTTGTGGGAAATACCAAAGTTATTAAGAGTGCTGTCCAGTACTTTGAAAATTTAAAGACAGATCTAATAAGTTCAACGCATCTTTCATCATGCCTCAGTTGTGATTCACAAGGCTATTATGTTTCTTTAAAGAAAAGGATGTTCTGGATTGAGTTGACTGGATGAGAATGATGTAGAAACCTTAGATTTCAAAAAAACTTTTGAGAAGGTTCTTTACCAAAGGCTTTTAAGAAAGCAGGTCTCTCTCAGAAATGGAGAAAATGTCATTTCAGAGCTCACAAAGCAGTTAAAAGAAAGCGTAGAAAGTATTGTCTTACAGTGAACTGTTAGAGATGTGGGTATTGGGTCAGACTGATCTTGGACTCAATGGAATAAGTGCAGCAACTCATATATTCATATATTTCCAGTAAATCAAATTTTCCTGATGGAGAAGTTACTAGATGCTTTCTGATGTCATGATAAGACTACTGATAGACTTTAAGTTTGGGATCTGAGATTTCTGCTATGGTTATAATGAGAGACATCTGAAATTACTAAAGCAAAATTTCTTTCCATCAAAGCATGTACAACAATTATGTCTTTGAAGACTTTTATATCTGTGTTAAGCTCTCTGAAATAATGCCCTCCAATTCTTCTTACTTTCATTCCTGGACATCTTTTGGACTTAAACTTCAGCTACTCCTTTCCTGGACTAATTTTGGATCTGATGTAGCTCTAAGGAACAGAAGATAATACCCTTTCTTGTTTGCTTCTGGTGACAATAATGTTTTGCATTAAGAATTCCCAGGGGTCTTTAGGAAGGAGAGTGGTTCAGCCAGAAAACTGTTGGTACTTCTCAATATTAGACTCTGTGTAAGTAACTGCACTTCAACATCCATTGCAGTGATTTAGCAAGATCTATCTACTTTCCAGCTGCAGCTACTGGAGGGCTAACACCTGTCCATTTATTTTCTCCAGTTACTCTAGAAAATCTGTATTCCCTTCCAAGCTGTGAAACAGTTTTGCTCTTGGTGTTTCTTCTGCAAAACTTTCTCAATTGATTAGTGGAAAAATCTTTCTAAAACACAAGCTATTAAATCAAGTCTGATGAATGATTTTAAACTAATTTAATCTTTTTAACTGATCTGGTTCTTCTTAAGGAGAAGACAGGCTCAAGAGTTGTCAGCTTTCTTCTTCTGTAGTAGTTGAAGGTGTCTTCCTGAGGCTGAATCTAGAAGCAGTAACACAAGCCCTGTTTTCCTGAATTCAACACAGAATCCTCAACATTAATGCAGAACTACCAAGGTTTCATCCCTTTTAGCTTTAATCTTTGGCTGCCAAAGGACACTGAAGAGCACTTTAGCACAAATGAGCACACAGAGTTTGCTTAGTCCATTGACAGTTACCATTGAGTGAAAGGAACTGCATCTCCTTCTCCAACCATCCCAGTGCAATAGTTAAGGGTTGTTCTCCATGCCGTTGCTTAGTTAATATCTCAACATCCCGAACCTCTTCAAACAAATATTTTAGCAGTACCTGGAAGAGATGCATAAGACTGGTGATCTTTCTCATCCGTGAAGCAGTACCTGGCAACCAAGGTCCTGTTGCTAGACTTGTTTGTAGAATTTTGATACAATGAGATGAAGTCTTACTTTCCATGCTCAGATGTGAGAGAAACTTACATGTTTTCTCATGTTACATTCAGGAGTTTGAAAATAAAATTATTTGCAAATTATATTTATTAAATATCCTTTTGAAATCTTGGGGATTGTGAAACAGCTTGGTTGAAATTATAATCTGTATTCTATCCCCTTTAGATGAGATGCAAACTGTGCTCCCTCAGATTGGTAGTTCACAAAGACCTCAGCAGCCAGCCAGTACATTACTACTGAAACTTATGAAGAAATGTAAGGGAAAATGTTTAACAGAAGTAACTGTTTTTCAAAAATATTTCCACCTATTGAAGAGATGTTTTCACATATGGAGGAGTATCGACTTTAGTATTACATTTCTTTTCTCCTTCTATCTCTAACTGTAGAAGGATATAAAAATGTGAAAATTCTTCCTGCCTCAAATGTACATCGCAAACCCAAAATTATCCTCGGATTTAGATACAATAATGCTGATTCAGCCCTTTTAGATCAGGTTAGGAGTAAAAAGATCACTAATCAGTCAAAAGGAGAAAAAAATCCTCTGATCCTTGAACTTTATTTTCCAGAAAACAATACATGTAGGACTATAGTACAGTGGTGTTTGCTTACTTTCTTGTTTCCCTCCTATAGAAAAAAATATTTAAATTTAATCTGTCTCTAAAATTTAACACATATTATGCAGTTTTACAAATCGTTGACCGAAGTTGTGTTAAGTACTGCCTTGTAAACTTTGAAAGCAAGATTTATATATGAAAGAAAATAGTAGATAGGATATTTCGAGAATAATCTGTTGATTTCCACTGTGGAAGATACCATGATGACCATGATTCAAAAAATTCAGAATCTGCTTCTTAGTCTACCCACAGAAAGATCTTTTCAGAGCTTAGTTCTTACATACTGGAAAAAAATGATGTTTGTACTCTAAAATGTTAGGAAAGAGAAAACTAGTTGTCAAGGCAAATATTTCTTCTTAAAGAAATACATAAATATGTTTAAAACATTTTAGTTGCTTTACTATTCTTTTTTGGTTTATTTAAATTTTAAGGACATGCTTATGCACTGTGTTTTGTATGCAACAAATGTGTTTTCTCTTACTTTTTTTCTATATTATTCCTTCTTTAAAGGACAAATGCCGTAACAGACAAACTTGCAGGTGTCCTGTTTTTCTTGACTGTGACAAAAGCTGCATTGAAGGTGTGTTTACAATGACTACAACTGCAGAACGAAGGTTTGTTAATCTCAGGAAGCGTCTGGATCAGCTGGGCTATCGGCAGCCGTTGGGAGTAGAGAGCTTACCTTTGGTGGAGAAGCTTTTTAGGTATTCAAAAGGATGAATATTAAAAATCATAGTAATGATATAGTAGGTATTGCTTGATATTTTTGTGTATGAGGGAGAATGCTTAGTCTGAAGATTATTTTCAAGCAATATTATTTCAGAGTTAACATTTAGTTCATATGTATGATGAAGTCAAATGGGTTTGCTCATGTGGTGAGAATACCTTGACATTTCATTTAACTCGGTAGAAGTTTTTCTAGGGATCTATGGTTTAGGAAAATTCAACTTTTCTAACCTCATAAGGGAGCCAAAAACAATCACTACTGATATGTGCTTAAAGGACACAGTCTTATAACTGTTTGTGTAAAAAATAATCCCTATTGTCTATACTGTGACTTACAACATTCACAGCTCTGTTACTTATTATCTCATTTGGAGAAGTTTAGATTTGCTATCTCTGCAGGTTTTACAGGACACATAAGAGAAGAAAAGCAAATTTTTAGATGACCTTAATATATCTGCCATCTCATGGCTTTAGTGTGATTTTAAACATAGTAATTTCCATAGGAATCCAGTTATATTTGGCTGAACATGCAAATGTAGGTATTCTGGTTTTGTTGTTCTCTAGCATACAACGCAGATTGAAGAACCATAGGTAGGCTCATGTGGAGTAATCTGCCTTCAACATTAAGTGTCATTTTGGTGTTTGATAGGTTTAATATTCCAATCACTGACTTGTATATGTTTTTTGCAAAAATATTTATAACTACTTACCACTAATCTCTGTTAGATCTGCATATAAATACTAGTAACCTGCTGGCCTTTTTAATTCTTTGCTTCAAGTTTCTTCTGTGGTAAATAGTGCTACAACTTATGTATTTCTTGGAGGAAAAAGTCGTCTTGCCAATTTTGAATATCTCAATGTAGAAAAGAGAGTTTATTGAATTACTGATGTAAAGTCCCAACCTGCTTTCTAAATATCTTTATATTTTTATATTTGTCCTGTCCTATTTACTTTTAAGTAAGAGTCCATCTTTCAGGTTTTCTTACGTGGATGTTCTCCTTGCCTTTCTTGAAACACATTCGTTCTAGAACTAACATGATCTCAGGGAAAAGGTCTTGTTTCCCAGGTCATAATAAATATTTGTATCTGCAGTGTAAAGGCTAGTAAGATTTCTAACACATAGGATGCTCCTTTATTCTAGTGACCTTGTTCATACAACTGAGAGCTTGCGCAGTGCAAAGTTATCTGCTGGAAAAAGTGAAAAAGAATGCAGCAATTTTGATGCTATTTTGGAACCTTATAGAACAGAGAATGCTCAACTTATCAGGGAAAACAATGAACTACATTTAGAAATATTAAAACTGAAAGAGCAATCTGATCGTCATATTAAAGGTAATATCAAAGTTATGATAGTTTTTTTTTAATCCTTCTGTGCCAAAAATTGCAGCCAAATTTTGATTCACAGATTCATTTATCTGTACTTATAAATGAGTGGTTGTTAACTTTGGTGCCTTTAATGAATTAAGGCTCATGAAAAGATATTTCATTTGTAGCTAAAATGATTCTGAGGTCATGCAAATGATTGTTTTAATCAAACATGAAAATGTTAGAACTTTTTAACATATAGTTTCATACCTTGAAATGCTACTTATTAATTTAAAATTAAATACTGCTGTTAAATATGCCTTTATTCTATAAAGGGGTTTTATTTATATAACATGTATAAATACATATTTTTGTGTGTCTCTGTGTGTATAGACATACACATGTATGTGTATTTGAAAATTTCATGCTATGGAAAAAGAATAAGGGATTCTTTTTGTGCCTGTGTTGGTGCTACTAGGAAAAATAATAATTAATAAGAAATATAAGATAGCTCTTTCTCTCCCTTGAAGATTTGAAAGCCTCCTTAAGGAGAGTTGAACATGATACAGCTGACTTGAAATTTCTGAATAACCAATACATACATAAAATTAAAACACTGGAAAAAGAGAACAAAGCCAAGACTGAAAAAATCCAGCAGCTTCAAGAGAAGAATCTGCAAGCAGTGGTGCAAACACCTGGTGAGTATAAATAATTACAGATATTTTAACTTTTCTCTGTGGGGTTTTGTTGGGTTTTTTTGTCTTTTCAGAGCATAATCTCTTTTTTTTCCTTTAGGAAGAGAAGTTACTGCAGTAAAATAACTCTCCATGACCATTTGAAAGTTTTGTCTCTGAATTCAGGCTTTTTCTCGTATGGAAGAGGTTTCTTTAGCATATCACTTGTATTAGGAACAAATTTGAACACAAACTTAAATTAAGTAGAAAACTATTAAGTTGAAATGGCTGGAAAGCACTGTTAATCAACAGCTACTTTTCTTTTTTTAGTGCTGCGCCTAATTTAGTCAGAGGCAGGTTGTTTGACACTTGAATCTTTTTTGACAGCTAATTGATGATGTGTGACTAATTCAGATTTTTGTAACCAAGACCTAAAGGAAGCAAGATGCAAAACATATTTACAAACAAATATTCCAACACCTTGAAAGCTTACAGTATTTAAAGTGTCTTTTGATAACTTTAAATGTTCTGGATGTTCCTTTCAGTTTAATTTCTTTCTCTAGAGTTTCCTTTTTCTTAATTTTTTTTCAAGTGAAGGGAAGTACTGAGAAGTATTTTGTGATATTTTGAAATTGTCTTTTCTTTGAAGTGTTTCAATTACCTATGTATTTTTTTTGCATCTGAGGAAAATTAATAGTTAGGTGAAATTAAAATTCCTCTCTATTTTTCCACACCTTTCTGTGTTTCATGTCCATTGCTTCAAGGATGCCATGGTATGCTTTTGTCTATCTTTCTGCATATTTGCCCCCTGATCGCTAGTCTTCTGGTTTTTTTTCTATAGTATGTCATCACGTATTGTATATTCTTATTTAATTGTGTGATGGAGAGTAATTGTTCCCTCTGGAAATAATACTGTGTTTTGCTTTGTTTTTAATATAATGTTACCATGCAAGCAAATAACCTACTCTGCCTGATATGCTTATGATACTCATTCACTGAAATGACAATAGGGGAGAAGGAAAAAAAAACCATTAGTAAACAGTGCAGAGGTTAGTTCAGTCATGAAATAGTTCTTAAATGTGAAAACAACATGTCTTTTGTGATGTTTTAATTAAGCTTTTTTAGTAAGATAAATCACTAACAGATTGAACAAGTTTGAACTGTAGAATACTTAAGGTCTTAAACACTGGGGAAAATGATTTATACTGAACTTTGCTTGTTTCCTTATTATAAAGCTGAACTTTAACAAAGCTGGTACTAACCTGCCAGAATGGTGATGTCTGTAATGTACCAATGTTATCAACTTACTACAGTAAGATTAAAATTTTGAAATGTACAATTTCAGAAGAAGTTGAAACAATAGTAAATTTTATTTTCTATTAAAAATGACAACTCCCTTGCTTTAACTCTAAGTAATAGGCCTTTGGGTTTGGGCTTTTAGGTGGCCGAAAAAAAAGCATTCCCTTCCGACGTCAACGCATGCAGATAGACCAGCCTGTGCCCCCATCAGGTGTCAGTGCCTACCCAGTTCCTCAGCCAGAAGACCCCTATATTGCAGACCTTCTTCAGGTGGCTGATAATAGGTAAGTTAAGGAACTTTTAAATTTTGAAGCATGTGTTAAATATCTGCGGTGATCTTCCAACCACCACCCTCTTCCTGACTTACAAATTTGCATCAAACAAAATGGTATTTCATGATGTTTGAAGAGCACTATAGTTCTTAAATAGGATTTTACATAGTGACTGATAGCGCTGCCTGTAACAAAGTTGCAATGGATATATAACAAGCTATTTATTTCCTTAAGGATTTCTCTTAAGATTTCTATACTGGTTTTACTGTTATACCTTAGTTTAGATTGAATATTCTGGAAAAAAGTTAGGTGAAGATGTCTTGCATGAGAGAAAGACTTTTTGAAGACTAAAATATTCTTGATTTTTGCAATAATATTTTTGACTTGCAAACCTGTATTATGAAAGGTTCAAGTCAGTTCTTTTTTTCTTACTTAAAATGTGTCTGTAGAGAGTTTACATGGCGAAGTGTTGGCAGCGGAGGAATTACCAGAGTAGCCTCTGAGAAGAGACTAGTGGATACTCTATGCTGGACACAGCCAGTTCCACCTGGCTTTAAAACAGACCCACCATGGGTCACAGCTGAGCTCATCAGCTAAGCTGATGTCCCCCTGTGAAAACATATTTAGGAAAGTGTGAAAAACAATGTTGCTCAGCAGCAGTGAGAGGGAGGAGTAAGAAAAATATGAGAGAAACAACCCTGTGGACACTAAGGTCTTTTAAGAAGGAGGGGGGCACTGGAGCAAATTCTTCTGCAGCCTGTGGAGAAGCCCATGGTAATGCAGGTTGCCTGTGCAGACCACGGAGCACGCCGTACTGAAGCAAGTGGATATGCCTTGAAGGAAGATGCTGCCTGATGAGCAGGCTCCTGGCAGGAACTGCAGCTTGTGGAGAGAGCCCATGAAGTTGCAGGTCTTCCAGTAGGAGCTGAGGCCCTTGAGAGACCCATGCTGGAGCAGTCTGCTCCTGAAGGACTGTACTGTGTGGAGATGACCCATGCTAGAACAGTGTGAGGAGAAAGGAGCAGCAAAGCCAAAGCATTATGAACTGACTGCAGATCCATTCCCCATCCCTACTGCACCAACTGGGGCTGGGAGGAGGTATAAGAGTCAGAAGTGAAGCAGTGAAGTTGAGCTTGGAAAAAAGCAGCAGGTGGGAGGATGGTGGTTTTAGTTTGTCTTTGTTTCTCACCACCCTACTCTTATTTTTAATTGATAAATTGTCATCCCCAAGTCAAGTCTGTGTTGCTTGTGACAGTAATTGGTAAATGATCTTCCTGTCTTTATCTTGACTTAGGAGCTTTTTTGTCTTATTTTCTCCTCTATTTTATTCAGGAGGGGGAGTGAGGGAGCAGCTGGGTGGGATCTGGCAGCCAGCCAAGTTCAGCCTGCTACAATATCTCAAACAATGCTCCAACATCAATATTTTGTATGAACAAAACTTTTTTTTGTGGAATATTTACATTCAGGACCAAAGAGAAAATACTATTATTGAATTGTTTTGTACATATGATTATTCCGTGAATCCACATAAAAAGTGTATTGCTACATTTCAGAATTCATGAACTTCAGTCGGAAGTAACAGAGCTACAGGAAAAACTGGAGATATCTGAATGTGGAATGAAAAATTATATCAAACAGGTACATTTACAGGTTTTTTTTAATTATTATTATTAGGTTGTAGTATCCGTTGCAATGGCATTGAGTATAATTTGTGTTTTAACCTCATTGGGAAAGCGTTGTAGGGCTTGTGAAACACTATTATTTTAACTTGCCTACATTGCCTTATCTTCTCTCCTTTTGGAGACAGTAGAAATGATAAAATAAACTTGGAATAAACTTTTGCTGATATACTTTGTGTATTAGAATTATATCAAATAAGATAAACTTGAAGATCATAAGTAGAATTTGTGTATGTCTAGGGTTTTTTAGTGCAGAACCATTAATTGGTCCAAAATAGTAAACTGATCTGCAGATCTCTTAGGATATTATTTTTTCACTGTTTGAAATAGCTACATTTTTAAGTTTTTAATTTTTAATTTATGAAACAGATTTTTAGAAATTTAATTTATGAAACAGCATTTTAGAGTGGGCTACGATATGTATGTCCTTTGAAGTGAGGGAATTGCATCAATTGTTCATATGTTGTTATACCTTTCAATATTTGTGGATTAGTGGATGCCATCCTTTTTTTGTTATTATTGTTCACATCTTGGTTTTCCTCTTCCAGTATTCCCTGTTTTCAGTGACTGAAATAGTCATGAGTTCTATTTGATTCATTTATTTTCTTTCAAAGAAATCACTTTTTCAGAAAAATCCAGAATTAAAAGATGGATATTAAACATAAAATTTGCATTATTAGGTGCATATCTTTTCCCTGAATGTTATATAACTGTTTATTTGAACAAAGGTTCTGTTAAGTGGTATAGAAGATACCAAAGGACTTTTTTTTTTTTTTTTTCCTCCCCCCTCAAAGGTTGAGTTAAGAGACAAAGAAATAGAGCGCCTGGTGCTAGCATTGGATGGTGGGCATTCTCGTGAGGTTATCTCTGTGGAATCGAGAAGTAAAAGTAATGAGAAGCTTATTGCCCATTTGAATTTGCAGGTAATGGGTTTATTAGTGTCATTTAGTCAAAACTACAAATACTAGCAATCTAAAAAAACCCACAAAACTTTTAGCTCTTTAAAAAAATCACTACTAGATACTAGATCAATCAGTTTAACTTACTTAGCTTTTTAGGTGGTGGTGTTTTTCTTGTCAAAGGATATTTCATTTCTTGTTTTAAAAGTCTATGAGAATGGTTTTGATAAAAAATTCTATGAACTCGCATCAGTACATAGTAATGTTAATCTGAGTTTTCAGAAAATTTCTGTATGATACACTTTTCACAGAGTTTGAAAGTACTAATTTTCTTTTATCTCTTATTATTTTATTTTCGTACATACCATTTATATTTTAGGAACTAACAATGGTGTGTGTACTTTTAAGGAGTTATAATCAGATAATCTCATCAGATAATGGGGAATCTACTGAATTCAAATGGTCCCCACCATACGGGGGACCAATAGGGACTTGCAAGGAGAGGATAATTTTAGGATGAAGATGTTTGTGTTTACTGCGCAGATTACCATGCATTCAATTTTGCTCTCAGAATGAGGATTTTAAAAAATAATACAAGACAGGCTGGAGTACAGATCAAGAAAAGGCCGTCTCTGGATTTATACCATGAGTTCTTTGTTTTTCCAACTCTTCCTTTTGCACCCTCCAATGTGATATAAAGGGCAGGATTTAGAAATGACCATGATCTGCATGCCAATCCTTGGTAGTAACTGTAAACGTCAAGAGTTATCACTGCTAGAAGCAGACACTGGTTGCAAAGATACTCCGTTAGCTTCAGAAAGCACAGTTAGTTAGAAGAGGTTCAGCTGAAAAGTAAAAATCACTGAACAGAATTAGATCGATTCTAACTCAGACCGGAACATGTAGACATTTTGTATACTGATTGTACATGATGTACAATGGCACAAGAGCCACATTGCAGAGTTTATTAGCTTAGGTTCAGTGTTGAAAAAATACAGTGAGCTATGACTTGGAAGTAGTACAGCTGTGTTCAGTGATCCTAAATTAGTAAGCCATGCTGAACACAAATTGATTGTACAGAGAGTGAGCCCTGGGCTGTGTAAAGCTGATTTTGGACTATCAAGACTATTTGCTCAGGCTCAGTGCCAATACACTGCTTTTATCTTTTGACAATAAATGGATGGATATCTTTACGTGGTAGTATTCATGACAGTGAGAGGGCTCAGACTTTCTTCTGTCTACAATAATACTTCTTTCTGGAGTTTTGAGGAAAGTTGTGTGGAGATGGAAATGGAACACCTCTGTTATTTCGAATCTTTCAAGATACTCCAGGTTCCCATTTTCTTGAGTAGGGTAACTTATTGTGTATATTTTTTATTTCTACTGTACATCCCCGCCTCTCTTCCCTTGACTCTCAGGGGAAGGTATACTGGGAAAAACAATGTCTGTAGAGCAGGATTTCTGAAGAAATTGTGTTTAAGGTGCTGAGATGTGTTGGGGGCAAGGTAGGTTTTGGGAATTGGATCTGTAAAGCTGTGCTTTCATGAAGGAATAATGGTGAGACTAAGCATAGCAAATATACCCTCCTATCCTCATATCTTGTGAAATTTAGGGAGACTAAGTACACTGGGTCTACCAGACTGATGCCCAAGACAGCTTTCTGTACTGATATCTGCTTTTCAGTACTTTGTTTTCAGAGTAAATCTCAGTGTTTGGAGACTAGATAAAGAGTGTAGTAATGAATTCCTTCACCTTGCACCTTTGTAAAGTCTTTTTTTTTTATGTTGATAAGCATTAAGATATAGAGATAGTATATTTCAGAAGACTGGGAGGAACTTTTGCTACCTATTTTAACAATACATATTTATGTTTTAATGAAAAATATCTTTCAGGTTGAATATCTTCAGCAAACAAACAAAGAACTTGAAAATCGCATTCAAGACCTCTTGGACACAAAACAAAATGTGACTAGTGAGGTAGTGCATTTAAGCAACAAAAATGAAGAACTGTGTCAGGAACTGAATGAAATAGACCACTTGGCACAGCAGTTGGAAAGACACAAGGAAATTGTGCTTGAGACTGCAGATAAGGAAATAGGAGAAGCAAAGGTAATCACTAATGTGTTACAGTGTGATAGATCTGCTCAGCTCTTAGGTGGTTTTATATCTTTTAATTGCAACAAATGACTTATAGGTTTGTAAAGGAAGATTAATAAGATATTTTTTCCAGTTTACTTAGTATCATACAGAATTTCTCACTAAAAGATGATTAATCACAGCAATTTTGTCTCTATTAGGTAAGGTAAGTTCAGTTAAGAAGCAATCTGTCTTACCTGTTCTGTTAGCTTAGTATGAAATAAAATTCCGAGATGCTTAAAACTATTGATAGGTAATAGATTTTTGCAATAGTGATGCATGTGTTTTGACAGATTTTCTTCTCTGAAGAGTCATGCAATGTTTTATTTAATCGTTGTGCTCCAAAAGAGCATGGGTGTGTATACCACAATTTTTTGTGTGCTTTCAGTTCATAGGTGCTTTATTACTTGAAGTTTGGCAGATTACAAGGAACTAATGATACTTTATTTCTTAAAAATAGTCTGTTTCCTTATTTTTTTTGTAAGAAAGGAATTGTTGTCATTTTGAAGATGTAACTTTTAACATATAGGTTAATTTTGGTTGATAGAAAGAAATTGAAAGAAAACACAGTGAAATACAGGATCTTGAAGAAACAATAACAAGGCTTAAATCAGTAAGTAAAAATACTTCCATAGCTAAAGAAACTACATCATATTTTTGCAAAAATAAAGTGAAAGAAACCTCTGTAGACAGCATGGTTGACTATGTCCTTATGTTACATTTTCTGATTTCAGCTATCTGAAGTTGTAATTTCCATAACATAATCATTTTCACCACAAATGAATTATGGCATCCTAGGGGATTTTCTTAATTTAAAGACTACTTTGTCTCTTAATCAGCATGTGAATACTTGGCTCACTCAGAAGCAAAGCATAGTAGCCCAGGTTGAAAACATCAGTAATATCAATTCCTTGAAGATTAAACCCTTTCTTACATAGAGCAAGCTGTGTATTAGAGCAGTGTTTTCTTTTAGTATTTCTAGTGGATTTGGAAATACAAAAATATTTCCTTTTCAGGGCACCAGATTATAGGAAAGACATGCCAAATTGCCATATTGTGATGTACTTTAACACCAACAGTGTTACTAAATGCTATTAAAAATTATTTCTTGCTTTATTACTTTTTTCCATGTTTGTATCACACTATCCTTCTGGTTGGTTTCTTGAATTCAACAAGATTGTTTGGTTACTGATTGCAAACCATGTCAAAAGTAATGCTTACTTTGATGTAATAAATAGTAGTATAAAAACAACGAAAGCCTTTAACAAATGTTAAAGCATAAAACATCCAGGCTAAAAGAAGTAAAGAGTGTTGAATACTAAAAGTTTAACAAAATGTTAAGTATTTTTTTCCAAATGTCTCTACTGACATTTCTAATTTTTGTAATAATACTTGCTACTTCAGGAGTTGTGCTCATGTCGTAGGGAGAACGAGAGGCTGAGTGAACAACTCTTTGGAAAAGCAGATGATAAAGAGAATCTCAAACTGCTGTTGAACCAGCTTGAACAAGAGAAAAAAAGGCTGACAGAAAAAACAGAGAACTTAGAAATAAAAGGTAAATCATCAAGTGCATATTCCTGTAAATGATCTTCCTATAATTTCTGAAATAGGAAACCTTACCTAGTTAAGATACAGTTAATGATACTAAAAAGACTCGGTATATGTAAATTAAAACTATAGGTCTTCAGTCACAATTGAAGTGAAAACTTTTGTTGTGGAAATGTGTTTTGGTTCTGTGTGTGAGAACTGAAAGTGGAGCTTTTTACTCTGATCCCACAGGACGTCTGATGCTAGTACTATGGCAGGTTCATACAAACTAATTTCTTTTGTCCAAAACTGTTTTTATTCTCTGAGTGAATTCAGACTGTGTTTCTTGAGAGCTTTATCCAGTTGGATCTTGAAGATCCAATGGAGATTCCACAACATCTCTAAGCAACCCATTCCAATGTTTGTTTATCCTCAGAGTCATTTTTTTCCCCCATATTGAATGTAATTGCCTGTAGCAAATAATCATCACTGTTTCTTGTTTACCTGCTGTGCACGTCTGAAAGAAACTGTTATCAATAACCCCTTCTTGATATTGTCAGTCTGCTCTTGGGTCCCCAGCTCTTCTCCAGGCTGAAGAAGCCCAGTTACCTCAGCCATTCCCCACAGGGCAAGTATTCTGCTCCCTGACCAGCTTGGAGGGACTTCCCTGGACTCATGCAAGTTTATCAACATCTTTCTTGTGCTAGGGGGAGCAAAACTGAACACAGTATAATAAAAGTAGTCTGATGAGTGCTAAGTAAAGGGACTAATCACATCACTTGGCCTGTGACTCCACTGATACAACCAAATGTGCTGTTAGGCCTCTCTTGGTTCCAAAGCACGCTACTCCCTCATGTTTAGCCTACTGTCAGCCTGGACTCCTACCTCATTTTCAGTGGATTTGCTGCCCAGATGGTTGCTGGGAGTTAGTCCATCCCAAATGCAAATATCTTTGTGGAAATTAGTGAGGTTCCTCTACAGTTGTTTTTGTTTTTTTTTTTTTTTCTGCAGAACGAGAACTTGTCCTAGAAATAGAAAGAATGAGATTAGAATATGGTATAGCCCTAGGAGACAAATCTCCATCTCGTCTAGATGCATTTGTAAAGACTTTAGAAGATGACAGAGATTATTATAAGCGAGAATTAGAGTATCTTCAGAAAATGATAAAGCAAAGGCCTAGCCCAAGCCGTAGGACTCCAGAGAAGGTAAAGTTCCTGCTGTCAACAGAAGCTGCAAAAATTAATGGAAATACTGTAGAACTATTTCAAGAGCTGTAAAATATATTTTCAAATTCAGTATCAGTAAAGGAGCATAGTAGTTTTAAAAATTACATTCTTAACATAAAAGATTTAACTGAGAGCAACTCCAATGAACTTGCATTTTATTTTTCTGCTCACATTTTACAGTAACATATTGATTAGTTATTGGTTATTGGTCAGTTTGAAATAAATAGAACTAGACAATAAACAGAAAAAGGTTGAAATCTTACTGTTAGCTGTTTGGCCTTTTCTCCTGAATACTTAGTTCTTATTGTTTAAATTATACTACCAAAGCCAGACTTTTTCTTGCAATTAAAATTTATTATGTATATTTTTTTCATGTATTACTAATACTGTGAATTATTTTTTAATTAATTATCCAAATACTTTATTTGGTGTATTTTAACATAAATTCTATTAATCACTATGCAGAGTGAAGATCTTAGATTGCTTGCCAGAGAAAGAGATGAGCTACGGTCCATGTTAGACAGATTTGAAAAACACATGATAGAAATCCAATCCAATGTCAAGTTATTGACTGCAGAAAGAGATAGATTAAATGTTCTTTATGAGCAGGTAAGAAGAGATTGTTTAGAGTTGGCATCAGAATAACCAATTAACACTTGTACTGTTGCTTATTTAAAATGAAAAAGTTTCTCTATAGAATAGAACTTGAAGAGTATATACCTAGTAGAATGCAACCAAGAATAATAAAATACATACCTATTTTCATTACTTGTTAATACACTAATGTAACTTTCTTAACTTCAAAGCCATTATAACTTACAGTACTGCCTTCTGGAAATGAGAAAGATCAGGAAAATATAAGCAATAGAATGCATGAGAAAGTTGGGTAAGGATACAGGCTAGAAATCAAGGAAGAAGTGTTAGTTAACTGATAAGAAAACAGTAAAGTAGGCTATACTTGAAACAGGAAAAGGATGAGGAGTATGTTGGTAACATAGGTTGTCGTGCCACTATGTGATTTAGGGAATATATTTTAGTTATCTAGGGAAAAATAAAACTACAGTAGCATTTCTGGTATAATGACAACATTGGAACTTTCTTTTCTGTTAGCGTATACACTGTGCAATTGCAATCCATGGGTACTAACAAACAATAATCTTCTTTTAAAGTCTCAGAGTGAATTGAACAGGATGAGAAGAGAAGTAAGACATGGTTTAGTTTCTCCAAGTCATGTGGAAGAAGAAAGAGACATTGCACTGACTGACATTAGAAGACTAACAGCAGAAAAAGAAAGCCTCAGAGAAAAATTAAAGGTGGGCTTTTATAGCTTGATAGCTTATAGGTGGCACATAGGGAAAACATCTACAAGAATGCCATGTTTGTGTCTGGCTGTCTCTCAGTTCCCCTCTTCAATGACTTGTGAACTTACCTGATTTCACACTCACTTGAGAGAGCTTGATGAATTGTCTGAATTGTCCTTGTAGACTCAGTCCTGCAGTGGGGTTTGTATGAAAGGTTCATGCTGCAAGTGTCTGAGGGCACGCATGGTATCACCTTGTGCGAAAAACCTAGATATGAAGCTCTGTATGGACTGATGAAAAGACAACATATGCCAAGATTGACTGTACAATGAATGTTTCCATAGTTTGATTTTTCTACCACAAAACCAGAGGCCTGTTGTGTGTCTGAATGCAGTGGCAGGAACTGTGACCTCTTTGCTTAAAGCCACATACATGCAGTGGAAGAGACGTGCTTCCAGCTCCATCCTTTCTTTTTCTATCAACATTTTGTATGTGTGCCACTTTGAAGTAGCTGCACAGAAAACACTTCCCTTGGGCATTTCTAGGATGCTTGCGAGTTTAATAATTTCACTGCACTTACGTCAGAGAACAGACAAATCATTTAAAATAAAATTTCTTAGACTTGTGAAAGACCAGTTAGCTTAGTAAACTGTCTTACATTTCGTATTAATTATTGTTTCATCAGTTAATTTCAAACAGCTTAGGATGCTAAACTGTACATGCTTGCAACCTTTCATATGGCCCTGTAGCTCAGTAATCTTTCTACAACAACCCACAAATACTAATGTGGTTGTAACCAAATAGAAATACATTTCTTCTATAAAAAAAGACAAAGCCAAAAAACCGTCAACCAAAACCAAACTCAGTGCTGTTCGACTGAACTGCAGTGGTGTATTTTCAGCTAATGCTCTGTGGTTTTATAGAGAGAACTTTGCATTTGGTCATCCATCTAAGAATGTAGAGCAATGCTTTCTTAAACATTAAGCTTAAATTTCTATGGTTAAACCTAAAACTGCAACTTATTACATGCAGTTCTCTCTTTCCGTCTCAGATTCAGCAAGAAGCAGCTAACCTTGAAAAATCAAAGATGCAGCATGATATTGGAGAACTGGAGAAGAATATTCAAGGAGTAAGTGCTCTTTTAGGAAGTAAGCTTTTATTACTTCTCAAATAGGATAGACTTTTCAAGCAATTACTTTTGTTAGCTGTTTTCAATTGAAATTTATTGAAAAGCCAAGTTGTGATAGCTTTTTACAACAATAACATGTTTGGTTATGTTTTTGTAAATTTCAGTTTGAGATGGAAAGCTGTGAACTAAAGACTACAGTCTCTATCCTGAAAGAAAGAATAAACTCTTTGGAAAATGAATTAAAATTGAAGTCCAGTAAACTTGCTCAGACATTTGATGATTCTTCTCAATTCAAAGCTGAGATTTGCTCACTTCAGTAAGTCTAATACAAAAAGTGTTGGTCTTTTATAGATACTAATGTAATTTTGTTTGCTCTCAGTCTGTGGAGCAGTGTTGAGTTCCTGGGAAAGACCATAAAATATTTTCAAAATCACTTGGTACTGGTTTTGTCTTAAGGAAAGTGCTGTGGTGGCATTTCACATCATGCTCCTTCAAATAGAGGAAACAGAGTAAAATAGTGAAAATAGTGTTGATTAATTCTGGGCAGAAATTTGGAACTCTGGTGTTTGATTCAGGTGGAAATGAGAGCCTTTGATGTAAGAGATCTCTATAGGATAGATAATGCTGTAGGTGAGATCTTTTGGAGATTTTACAAGGGAAAGTAGGGTTTGTGGCTCACATCCCACCTGAAGAGTACTCTACTGCACTGTGTAACAGTACAATAGCAGGGTGGATAACTCTGAAAAACTGAAGCTGAGAGGCAGGCCTTGGAGTTCATCTAATGCCCTTGGTTGCACAAAGAAGGCTGTTAGTAAATCAATTAGAGTATTTGTTCGTAAAATTGTGACAACATTCATAGAAGTGAAACATCATGTTAGTTTCCTTTATAATTTAAGTGGAAAGCATTGACATTCTAAAAAGGAGGAGATAAGGAGTAGGGCTACAGTTATTTCAGTATTTGGTTCTACTTTGTGCATGGTGGGAATTTGTTATAGCTGCATTTGGGGCTCCCTTTTTTATTTCTTTCCCCTCTAAAGTTTCACTCTAAGTGAGCGCAGTCTTTTATCTGCAGACATGCTGCATTCAGGATTGGTTGGTTTTTGTTGTTTGGTGGGTTTTTTTAAATGAAAAACCTCTCTAGCTCATATGGGATCCCAGTTCAGAGGAATTTTTATTTCCTGACCTGTTTTTATTAATAATCTATTTAACTACTTTGTAGTTTCATTTTGAACTTTTTTCCTAGGTCACTGATATTTCTTGCTAAGCGAAAGAGCTACATAGGTTGATTGTTTCATATATCTTTCAGGCTCTGCCTTTCTTAAAAGGAGGATCAGAACTATAGCTGTCACTTTGGTTGCTTCTTAAAATGCAGTGTGGCTGGTAATCACTGTTTTGAGTTCCATATCAAAATCTTTATAAAGCAAAGAGTCAAAAGACACTGATAACAAGACTTAGATGATGAAGAGTAACAGAAATCAGAGGAAGGGAATGTTTCAGATTAACATGGTGGCTCCACCAAGGTTCCATTGCTCCATTTTGGAATGGTGTTGAGGTGGACTTGCTGCAGAGGTCCAGAGCAACCAACTGGTGTTGGCCTCAGCAATCCTTAATAGTCCTTTCTCTCCCAGAGTGGGAGGGAGAAGACTGGTTAGTATGACATAACAAACCCGTGCTTCTGGTTGGTGTGGCACAACTCTATCACAAGGTTATGCTGGAACTGTTTGAGAGCTTCGGTCAGCTTAACAGCCATGAGTTGATGTCCCTGAATAGGTCCCAAACTGTGCAACTGTATACTGATTTTCCAGGCTCTTAAATGACCAGCTCCAGAGGACTGCTGAAGATTTACAGCACCGATTGTCCCTCAAAAAGGATGAATTGCAGTTAGCTCAAGAAGAAATTATAAAGCTAGAGGAGAAGATAGGTAATCTCTAGTTTTTATGCTTAGTTCCTTTTTTAAAACTAGAAAGTACTTATTCTTTTATTTATAGATAGGTTAAACCAGAAGAGCACTTCACAGGATGAAGCAGTCAGTGCGCTTAGAAGTACTATTACTGTTTTGGACAAAGAAAAGGACAGTCTTCAAGAAACCGTAGATGAAAAAACAGAAAGAATTGCATGCTTAGATGACAACTTAGCTAACAAGGTATGTGCAGTAAAGATATTTTACAGTCAATGTGGGGATTTTTAAAGCAGTTACATTTTAGGGAGACATTTTGCCTTGTTGACGAAGCCCGTGCAGAGCTCTAGGCATCACATAAACTATGTTTGGATGTAGCCAATCCAAAGAGTCATTTGCCAACTCAGTAGCATTTTAATTATGATTGTTAGTGTCTTCCCTAAGCACTCAAAGAAAATGAAGAAGTATTTTTTTGCATTTTGCACTTGGAGTTATTTATTGAGATACAAGGCTGAGGTGACAGAATTTATAGCTGACTTCCATTGGTTTTTGATGACAAAACAATGAGCGTAGAAATGTGAATGTGCAAAGATACATTAATACTTATTGGCGAAGGGTTAAAATAAAGATTTCAGTATAAAGTTGTTCAACCTGAAGTATCCTGTTACATTGCAATATAGTAATACCTAACCCAACTTTTGCTTTTATTTTTGTAGGAGAAAACAATTACTCATTTACGTCTAACTCTCTCTGAGCTGGAGTCCTCAACAGAGTAAGTAAAGATGACGATGTCTTCTTCAGTGTTCTCATTTTCTCTGGTGGTTTAAAGTGGAAGTAAATGGCTATTGCAGTTTGGCAAAATGGTGTTAATGCTGTTAAAGTCAAGTAAAGGAGTGTAGTGTGTTTAGAAAGATGTACACAACTTTTCTTGAAGAGACTTCCCCTGAAAGTATATTGCAGGCTGCTAAGATGCTGTTAAGACAGACATTAACAATTGTTTGTCTATCTTTATTTTCCTAAATTGGTAACATTTCTTAATTTGCCATTGAAATGTAGCTTTTTGTGTTCTAAGGACTTGACTAGATATGATGAGGTTGACCCAGGTAAAACTCAGAGCTAAACTCTTCATTATTGGCAAGCTAATTCTTCTAGCTTAAGCTACCAGTACAGTTTTGATTAAAATATATTTATGTAATTTTTAGCTGGGCTTCCTCAGATCTTTCCTTCTTACTTCTCTTTACCCTAACTTTTAAAACTATAGCTTTTAAAAATAAAATATTTAAGCACAAATATTTAAACCAGCTGAAGACCAGTGTAACTGAATATTTGATACATTGATGCATGAAGTATCTGAAGAAAAAAAAAACCTAATTCAAAAATCCACACACATTTCTATTTCTACTTTTTTTGTTTCATCTCTTCCTTACTCTTTTTTTTGATTGTTGTCTTTCAAGTGTAAGATATCTGTCTTCCTTTATGGTTTATAAAATATACAATGGCTAACATAGTGTAACCACTACCAAACACAGATAAACAGAAGTGTCTGATATTTGTGTAGTAAGATACGTTTTACCAGATACATCTTCAAAGTTGAAGATGCATTCTGTTTTATTTGTGCATGTTGACATTTGACATTCTTAGCTTGTGTTTCTTACTCAGTTTGTCAGCCTTCAGAAAGCAAGAATTTACTTATTTTTTTAAAAAAGCCTTTGCATATTCAAAATCCACACCTGATCATTTTCAGCAGTATAAGGAACAACTTAAATAAGATTTTCACTTGATAGCCAGATGAAGGACATGCTGAGCAGCAGAGACCATGAGATATCAAGCTTACGTCGCCAGCTTGATACGTCCCATGTAGAGCTTGCTGAAACAGGAAGAGTAAAGGAAATGGCCCTTAAAGAAAACAGACGATTGCAAGATGACCTCACTACAATGGCCAGAGAAAACCAGGTATGAAGGCAGTAGGTAACACTGAAGTATTAAACTATTTATTGCTTGCTTACATAATGTGGTACATCAAAACCAGTATATCCTCAATTTTTATTTGGTAGGTTTAATTATTGACAGTTTTTGAATACTGAGATATTAAAAGTGACTGGGCAGAAATTGTAAAAGCAATTACTTCAACTACTTCAGCGTAGTCAATGTAATGAGGGAGAGATAGATAAGCTTTTAGTTTAGTCACCTGTCCCCAGATTAAAAAAAGAAATAAAATACATCTAGGACATAATTTCATTACAGCATAAACAATAATGTTAATCAGTTATATCACTTGAGAGTTGGTATTTTAACTGGTAAAAAATGGGTTCTATTATCTGTGGAATAGGGAATGTTGAGAGAGGACAAGAAACCACAAAAGCAGATACCAGGTTAAGTGCAAAGGAGAGGGAGGAGATTGTGAGCACATCTGAATTCCTTCAGGTGCATTGTGATTCCTTAGTTTCATCCCTCTAGATTCCCCAAAGCATTGAATGAGGTGTGCCACGTTCTGAGATGAGAATGTATTTGAATGTAGATTTTAACGTTTGTGTTCTGTGAGCCTTGGTAATGGCTGTGAAGAAATATTGGCAGGTTTTAATTTCCTATCCTGGCAAGGTAGTTGCTATTCGTGTGTGCTGCTCTGAAACTTTGGTTTCACTGGTGAGTTGGGAAAGGTTAATGGGGGAGGAGAAAATAGAAGAGGGCTTAAAAGCTACAAGACAGGGACTGTAGAAGAATTACTTTTAAGATATGATAGTCCTGTGTAGTCTAACTTTGTTTCCTGATTTCAGGAATGGATAAGGATGCACAGTCAGCGGGAATAAGGAGGGGTTCCATTGTGTCAGGATTGTGTGGGGTGTTTAGGTGGTGAATTCAAAGGTGAATTCCATCTATTTCCCAGGAGAATTGTTATTATTGGATTGTCTTTGCATCAGTAAGATAGATGTCATGGTGAGGTGGTATCTCAGAGTTCAGCTGTATCTTCCAGCCTTTTTTGCAGATGTGGTTTGGTTTTTTTTCTGGAGATTGTCCAGGTACTTTACTTCACTGCTTTCATAGTTTTGTTACATCTTTTTATTTGTATTAGTTTCCTATGATTTCACCTTTCCTTAGCCCTCTGTTAATTTGGGGTCACCATGTACCTCCTTGCTAACAGCTATAACCAGTCAGTAGCTTTAGGTGAAATACCAGGTGGGAAGTGGGTTATGGTTGCCCAGTGAACTTAGTTGGTTCATGTGTCTTCGTGATCAGCTTTCCAGCTGGGAGGTGTACAGTCCCTCTCAGCTGCCAGTGGCTAAATCCATTTCCTTGTAAAGTGCATGCTGTAAAAACATGACTTAGACTTAGGTCATTTACAAAATCAAAGTTGAAATAAAATCTTGAATGCCTTGAGGAATTGCCTAATTCCATAGGGTATTATTGAGTATTTTACTGAAAGATGAGCTATCTCAAGTTAACAGTGTAGGTGAAATAAAAATTTGACAAGACAGAAATAGTTGAGAGAGTCAGTGAATTCAACTATTGGATTGTCATTGTTATAATTCTTGTGACATAATCATCCTTAGATGTTTTCCAAGGGTCTGCAAATTATACCAACTGCTGGTACGTAAGGCTCATTCTTTCAAGACCATAAGGGATTCATATAGTATATGTCTATTTGAACTCATCCCTATCATCATTGCTCCATCTCTTCTTCCTTGGAATTCTCTGGGTCTGGGATCCATGGCTTGGAGAGTCTGAAGTGCCCTCAGTCTTGTCAATCCCTCACATAGTTTTAAGGAGTAATAAGTTGGTTTTGTGCACCAGCTGGTTGCCACTGACTAAAATCCTCCCAGCTCCAAGTGCATGACATAAATGTCCCTGTACAATATAGTGTGCATATGGACAGTATATAAGAAAAATATCCAGTGTTTTATAGGGTAACATTTTTGATTGAGCTAACATTAGAAAGACTACATAGAGAATATGTGAATGTGATTTCAAAAGCTAGCCCAGAATCCTGTTGCTACTCATTACATTCAATTTGTATAGCAAATAAAATTATTGCAGCTCATCATGAGACTCAGATGCCTTGTACAATTTTGATGCCAAGATACAAGTGTTTGTTTGAATTCACTTTAAACACCAATACTAAAATTAATCAGGGCCTTGTTAGCTAAACCATTTCAGTTTCCTTCGGTCATCTCAGCTCAGTCTGAAGTGAAAAAATGCAATATAGCAAGTAGTACCCTGAATAGTTTTTGCAAAATCTATGGTACAATACCTCGATAAGTGAGTGCACTCTTGAAATTACAGATGCCATTCACAGGTATCTAACAAGATGAAATATTAAATAGTATCATCATGTGATGACTAAAGCTTTCCCATTGTGCTTGGGAAGGCTACCACAGAGACAAGTAGACTGATTTCAGCATATGCTAAATAAGGCACACAGTCAAAAGCCTGCCATGAACAAATAGTACTACACCACAAAAAGAAAGAGGGCAATATCCTCTTATTTCCCCCACATTTGACAGGGGGGATGGAAGAAGGTACTTGCCTTTTTGGCTCTCTGAACTAGAGGACTTAAAAGAAAGATGAGAGCTGAACCTGAGAGGGCCAGAGTTAGCAGTTCCAACATCTCAAACAAATTCCACGATGCACTTTTGATATCTAAATATGATCTTAACACATTTACTTATTTTATCCTGCAATTCTACTGTACAGTAAATGTTCTTTTGTTAGAAAGTTGACTTCATAGCGACACAAGACTTGCCTTTGCTCAAGGATAATGAATCTTAAGGCTTAGAAAAATCCCAGCTGTCAAACATCTGTGTGTTGAATTTTCCAAAAATCAGTAGGATGTGTCATCAGGAAAGCTGCAGATTATATGAACGGGTATGATATTCATTGTTTTCTGTGATTATTCTTGCTGGGAAAACTCCTTGGTGTATCCAAGGTAATAGGGGGTATTTCTGAACCCTGCAAATCCCGAAGGGCTTTGACTAAATTACTTAAAAGTAGAATAGAATAAAATCTAGGGCATCTCCATTGTCGTGGAGAGCAGCTTCA